>CM076573.1:782905400-783201378 GCA_034641835.2 Pinus albicaulis | reverse complement strand
TTAAAATTTTCGTATAATTTCTTAGAATTACATTCTAAAAAATCACAACTTAAATGGATGGTGTGAAATAGTTTTATCCTTAAGAATCAATGGATGACAATTTTTCAGAGTTTTTTTAGTTCCAAAACTTTGAAAAAAAATCTTTACTTTGATAGATAACCTTTCTCTGCTTAATAAACTTATAATGATTTACATTCTTCTCAAGTTTTCAAAAGATCATGTAAATGATTGAAATAATATTTCAAAGTTTAACATCTTATTTTAAACTATTCAAAAACTGTGATCATTACTTTAAAAATTCTTATTTACACAAAATAAATATTTATAATAAGATGCATTATCAAAGACTAGAGCGTTAGGTACACCAAACCGGGTTATGATGAATTGATCTATGAAATCAATAATTGCATCAGAATTGGCTACCTTCAACGGGATTGCCTCTACCCACTTTGTAAAGTAATCAGTTGCAGTAAGGATTTACTTGTGCTGTTTGGAAGAATGAGGTACTATCTCACCAATAATGTCAAGCCCCCATTGTTCAAATGGTTTCTCAATAGTTACTGGTTGCAAAGGAAAAGCTGGTTTCCTTTGTCTTCCACTTGCAGTTTGACAAATTTGGCACTTCCTTACGTAATCATGCGTATCTTTAAAAAGGGTAGGCCAGTAATAACCAGCACGAATTATTTTGTGAGTTGTGGTATCACCTCCAAAATGACCTCCTGCTGGTCCATCATGCAATTCCTGCAAAACCTTTTCAGCTTCAGTCTTTTCAAGACATATTAATAAAATTGAATCATAATTTTTTCTAAATAACACATTATCAATGATCTCATATTTAATAGCCTTTAACCTTAAAGCGCGTTTACTCTTATAGCTGAGATTAGAAGGAGCATACCCATTTTCAAGTAATAGATAAGATCAGCATACTGAGATCCGGAATTTGTAACACTTATCTGACTTACTTGAATATCTTGATTTGAATCTTGATTTTCTGGTATGTTATGAGCTCCTACCAATAATCTGCAAAAACCTTGTCCTCTAACAATCTTAGCTAGTTTAATATCAATATCATATTCTTGCAAGGCTGTTACCCAGTTAGCTCTCTTTTCTCCTACTTCTTTTTGAATTAATAATTGCCTCACTGCAGAGAATGGGACAATGATTTTTGTATGTGTTTTCAAGAGAAAAGGTCTGAAATGTTTGATTGATTTAAACACAGCAAAGACTTGTTTTTCAACATCGGAATAATTAAGCTCAGCTCCTTGCATATTTGAGCTAAAGAAAGAAATTGGTGCTTCGATTTCTTGATCATTTAGTTGTGTTAAAACGGCTGCATAGGATGTTTCAGTGGCCAGAGTATACAAAGTAAAATCTTTAGAAAAATCCGGGGTATTTAATGCTGGTGCATTAATGATCGCTCTTTTGATTGAATCAAAAGCTTCTTTTTCTTTATGTGCCCATTTGAATATTGAATTCTTCTTGATCATATTTTGCATAGGTAAAACAATTAAAGAAAAATCAGGAATAAATCTTTTAACAAAATTGATCTGTCCAAGAAATGATTGCATGGATTTTTTGTTATGTGGTAAAGAAATATCAGAAATTTCTTTCACTCTCTCTGGATCAATATAGATACCATCTTTTGACACAAAAAATCCTAAGAGTTTTCCTTCATCTAAAGCAAAGAAATATTTCTTTGGATTTAAGGAGATATCAAACCTTCTACATCTTTCAAATATTTGTTTTAAATCATGTAGATGATTGGCTCTCTTTTTTGAAAATATTGTTATGTCATCAAGATAAAAAACAACTTATTTATTGATCAAACCTTTGAATGCTATATCCATGGCTCTTTGAAAAGTTGCTCCTGCATTTCTTAGACCAAAAGGCATTTTCTGATAAGCATAAGTTCCCCATTTTGTTCTGAAAGTTGTTTTCAATCTGTCATCTGGATGAACTAAAACTTGATTATAGCCCGAAAATCCATCGAGAAAAGACATAAGTTCAGAACCATCTACCTTTTGAAGTATCTGTTCCATGGTTGGCAATGGGAAATTGTCTTTTAAACATGCCTTGTTTAAATTTCTGAAATCAATACAGATTCTTATATCACCATTCTTCTTCCTTACGGGTACCATATTGGAAACCCAATTAGAGTGCCTGACTGGAAAAATGATTTTGGCTTTCAAAAGTTTATTAAGTTCTGATTTAATTTGACTTTCGAGATTTGGATGGATCTTTCTCAACTTCTGTTGAACAGGTTTAATATTAGGAAGCATTGGAATCGTGTGTTGAATAACCGAAGTATCATACGTTTTTAGATCATCATAATTCCAAGCAAAAACGTTTTTATACTTGTTCAGCAGTTTAATGAATGCATTCCTTTCCTCTGGTGTTAAATTGAGTCTTAAGTTAACGTTTTGAGGTTTAGAATTAGAACCAAGATTTACTAATTCAAACTTCAAAGTGGAACTTTGGAGTTTCGTATTAACAACTTTCTTGAATCTGTCTCTAATGTCATATAAATCCTCTAATTTAACAACAGATTTTGGAATGGGGTTTTCATTACCTTTTGAAACAATTTGTAAATCATGATCATCTTCGTCAATAATTTGCTCATCATATGATTTCTCTGAGGTCATGAAATTTAGAATATCTTGATCATGATAGAATACTCTCCAATTTGTAACATTATCTGGGACAGATGGACGAAAAATCAATTCTACAGAAAACCTATCAGGACTGCAATCTTCAGCAAGTAGGAGTTTAGATGCAACATTAGCTAACAAGTCAGCTGATGTATTCTGATTCCTAGGAATAGGAGAAATATTGAATGCTAAAAAATGAGTGGTGAGGTCTTGTACTAGGGTTTGATAGTGTTTAATATGTCCTGAAAGGCAATGAATAGTATTCCTAACTTGTTTTATGACAATTTCGGAATCACCAAAGACTTTCAAGTATTTAACATCTAACCCTATAGCTTTATAAAGTCCTTGAATCAAGGCTTCATATTCTGCGGTATTGTTAGTACACTCAAATTCTAATCTACATGACAGCATGGTTTTCTCCCCATTTGGATCAATTAAGATGCATCCAGCTCCAGCTCCATCACTAGACTTCGATCCATCAAAATATAATGACCAAAATAAAGATTTGTCTATTGGCTTATCTACAATTACATCAGAAATATTTACAATTCTGGAAGAATCAGATTGTGAAAAATTTTCTATCTGAGAAACAAAAGTATTTACAGAAAAAGGTGACTGAGGAGCTTTGAAATTTCCAAGAAATGATTCAGCAGAATAACCTCCAAGAATATTATTGTTGAATGCCACGGGTTCATTAGGTTGTTCAAATTCAGTGACAGTGTGCGTCATATGTTTTTCTCGTTCAATTTTGATTTGATTTGGTTTCCCTTTGTAGGGAAGCCACATGTGTGAATAATCGGTTGAGATATAACCATTAAGTTTCGCAGACCAGTCCCTGCTCAAGATTAATCCATAGAATTCAGGAATATTAGCAATTAGAATATCAATTCTTTGGACAATCCTAGGATCTGAGGCTAATATGATAGTAACTGAATTGATTTCTCCTACCACTTGGACTTTAGAGCGATCCAACTGAACGATATGAACTGCTGATTTCTGTGGTTCAATATTTAATTTAGCACAGACAAAAGTAGGCATTATATTGGAGGAAGCTCCGGAATCAATCAAACAATTGTGCATATTTTTATTGTACATCTCATAAGTCAAAAGAAAAGGAGGAGTTTGAGAATTTGATTTTTCCCCAATGAGCACAGTATCAGTAGCATCTACCTTATCTGGTGGCTTACCAGTTCCTCTTGCTGCTTTTGCAACTACACCGCTTGGTAAAGGAGCAATTGGTGTAGCATTTAATTATTTCAATAGCAACTTTTGCTGGTGTTTTAGTTTGTTGAGTTCATGTAAGGAAATGTTGGCTTTGATCTTTTTCATGTCTTCGACAATGTTGTATTCCATGGGATCTGACACTACTAAAGTTTTCGCTGTTGATGTGAGAGGATTAGAAGAGGATGGTTGATTTTGAGTAGGTGATGGAGAAGTTTTCTTCACAGTGGGTTTGTCTTTGGTACTTGGAGTTGTAATTTTATTTTTAGGAACTGTTTGCACTGGTTCTGCTGTAGATTTACTCCTAGTACTTACAGGCATAGCTTCTTCACTATCAGAATTAGGGAGAATAAAATCCCACATTCCATTCAATTCAACTATTTCTTCATTTTCGTCTTCTTGATCTGATACTATAGATGTATCTTCTTCTTCTTCCTCTTCTTCTGATTCTGCATTAGAGATTGCATTAGGAGGTTTAGATTCAACTTGGTTTCTTCTAAAATTTCGGAATGGTTTCTTGGTAGAAGTTTTAGCCACTTGTTTTTTAATTTCAACCATTTCATTTGACATGGTTTTAAGAACTTTCTGTAAACCTTCCATGTCATATGGATCTTTGGCCTTTTTCTTTGAATCATCTTTGAAGCTGACCTTCTTTGATTTCCTTTCTTCAATAGCATTTTTTTTTTCCAGAGAAGTAATACGTTTTTCCACTGCAATAGCTTCTTTCATATTCTCAGCTAATGTAGGCTTTGCGGCTCTGTCTACGAAAATTGCTATGTTTGAGGGTAAGGCAATTATATACCATTCAATTCTGACTTGTTCACTGGGTTGTGAATCTGTATGAATTTTGTTCAAGAGTTTGTTGAATCTAGCATTGAATTCTTTTATAGGTTCTTTGGGTTCTATCTTCAAATTTGAGAGATCATTGAGTAAAGTTGCAATTGATCGGTCATCTCCAAATTTGGTCAAAAAATGATCTGCAAAAATGTCCCAACTTGTTATAGATCCTGATGGTAATGAAAAATACCATGATCCTGCTACTCCCTGAAGAGTATATGGGAATAATCTAACTACAACATCTTCGTGTATGACTCCATTCAAATTAATAGCCTGCATAAAGTTATTGATATGTTCTTCAGCTTGAATGTTAAGATCTGGGCTAAACTTTGGAAGCCATTTTCCAGGATTGTCTGGTAAATCATGTAAAGGTGCAGCCATGTTGACTGCTCCTGGAGTAGACCATGGTCTTTGTGCCATTATTGGGACGACTATTGGAGGAATAGTAGAAACTGGTGGTATTTGAATAGAAGTGGTTGGAATAGATGATGTTGAGATTGATGAGGATTGAGGAGAAGATGTTTGTGGAGATGATATGGAAACAACTGTACTTTGTTGAGTTGGGATTTCGGAAACAGATATTTGAATATTAGAGGTTGAACTTATATTACTTACTGATTCCGATTGCGTTTTTCTTGTCTTGACTCTACTAGGTAAAGGGAATTCTTTCGGAGAAATACCAAGTTTTTCACTTTGAAGCCTAGTAAGAGGTTTGGAAGAAACAAATTTTGAAGTAACACTACCTTCAGATATTTCAGACTCTTCAAGAGATAATGAGAATCCTTTCAATTTATGAATTAGATCTTGAACTTCAGGAGACTCGGGATGTTGTTTGTCTGAATGTTTTGAGATTTTGGTAGTGGGTGTTTGAATATTTTCTGCAATTTCTTCTCTAGGATTTTGAATTTCAGAAGAAATTGAAGAAGTTAATGAGGGTGTTTTGCTCTCAGAATGGCTTGTGGATAAAGATTTACTTGCCATTCATAGCTCAAGCCCTCCTTCTAGCGCCAAAAATGTTGAAGCCTAGAAAATATCTGCTTCAAAACATCGGGAAAACCACCCAGGTCGGGACTCTTAAGACAACTCCTTTTCCGTTTGGTATGGTGGCTCGAGTAGTTTAAAGGACCAGTTTCCTTGTAACTAAATGGATTGGATTGGATGGGTGGAAATGGGACTAAATTAACTAAAGTAAAACTATCTAATTTAAGCTCAATGCGGTAAGGAAATTCTAACACTAACCCGTAATTATATGTGAATACAACTTAAGATTGTTCCAATTCAACAATAACCATGAAAATGTATTATTATTTAAATTGAAATGTGCAGAAACAAATAAAGATAACTCTGTTTAAGAAATTAAACAGAGTTGTATTAGCATATTGCATTCATCATTGTATACCATCTACATATAATTATGAAAAATAACGTTTCAATTATACCTTTCGAAATGATATATAAAAGGAAGCGTTGTGAAAACAAACATATATAAATGATAGCAATTTTAAAGCAGATACCATAAGACAAAGAAATCGGTAGTGAAAGGGTAGAAATACCTCATTCATCCCGAAGACTTTCAAATGCAATTGATACTTTAATCCGAGTAACTCTAATGCAGGAAAAATCGAGATTCCAAGATGCAGATGCAAATACAACTTTACAAAAGATAATTCCGCATGAAAATCACTAGATGTGATCCTTTTTTTAAAAATATATAAGAGAATGGATACGAAATGCTATCTCCAAGTCAAAAAATATTAAGATCGAGGACCCCTCTCTAAATGCATGAGAAGGGTTTAAATACTACTTTAACTAAATCTAAAAATAGTTTATTACAAAAATTAAGGATTCGGTTCAATGACCTATCCTTTTCCTAGGCTAAAATACGGTGAAATTAAAACTAAATCTATCTATCTATGAACTTGATCTTTAAACTTGCAGGCATCTAGCATAGTTTTGAGAAGATGCGCTGTGGGCTTTGACGAATTCAAGCGTCTGAAAAGACGAGTCGGCAAGCGTGGGAGCAATCTTCTTTGTAGCATTGATGATACAATTAAGCGCTGACCGTGCGCTGTGTGGCTTCACCAAGTACATCCGGTATGAGTCCCAATTCAATCTTGTTAGCCCTTGGATGGATTTTTTCTTTCTTCTCGCCTTTTGCCTCCATTACATTTGCGATTGATTTCCCCGTGGGAGATATCTGGACAGCGTTTCTGGAATTAAGTTAGCTTTGTGTAAATTATCATTTACACAATCGAGTGAAGTGTTTGTCGCCTTGTAGCGCCTCCTCTGCTTGCCTTTTACGCCCTTCGATTTGTGCATCCCGTTATTGAACAATATTTCTTTATGGTTTTTCATTAACAATGGGTGCACCGGCTTTCTGCCTTCTTGCTCGTCTTTTCCATGCCGGATAATCATTGATCTTTTCGTTAATCAAATCATAATAATTTCGTAAATCTTACGACATGATTTTGGTGATTTTATCGCTCTCTTGGCACAAAGAATTCCATTGCAAGATTTTTTCGTAGAAAACTTCCTCTTGTTGCGGTAGTTGATTGTTCAAAGAGATAGTTTCGAAATGAATGCGAAGCTTAGGATCATCTTTATGCTGATCTTGGATAATCCGTATTTGTTTGTCTTTATCGACCAAGCTTTTTGATGTCCTATTTGCATTTATTGAAGTTGTTGTTGTAACTCTTCAAGTTTCAATTGTGCTTCCTTATTGGCCGTGCCGTTGCAATGCTTTGTTGCGGAGATTTTACCGTTCTTATTTTTCATTCAACAAAAGTTGTATCTCAAATGCTTTATCAATTGTTTCAGAAGCATAGCTCTGTTATTTGAGATAACTTAGTGAGATTATGAGTAGGTTCGTGGCAGGATCTTTCCACAAAACATCTACTTGTTCACGCTCGATAGCAATTACACTTTTTAATTTTTCTCTTTTTCCTCTTGTCTCTTCATTCTTTGCTTTGTATTTTGGGTGTAGAATACATCTAGAAGGAGGAATGTCCTCTACATTAAGTACAATTTCGAAGAGGAGGGTGTGATTGGTATGTGCTCGACATCGTTTATTATGTTGTCTTTGCTTGTTCTCGTGTTCAAAAACTTTGGTTGTGCAGACAGTACGTCTGTATATCGTCCTTCTACATTAATCAATTGGTTAAAGGTTTCCCCGATTCTTTGTCTAACTCAATGGTGGTAGTACATTTGCTATACATTGGTTGGAGGAGGATTTGTCTCGTTGAGAAGTCGAAATTTCTTTGTTGAGTAAGTTCTTTTTGATTGTGCGGAATCTTTAATGGATTCTTCCATTTTTATCTTCCTTTTCATTAGACTTATTGGAATGTTCGGAATCTACGGTAGATTTTGATTTAGATTTTCCGTACTTGAGCGCCGTTAAGACTAACACTAGGGTTGCTCCCTTGCGGGCTCTAAGCGTAGATTGTCCAAAGGAATAGGAATTAGTCTTCTTTCTCTGTAAAGCTTGAAGTCCCGAAATTCCTACGGGAGATAGTCGTGCTTGAGCTGAATTCAAAGCTTCTTTGAATGAATTTCTTGCTTGGAACATATCATCAAAAGATCCTGTTCTCGGAAAATTTCCTTTACTCGATTGCATTGGTAAAATTCTTAACAATATCATCCGTCAAATAACCTTCTTGAAAATTTGAACGACTATAGACATGTAATGTTGCCTATCTTCGGAATGCATGGCCAATATCAAACGATGAAAATGTTCCACATTTTACGAAATTGTGGCCAAATGCCCTTTTCTTCTCTTTTAAATCTTTTTTTATACCTCCCTGGCCACGAGTCTGATAAGCAATTTCTCGAGCTACAAGTCTATCGCGGAACATATAGGGGTAAAACATGGGGAGAAGCATAACTTCAAAAACCCTAATATAAGTGAATAATTCTTCTCCAAACCATCTCGCGACGGGGAGAATATCAACCTGTCGTTTTACGAGGATAACCTTGGGGCATCCTTATTATGCAATGTTCTATACAATGGCGGCATTATTCCATGACAAATTTGGTAAAAAATGGGGGATAAACTTAGACTCCCATAGTTCTTTATGGTACACATGAATGGGCAAAGGATCGTGGATAGTCCATTTCCACACTCATCACGGGGAATTTAGAGACATAGCGCGATGGCGTCCATGACATAAGCGAGATAAATAAAAAGGTGGATAAACCCGTCGAGAAACATTTCGTTTAGACCGGTAGTGAAAAATGGCAATGGTCAAATTATCGAGATAGAATTTTGGCCCAATCTACAATTGTAGAGTTAACGGTCACATTCAACAAAGGAATCCATTCGGTAAGATCATATTTATGTCGGAGCTTTCCAAAAAGCTCGTAACATATAGCGGCATGAAACAATAAGGAGAGGTTAGTGAACCCGTGTCAGACATACCTTGTTTATTTTTCTTCAATGGTTCACTTCTTTTGGTCCACTCCTTTGTGCATTCCGCCAAATTTGCATGTTCTCACGGCAAAATCTTCCATGAATTGTTTGTTGTAAGTACCCTTTGAGGTTACGGCAACTTATACATTAATCTCGGATCTTCTATGGTGAATGACCGATTAGCTCTTCGGATGGAGTTTTGAATTGCCTATCTAAAATATCGGTCTTTGTTGACACCCATCTCACCATGTCTATATATGGGAGAAATCGGGTGCCTTCTTTGCTATTCTGTCACGAAATGAGCAAGCCAAGTCTCTAAGGGTTGCTTCGGACGTATTATCGGAACTGCCGTAGCTACAACTTTTTATCACCACGTTTTCATCTTCTAACGAGATTATACATTCCTTCAAGTGGATATCTTAGGCATCCTTATTACAAGCGGTGTACGCATACGAAGCCATTTCTTTGTTTTCGAACTCGAGCTTTTCTCCTTCTTACCCATAGTGTTTAGAGAAAGCTTTGCATAGACGTTTGCTCCTTCGTGCTGCGTTTACGAGTAAATGAGGTAATGGCATAAGAAAGGTGATGAGGCCCGCTTTTTAAATGTGAAAGTGGATGAAATATAATATTTTAATCGTAAAACGACTTTCAATCGAAACACAATCTCATTTACATTTAATAATCAACCCAATCATTTAATTTAATCATTAAAGCGCATAACGATTTGACATATGGGAAGATTGCCTTGGGATAGCGCGCCTACATGAATGCCGACATTGCAATCTGCGATTTGTTTGCGCAATATCTGCGCAATATCGCAATGTCGCACATATCAAAATGAAGTCATCGCGATTATGAAAATAGCGCAAAGCGGAAATTGCGCAATAGCGCAAAGCGCATATCGCAAAAATCACAAAAGCGCATAATTGAAAAAGAGCGCAAAAGATATTCATTAATCACTTAAATGTCTGCGCTATGCGATACGGCGACCAATGCGTTTTTTGTATAGGCTTTTAGGGTCGCATTATCGCAAAAGTGCAAAATCGCATTTTTGCTTGTATAAAAGAGATATACCATTTTGCTATGGATGCGCTATCTTGTTTAAAGAGAAATTTTATTATAATCTATCATAAACTTAAGTGTTTCTTAATATTCTTTCTAAGGGATTTCTATAAGTTTATGATAGAAAGCTTTATTTGAAAAGGCAAACAAATCCTAATTGATTTTTTGGATTTTTAACTAAGAGGTCCTCATTTATTTAGTATTATTACCAATAATAAATAAAAAGGGGAGTTGTTGCTGTCACAATCGAGAGGTTGGAGTGTTGCATATGCCTTTGCGTTGAGGAAGATTGAAGAGGATGGAAAATTTTCAGACAACAATTGCCAAGAATCTTCCCAGAACCTAACACTTTTCGTCATCTCTAATTTCCCGTAAACTGTGAAGTTGTATAAGGTGACGTTACATGTTTTTTCGCATTCCGGATGAGGAAGCCATTGCAATCCATAATGAATCTAATGAGATCTTTTGAGGCCATTCGGAGTGTACTTTCTAGCCTAGAGGGTCACCCACGGAGTTTCGTGTTTTGTTAGCTAATTCCACCAAATATTTGAGCCTAAGACAACATTACTGAGAGGTCCGGTCACGCAGTCCCAACAAATTTTTGGGGGTATAACCGATCTCCCATTTCACAAGATCCCATTTCTTTTTATTCTTGTTTCCTCCCCAAAGAAATTGTCAACGCAAATTGTGGATAGCTTTGAGAACCCACTTGGGAGTTGCCGGGATGGAGAACGGGTAGAGGGGGATGGATTGGAGTACATATTTGATGATTAAAAGTCAGCGCCACGAGCGAGATTAAGCGATTGAAAGGTCCAAGATTCCGGTATGCACTAGAGTTTACCCGGGGGTCCCACCAGATGAGTGTCGAGGTTGTTTACCGTGAGGGGTGCCTCGGGTATTTTGAAGGAAGGCTCACAATTGCGAAGCGAGGATTCTTGCAATATTGCATTGGGTGATAGTACGGGTTTGAAAATAAGATTTGAGATTTTTTCAAGATTAACCATGGTGCCGAGAGGCTTTGGAGAATAGGGTGAGGGTGTGATTGAGACAAAGACATTCTGGGAGTGAAGGTTGTCCCATGAGAAAATTTTCATCTATGAATTGCTTGATGAATATGAGGCTCAGATTGTGGAGAGAAAGGCCTCTTAAGCTTCCTTCGATAGCGATCGCTTTGATAGATCGAATGAGACGTCCATACAAGAATGAAGAGGAAAGGTGAAACGGATCACCTTATCGAATGTCGCGTAAAGGGAGAAGGTGTTAGTGGGTGAGCCATTGACCATGATTGAGAAGAAATCCAAGGAAATCAAGGAGGATATCCATTGGACCTAGGTCTCAGAAAAACCAAAAGTTGTAAGTACCTTTTTTATGTATTCCCAACTTAATTTATCGAATGCCTTAAATAGATCAATATTGAGGAGCATTCCAAGGATGCTTGTGACTTTGAGGGAGTAGATTATCTCATGGGCCATGATGATTCCATCCAAGATTTGAAGGCCTTCCATATCTAGTTTTCTCGGGGAAAAATAAGAAGGGATAGGAGAGGCTTGAGACGGTTCACCAAAATTTTGAGACAATTTTGTAAATGACATTACAGAGTGAGATAAGAATGTACTTGCTTGGACGAGGCATCATTTTCTTCCTTTGTATGAGAGTGAGGCATGTGGAATTGAGGGCAGGGAGAATCCATGTGGAGTGTCTTGATTCCTCAGAAAATTTCCAATATCTCTTCTTTGACGATGTCCCAACGGTGATGGAAGAAATTTGCGATAATCCATCTAGTCAGAGATGTTTACATCTTGAGCTGGGTGACCACAATATCCGGTTCTACATATTTACTTGTCTCATGACGAGCTCATTCTTCTCTAGGTGACTAGAGCTGGGATGTTTTTGAGTTATGGCTTCGATTGATATGGTATGGGTTCGTGAGGATCTCTTTGAAGTGGTCCATTAGATCTTTTGTGATTTCTTCATGATTTTCCACATGCGTGCCCTAGGTCATGTGGAGCGAGGAAAAGTGTGATTGTGCATTCTATGTTGAATGGTAGACACAGTGAAATTATTTTCATGTTTCTTACCCCATATTGAAGCCATTTGATGCATGATTTTTGGTGCGATAAATGACTTCCGCGTCTTTTGGCTTCTAGCTTGAGGATCAATTACTTCTCTGAAGGAGGGGTGTCGTAGTGGCCATACGAGATGATGGTTTGTTGAAGCATTTCCATTTGTTGATCAAGTATCTCGTTGATCTTGAAATATATTCCCAAGGTGTGTTTTGTTCCGGTATTTTAGCTTGTCTTTAGAGCTTTGCATATTCTTTGAAGCGGTGCATTTTTGGATTTGCCACGCATTCCCATGCCTAACCACCAAGTCTAAACCGACTCTCCATAAATTCAGGATGGGTTAGCGAACTCTCGAAAGCCATAAGTGTTTTATGGAGGCCTTACCTAGTTGGTCCCGAGTGTAGGTCGATTGGCAAGTGATCGGATCCCACGAAAGGGCATGATCATGGATATAAGAGCTCAACTCCCCCATGATGAAGTTTTATGTGACCCAAAATTGGTCAGGATGACGGAGTGATTTGATTATTTCCTCCTCTTTTATTATTCTAGGTGTGTAGCCCATTCTTGGTGGTGATGTCCACCATATCATGTTCTTCGATGAAGTCTTTGAAGATTCTCGTGTTCCGGTTTACTTAACCTTTTCGCCTCATTTTTTCCCATGATTCTTTATCATATTGAAGTCACTCGAAGTAGCGAGGCTGATTTTGGATTTTATGTTTGAGCCAATTTAGGTGTTGGATTAATTCCATCTTTTGTTGTAGGAGTTGGGGGCCATAGACATTTGTAACAAAAGCCTTTGATAGTGGTTCCTTCCATATGGAAGGAGGAAATGATGGTGTTTCTTGTGACTAGGGAAATCGCTAAAGGGTCGATGAATCTAGGCTTTCCAAGAGATCGTAAGGCCTCCGAGATGCTCCGTTAGCATCCACCGTCTGTGAGGCTACCCTTTCCGAGTTTGGTCATCATCTTTTCCATGGAGGTGCTTGTGCTTTTGGTTTCATGAATCATAAGAATACTAGGCTTGTCGAGCTGCTATTTTTCTATGAATCATTTGATGTTTAGAGGGGCTATTGATTTCCCTTATGTTCCAGGAGATAACCTTCATTAAGAACGTTTAATAGGAGAAGAACCAAGTTAGGCGGGAATATTTCTCGGACTCCGAGGGTGTGTCCCACTCATGATCGATCTTTGTAGATCTATCTTTCTCCCTCTATCTGCCCTCTCATCCTTCTCTCCCCTCATGAAGGATTCATCTTTGAATGCCTAGGGCTGCTCTATCCAAAACTCGGGTGAGCATCCTGGATTTCTCTTGGGGTGATGGGAAGCGAAGGCCTTGCACTTGCATGCATCTTGCATACCTAGGATGTCCGGATCCTCAACTATCAAAGTCTATGAGATCCTCTTCCGATAGGGTCTTCCTCTCTTCCTTCATCCCCTTGGAGGGAGGGTATTTCCGATTGAGATTTGAGGGTTTGTTGATCTTTTCATTTGCTTGAGGGAGAGGCTAATTATGAGGGATCATTTCGATGCGGATCCTTGGGGTTCCAGAAAAGAGAGGCGACTCCCTTGGGATTTTTTTTAGCCATATATGTATTTTTTGGTTGCTTGCCCAAAATATCAAAACTATTGCTTGTGGAGGGAGGTATGTGTTGATTATTTACGCATTTTTTCGACTTTGGCATTTTTACGTGGTGTACCTTTGTGAATCCTTCCACATCAGTGCGATATTTTACTGCGGAGGTGTTGATATTCGATCGAGGGGACATTCCCGAACAAATTTCCATGTTTGTGACATTGTATGCATCCGAAGGGAACATGCTTTTAATCCATAGTTTTTATCCATTCAAAGTATTCATGTTGAATAGTGATTTATTCGCGAGGGTTTTATCTATATTCATATAAATACATATGTGTGCACATGATGTATACTTGTTGATCCTTGTTTGATCTACAATCTTGATGAATTCTCTACGCCCAGTCCCCCTATTTCCTGAAGAGTGAGTTCATCGGTAGTCTGCGGGGTAGGGAATGAGGCGACCCATACGGGAGCCCATGAAATTTCTTCTTTGTCATGGTTAAGCGTTCCACCCGAGTTAGAAGATAGAGACCCATTGAGTTGAAGAAATAGGGCCCTGCGTCCATGATTTGGTTTTTGTCGAAAGGACAGTAAAAATGACAGAAGAAAGTCTTTTAGGCCTGGCCCAAAGATATATGTCCTTTTGGCTTTCCATCAGCTTTATTATCCATCCTACGAGGCTCGCTCGGTGGGACGGATTCAATAAATTTGCGGATTAGTGTGTGATCACACATGCTCGGATTTTGGCATTTATTCTCTATGATGGAATAACCAATCTGGGTCGATTTGTGCATTTGGGAATGAATTTAGAGGTTGCATGTGCCTCATTGACTTGTGGATCTAGATCTATCTGGGTCTCATCATTTCATGTCGCTGTGTGTATGTAGGGATTTCACCTGACTTGCCATGTTTTCTTGATCGTTTGCGTGGAGCGACCGAAGGATTGACCTTGGGAGAGGTCTGGACCTCTCTCGTTGTGTGCGTGCCATAAGCCCTGCGGAATAATCGGGGAACGATGTTGCATGAGGGCGATGTCGGTGGTGACAATGGGCTGGAGAACTTTGCAAGGTCTCATGTGCATCAAAACCCTAACTCTCGGTCGTAATAGGTAATGGTTCTTTTTTCACAAGAAAATGAGTCATTAATCACTATTATTATTAATTAATATTATTAATAAATATTATTACTTTAATTTTTAATTAAAATTCATTTCATTATGAAATAATAATAATAATAATAAATTAATATTACTCAACAATATTAATTAAATTAATGATAATAATAAAATTATTGTTATTATTATTATAGAAATTAAATAATTTATTCATATTGAGTTAATTAATTAATATAGATAATACAAATGAATTAATTAAATATTATTAATATTCATTTTTATTATATATATATATATATATATATATATATATATATATATATATATATATATATATATATATATATATATAATAATATTTTTAGAATCTATGTACGTGATCCATATAAAATTGTAAAATCTCTTTTCGGTAATAATCACACATATAATGGAGGCAGCTTGCCAACGTTTTGAACAATCGATGTGGTTCATATAAATATAATAATAAAAAATGAATATTAATAATATTTAATTAATTCATTTGTATTATCTATATTAATTAATTAACTAACTATATTAGAAAATAATGAATGAATTAATAATGATACTAATGTATTATTGTTGAAATATTAATATTAATATTATACATGATTAGCCATGATTGACAATGGTTGATTTTCATATTGATCATGATTGTCAATGGTTGACCATATTTGAACATGGTCAATTTTTCATATTGAGACAATTTGTCACAATGGACCATAGTTGACCATGATTATAAACCCAAGGGATATATATTAGACCCTAAAATTAATAATATAAACCCTATGATTAATATTATACCACTAGGAATATGAACCCTTAGATTAATAAATCGAAGGGATCGATATTTTAAACCAAAGGGATATAAGTTGATAGACATATATCAATCACATGAACAACCACATTAATAAATGTCATATATAAACGCTGATAAGAATTTATCAACCACAATTATTATTATTTATTTATTAATAATATTAACATTAATAATTTTATTATTATTTATAATTTATATATTATCATTCTTATTATTATTATTATTATTATTATTATTATTATTATTATTTAGTACTCTGTGACACCCAATTAATAAATAATATGAAATAATAATAACAATAATTAATAATTGCTTTCAAGTCTCACTAGCACAACTTAGGTTGAGGATGTGGCCTCGTCAGTAAGTGTGACCCGGATCAAATCTTCACGGCAGCAGTGTGTGGCCTGGTGGCTAAGTGGAAGGAGACATTGCTAAAAAATCCGGTCGGCATTAGGGCTAGTGTGGTCGGAGTCGGGTCAGTGATCGTTGGTTGACTTCTCGTAGAGATTAGATACCTTGCCGTGGTTTCTCAAGCCACAAGTTAATCTGCGAGGATTGCGCACAACTTGACAAAATAATAATAATAATAATTATTAAAAATAATATAAATATTTATATTAATAATATTAATTTGTAAATAAAAAATAATTATAAATATTAATAATATTAATAATTATTAATAAATGTGGCTGACCATGGTCGATTTTCATATTGAGACAATATTTGTCACAATGTGGTGTTGGGACCATGGTTGACCATGAATGACCATGGTTGGTGATGGTTAACGGCGTTTAGAACATGGTTGATTTTTGTTATTGAGCGCGAGCTATTTGTCACAATGTGACATTGGACCATACGCCTGTCCATGGTTGACCGCGATTATAAATCCAAGGGATTAATACTAAAACCCCAAGGGATTATAAACCCGAGAGAATATTATTAAACCCATGGGTTTAATATTATAAACCCGAGGGTTTAATATTACAAACCCAAGGTATATAAACCCTAATATAAAATAGTACAAACCCTAAAATAAGCACGATTGGCCATCATTAACTATGGTTGATTTTCACACTGAGCACAATCTTTATCAAAATGCAACATTGGACCATTGTCGATCATGATTGACTTTCATTTTTACACAATCGTTGTCACACCATGCGACACTGGACTATGGTTGAGCATAGTTGACCTATAGTTTTCATATTAAGAGACGATCTTTGTCACAATGCGGCGCTGGACCATGGTTTACCGTGAGATGACCATGGTTTTCATTATGTGACGTTGGACCAAAGAGGCAATCATCATCACATTGTGACCATGATTGACCATGGCCCACCATGGTTGTTTTTCATATCAATACAATCTTTGTCACAATGCGGCGCTGGACCATCGCCGACCATGATTGACTTCCATGCGAGAGAATATTTGTCACAATGTGACGAGCTGACCATTGTTGGCCATGGTTGATTTCAATATTGACAATACTTTGTCAGCAATGCGATGTTGGACCATGTCGTACCATGGATGACTCGTTAGGTCGCATGGCAACGTGGCGTTGGAACATGAGACAATCTCGTCCATAATGTAGTGTTAGACCGCGGTGGACCATGGGCGACTCGCGGTTGATTTCTCATATTCAAACATTCTCTTGTCTAGCAACATGACGCTGGGACCATGGTTGACCATTGGCGATTTTCATGTTCAGCACTATCCGCTGGGCTACCGCATGACTTTGGACCATGGTTGACCATGATCGACCGCGGTTGATTTTCAGGCTAACCGCGGTCGACCATGATTGACTAGGATTGCTCCGTAGGCTGGCCATGATTTATTTTCATATTAGAACAATCTTTATCCTGAGCAACACTTTGACTATGATCGACTATGGTTTACCATGATTGAACATGGTTGACTATGCCTGACGATCAACATAGTCGACCATGGTTTACCCTAGTCAATTTTCATGTGAGACAACCTTTGTCACAATGCGACGCTGGACCAAGCGGTTGATAGTGGTTGATGATGCCGAATATGGTTGATTTTCATATTGAGACAATATTTGTAGCAGCGTGACATACTGGACCACGATTGACCATGATTATAATCCCCAAGAAAAATATTAGAACAATCTTTAGTTATTAATAAATTATTAATCATGTATATTAATTATTACGTATTAATTAATAATTATAATGTAAGCTAAGAGTAGGACTACATCTTCATGATCATGTCCATTACATACTCACCACTTGATCGGGCGAGGAATTGAACCCATGGACTTTCCACATCAAGGAGTGTCTTAACATATGCACCCGATCAATGTCTATCCAAGACCCTGTGGACAATTAGTAGTTATAATTTTTATTATTAATTATTATTGTTATTCACTACGATTATTATTAATTAACAATAATATTAATAAAAGTATTAATATTGTTAATAATTAACAATATTTTCTAATAATTAACACTATTACCTCATATTTTTAATAATTAAATAATCTTACTAATAGTATTAATTAATTATACTGCGAATATTATTAAATATATTATTAATATTACTAATTTTTTTAATGGAATTTATTACTTAGCTTCAAATCTATCACAATATTTAAATCTATTGAACTTTATTAAAATCAATTGTTAAATTTATTCAATGAAAAATAGTTTAAAGGTATTGAATTTAAGTTAAATTTATTGAGAGAATTTTAGTTATATCAATTTAAGTTAATTAATTTGAGTCATGCGCAAACTTATATCCATGTATAGCATTATCTTTACATTTCTATTTTCTTTTGAGAAATTATTTCGACATATTTTTTTCTTTGTTATTATTTTCTTTTTTATTATTGCTTTCTTTCCGTGCATTCTTTTCCCCTTAGGTGGTACATATTTATAATTAAACCATTCCTCTCGGAATGCAATCAACGCATTCGTTAGGATCGCATCAATATATCACGGTAGAAATCGAATGCATTCAATAGATTGCAATCTATTTAATGCATCTGCAAAATCTATTAAATCTATTCCACGCATTGATTTCGATCTATTGAAAGCTTCAATCTAATGAAATCAATTGCAATGCATTCAATGCATTGAAATCACATTACAATGCATTCAAACATATTGCAATATTTTGCAATCTCATTCAAATCTATTGAAAGCACATTCAATCTACGCACTTCAATTGATACATTCAAATCCATTGCATGAATTCAAACATATTGAATGCGTTAATTTCAATCTAATGGAATGTATTTAAAATCTATTGAATGAATTTAAAATCTTTCTAAATTCATTGATTACAACGTGTTTAATGAATTCAATCAATTGCACCTATTTGAATGAATTAAAAATCTGCTGCAATCCATTGAAATCTATTGCACCGCATTTGAATGCATTGAAATCTATTACAATGCAATTGAATGCGTCGTGACCTATTGAACATGTGTTCAATTTGTTCAATGTTTTTCAATCCTATTCACGCTATTAAAAATATTTTGAATGCATTTAAAACATATCCAATTGATTGGAAGTTGTTGAATGCATCCAATCTCATTGAAATCTATCGCAATTCATTCCATCTAAATCTCATTTATATAGTCAATTAAATCTATTAAAATGATTTATATTTTTAATGATTTATATTATTAATAATTAATTATACTTATTAATATTATTAATTTTTTAATCAAATTTATTACTTAATTCAAATCTATTGAAATGCACCAAGACTCACTCAAATTTATTCGGTGAATTTAATTTAGAGGTATTGAATTTTAAGTTAAATCTATTGACATAGTTTTAGTTATATCAATTCTAAGTTAATTAATCTGAGGGATGATCATTCAACAAATTGAATGCATTCAATATATTGCAATCTAATTAATGCCTTCAAAATCTATTAAATTCATCAATTACAATCCATTGAAAGTTTCGATCTATTGAAATCACCGCAATGCATTCAATGTATTGAAATATCATATGCAATGCATTCAAATCCATTGCAATATTTTGCAAATCTATTCAAATCTACTGAAATGCATTCAATATACACATTAAATCTATGCAATTAATCGATGTACATTCAAATCCATTCCATGCATTCAAATCCTTTTGGATGTGCAGCTGATTGCAACTTATTTAACAAATTCAATTGCAATCCAGCTCCAATGCTTTTAAATGTATCGCACCTGCTGAAATCTATTGCAATGAATTCACTCTATTCCAATGCATTTATTGTATGGAATGCAGTTCAATATGTTCAATGTTTTTTCAATCTATTCAACGCATTAAAAATCTTTTGATTGCATTTAGAATCATACTTTTGAATGCATTTAAAATCTCACTTCAATGCATTGATGGGAAAGTTGTTGAATTCAATCTATTTAATGAATTCAATATGTTACGAATTTCATTGAATGCACTAAATTTATTGCGATCTATTAAATGGATTCAATTTATTGAAATCTATGTCAATGTTTTCAATTCAATAGCTTATTATATTACACTCAATTAAATCTATTAAAATAAAAATATGTTGAAATTAGTAAAATCTAATAAAAACATGTTGAAACTAGTAAAAAATCCAATATTTATCGAATGCATTAGAATCTATAGAATCTATTAACATCGATTAAATCTATTCAACGAACTTAAATTAACGCGAGCAATTAAATTTATTCAATAAATTTAAATTAATTGAATTTTAGATTAAATCTACTAAATAAATTTACACTTTGTTAAATATATTTGAATACAAATAACATCTTAAATTTATTATTTTCAATCATTTTTAACCAAACTTTCACATGTAATGAACAAGCATTAAATAAATCATTTTTTAGGATTAATTTACAAATTTTCACAAACTCTATATTCAAAACAAGTACACGCATCTAAATAATTACAATAAGATTAATTTACAAAATTTCACAAACTTTCATATTCAAAAAGTAATATACAAATCTGAATAATTACAACGAGGGCTCACTAGTTCATCCTATTTATTTTGCATAATGTCACAATTATTCTTATTATAACACAATGTACCTGCCTATTTATTTTTCTATATATTTTATGATGTGAATACATTTTTAAATTATAACCACATTGTAAATACATTTTACAGCCACATTGTAAACACAGTTACATAAAAGTGTACTCGAAATTCAACCAACTACTCGAAACCTTTCCAGATTTTCTTTGAATGAGTTTTCTTAATTTGCTTCTTACCCATCCTTTCCTTTCAATAGTGCTCATTAAAATAATTAAAAACAAAAGAACTATAATAATAATTAATTATTATTTAGAGAGAAAAAGAATTAAATAATTACTATTAATATCTTATCTACTTCTTAAAATTAAACTACTTCAAATTAACACCACACTAGTAACTAACTTCATAATATGCAAACTTGGATTATAATACCTACTTAAAATCTCCATTATTACAAATTCATCTGAACATCCATATCCCGACAAGCTAAACGCATGCTACCCAATCTATTTAATCAATAGCTTTATTATTATTGTAACAATAGTGTGTGTGCACATAATCACGAATAAATCTCTCTTAATTAATCTCATGTCAACAATGATAACAATATTTTTATACCTAAACCTAAATATTTGACTAAAATTAAACCTACAATTACATGGTTGCATGTATGGAACACTAGTCAACTACCCAATTAGTTGTTGCATTATACATTAACCTATTCATTATCGTAGCATCCTCTTCTCTTCTCTTCTCTTCACTCGACAAACTGATAAAAAGGACCACAAACCAAAGCCCAAAAGTGAACGCCATTGGTATGATCCAATTATGAAAATCTTTAAAATATATTACATAACTTTGAATGGATTAAAATTATATAAAACTGATTAAGAGAACAAAAATTATCCATGAATTAGCTTCTGAAATGTTAACTTCAGCGCATAGAGCTAGCACACCGGAAAAGAGGCGTGTGCGACATACACTTCTCTTACGGCTGCTACGAAAGTCGCTTTCAATTTTGTTTTTACGATTTCTCTCAAGAACAACCACTTTCTATTTTTTCAGTATGAACGGTGATTTGGGCTTTTGTAGCCCCAGCTGTTTAAACGAGCTTCACGGCTCGTTCATTTTTCTCTTAGCACGGGAATGAAAGTTTTGTACGCGGCCAAGTAAGTTTGAATGGGGCTATCGCTCACAAGGCGGTTTCCCACCACAAATTTCCTTATGTCGCAATCGCAAATCGCGTTACGCCTGGCGGGTTTAAGTGTCTTTGTTGATATGAAGCCATGTCGCAATGCGATGGTGCGATATCGCACATCGCATGTCGCAACAATGAAAGGTCTTCAACTCTCCCTCCACACTTTTGTTTCACGCAATGCGATGTGGTCCACACTGATCACAATCGCGACTTTCTCGGACCACCGTTCCACCGCAACCGCGGCAGCATCGGCGCCTGATGAGTCAGCCGATCAGTCGATGCGCTGCAGACGGCTCATCGCATCGGTTCGATATGTTATGTTCACGCGACCCATCGTCGATGCACCGATGCGATGTGGACTGCGCCCATCGCTCGCTGCACACTCGCAAGAGACGAGTCGACAAACCTTTGTTCGGCCGTCTGCAGATAAGCGGCTGACGGGCTCCACCACCGTACGGATAATTTTTGGTTTGTTTTTTGTTGTCCACCGTGACCAAAAGTCTTTAGACTTTAGTACAGACATGCGGCAAATGTTTTTGTTTTAATTTTAATATGTTTTTATGTTTTAAAAATGTCGCGCTTCATATAAAGAGAAAAATCCCGTAGGCTATTGTAAAAACGGAGATAGAGACGTGTGAGCTCAACGGAGTAGAAAAGAAAAAGCACGGTGAAGAGGAGACGAAGAAGTTTTTTTATGCTCGCGTCCGGGCGTTCTAGCGTAATCCCTGCTGCAGAGGAAACGAATCTGTCTCTGCAATAGTTTTTAGTTAATGAAATAGAGCCGGTTTTATGTCAATCTCGTCGGGAGAAGCAAATAATTCTCTCGTGTTTGAAGGAGAGTATTATTCTCTCAATCCTTTGTTCCTTTGAAATTACTCGAAATTCCATCATGGTATCGAGGGCGAATCCGGAGCTCTTTGAGTGTGACAAGAAGCGGATGAAGGATGTTGCTGCGTACTTTCTCGCAGCGGTGTGAAGGCTTCGCTAAAATCCAAGGTATTTCTATATACATTTATTGTATTCTTGTTGCATAATAGTGAGATATTTTAAATACACGATCAAGTGTTTTTTTGAATCATAGTTAAGAGTGCAGGGAATGGCTAGAGCCGGCCATTTGAGTATGGGTATGGGAAATATCCATTTCCCAATGTTTAATGGGAAAAATTATGACTACTGGGGTCAATAACTATGAGAGCTTTATTTGTCTCCCAAGACTTATGGGGATTTGTTGAGGATGGCTTTGAAGAGCCAACAAATGAAGAAGAGTTTGAAATGATTTAACTCGGGCGAGAAGCGAGTTCTTTGAAGAGCAATATGAAGAAAGACTCCAAACATCTTTTCTTATTGTATCAAGCGGTGCATGAAAGTGTGTTTCCAAGGATAGCGAGCGACCAAGAGATCCCGAGAGAAGCATGGGAAACTCTCAAGACAACCTATCAAGGCATGGAAAAAGTGAAGATAGCAAAACTTCGGTTGACGGAGGAGAAACTTTGAAACTATTTGTATGAAAGAGTCGGATACTATTGACTCATTCTTCACTCATGTGATTGGAATGGTCACACAAATAAGATCTCATGGAGAGACTCTTGAATATAAGAGGATTGTGGAAAAACTCTTGAGGAGTATACCCTCAAGATTTGATGTGATTGTCACCATCATAGAGGAGACTAAGGATCTCACAAAGTTCACAGTGGATGAGCTACATGCATCAGCTGATGACTCATGAGCGAGAGATTGGGTAGAGAGTGAAAACTCATCTCTGGAGCATGCCTTTCAAGACCCCAAATGTCTTTTGGAAGAGGAAGAGGGCAAGGCGAGAGAGAAACAAAGAAAGGAAGAGGCGAGAAGCCAAAACGAGAGGTGGAAGGAATAGTCCCAGACAAATTCTCAAGGAAGGGGCAACAATCCAAATCGGCATCAATGCCAAAGGCAACGGCCCGACCAGGTGGTTAGCAGACATGCTCATGGACGAGAAGGTATGATAAGTCCAATGTCCAATGTCACTATTGTAAAAAAAATATGGGCATTATGCAAATGAATGTAGGAAGAAGCAGCATGATATGGGTAATAGACCCAGTGAAAAATTCACTAGAGAAAATATCAGCCAAGATAAATTGTTTTTATCTTGTAATATGGCTGAGGAAAAGAGTGAATATTTATGGTTTCTAGACTCAGGTTGCAGTAACCATATGACAGGAAACATAGCCATGTTTTCTATGTTAGATGATAATGTGAAGTCACAAGTCACATTAGGGACAAATAGTAAAGTTTCTGTTATGGGAAAAGGAGATGTAAATGTCTTAACAAGGAAAGGAGAAAAGAAATTCATAGTAGATGTTTATTATGTACCTAGAATGAAATGTAACCTCTTAAGTATTGGACAGCTTGTTCAAAAGGGGTACAATGTTTTCTTTGAGGATGATGTATGCACCATCATGGATAAACCACCAAGCAAACAATGTATTGCTGAAGTGAAGATGACAAGGAATAGAATGTTCCCTCTTAGGATGAGGGCAGAGTTAAAGAATGGAGAAGAAATGGCAGCAGTGACACAAGAGGCTTTCCAAAGAGAAAAAAAAGTTGAGAATTGGTTATGGAACTTGAGATTTGGACATCTCAACTTTGGAGGTCTTAACTTGTTGCACAAAAAAGGAATGGTAAGAGGATTACCATTGATTGAGAAACTGGATAGCCTTTGTGAAGGTTGTGTCTTGGGTAAACAACACAGAGAAATTTTTCCATCCGGGAAAAGCATAAGGGCAAAGGAACCCTTATAAATTGTCCACTCATACTTATGTGGACCAATGCAAACTCCATCACTTGCAAGTAGCCACTATATGTTAACTTTTATTGATGATTTTACTAGAAAAAATTGGGTTTATTTTTTGAAAAATAAAAGTGAAGTGTTTGAAATATTCTGCAATTTCAAAGCACTTGTGGAGAACCAAAGTGGGTTTCATATCAAAGTCCTAAGAGCTGATAGAAGAGGTGAGTACATCTCCAAAGAATTTCTACGTTTTTACAGAGAAAATGGGATTCATAAGCAATTTACAACTAGGTACACTCCGTAGCAAAATGGAGTTGCTGAAAGGAAAAATAGGACAATCATGGATATGGTAAGGAGTATGCTAAGGAAAAACATTTGCCAAATGATTATTGGGCTGAAGCTGTACATTATGCAGCGTACATTTTAAATAGATGCCCAACAAAAGAATTTATGAACAAAGTTCCGGAAGAGGCATGGAGTGGCACAAAGCAAGGAGTTTCCCACATGAAAATTTTTGGTTGTGTGGCTTATGCACACATTTCAGATCAGCTAAGGAAGAAGTTGGATAGCAAGGAGGAGAAATGTATTTTTATTGGATACAGTGAGGAATCCAAAGCTTACAGGTTGTATAACCCATCCACCAAGAATTTTATTGTGAGCATAGATGTTCAGTTCATTGAAGAGGAAGCTTGGGATGGAAGCATTGAGAAAACAGTGAATGTTAAAAATTGTTTGTCTCATGATGAAAATGATGAAGAGATGGCTAAAATACATCCCTCAATAGCATCACCAACACAAGGACAACAAGAGACACCCTTGAGGAGAAATGAAAGTGCTTCTCCAAGCACACCACAAGGAGGAGATTCGAGTGCTACTTCAAGCACTCATACACCAAATGAAAGAGGAACAAAGTTCAGAAATTTAAATGAAATTTATGAGCAAGAGGCAGAAAATGAAGGTATGAACTCTTTGTTTTCTTTATATTTTCATGTTGATGATCCTATTCATTTTGAAGAAGCTATTAAAGATAGGAAATGGATAGAAGCTATGGATGAAGAAATTAATGCCATAGAAAGAAAAAAGACATGGGATTTAGTTGAACTCCCAAAAGGTAAAGAAGTTATTGGAGTTAAATGGGTCTACAAGAGCAAAAGTAATGATGAAGACAAAATTGAAAGACACAAGGCCAGACTTGTTATCAAAAGGTATAAGTAGCCGCATGGGAGAGATTATGAGGAAACTTTCGCACCGGTTGCAAGGGTGTAAATTGTGAGAGAAGTGTTGTCCATAGTAGCTCAAAACAAGTGGAAAGTTTACCAAATGGATGTGAAGTCAGCATTCCTAAATGGAGTGTTAATGGAAGAGGTTTATATTGAACAACCTCTAGGCTACGAAAAAAAAGGCCAAGAACACAAAGTGTGCAAATTGAAGAAAGCTATTTATGGACTGAAACAAGCACCAAGAGCTTGGTACAGTAGGATAGATTCCTATCTACTGGAAAATGGATTTGAAAAATGTGAGGGAGAACCCACCCTATACATCAAAGAAAAATATGGTAAGATGTTGATTGTAGTGTTATATGTTGATGATGTGATTTTACAGGTAATGATGATTACCTTGTTGAAAATTTTAAAAAGGTCATGAAAGATGAATTTGAAATGACTGATATGGGTTTGCTGAAATACTTCTTAGGAATAGAAGTAGAGAAAAATGAAAATGGGATTTTTATCTCACAAGAAAAATATGTTAATGAGGTTTTGGAAAGATTTAACATGCAAGATTGTAAGGCAGCAATAACACCCATAATAATGGGACTAAAACTCAGCAAAGAGGACAGCAACAAGGATTTTGATCCTAGTTTGTACAAAAGCATAGTTGGCAGCCTCATGTATTTGACTGCAACTAAGCCAGATATAATGCATGCTATTAGTTTGATTTCCAAATTCATGGAGAGGCCAAAAGAAGCACATTGGCAGGTAGCAAAAAGGATTCCGAGTTATGTTAAGGGAACTAAAAGGTTAGGTATTTTATATACTGATTCAGAAAATTTAGAGTTAATTGGATACACTGACAGTGATTGGGTTGGAAGTGTAGATGATTGGAAAAGTACTTCTGGTTATGTTTTTCACATGGGTTCAAGAGCCATTTCATGGGCTTCTAAAAAGCAGCCTATTATAGCATTGTCTACAGAAGAGGCAGAATATGTGGCAGCTACAACAGCAGCATGTCAAGCAGTTTGGATGAGGAGGATGTTGAGAATTTTATGCCAAGAGCAAGCAAAAGGCACAGTGATTTATTGTGACAATAGCTCAGCTATTGCATTATCAAAGAATTATGTGTTTCATAAGATAACGAAACACATAGATACAAAGTTTCACTACATCAGGGAATTGGTGAACAATGGAGAAATTGTTTTAGAACACTGTAGAAATCAGGAGCAGTTTGCAGACATTCTGACCAAGCCATTGGGGCAGAAAAGTTTTGAATTTTTAAGGAAATATCTGGGTATGACTGATAACCCAGCAGTTGAACTTAAGGGGGAGTGTTGAAAGGTTAATTTCAACTTCCCCTGTACTGTAGCCACTTTCCAAATTTGTTTGAAGGGCTCTGTCACAGAGCCGCTTGCTAAAATCAGTGAACAGTCAAGTTCATTTTATGAAAATAGGGTACACAGTCCTTCAGTTCAAAAACAGAGCTTTGTGTTTGAAAACAGGGTTTCATATTAAAAGGACAGAGCTTATGTTTTTTTTATTTATATTTCTGTAAGTGGGATTTTATTGGTCCCCGCATCCACGATAACAGCCAGTCAGCAGACCACGTGGTGAAATTTCATTTAATCGGGTTTTATTTTGAGTCGGGTCGAGAACCTCAAACCGGACCCGAAGAAGTTATAAGGCAGATTGAATAAGGTTTTTGGGTTTTTTTTGAAGCCCATACACAAACCCAAATCCGGACCCGATAAGTGATTATAGGCGCGATTGTATATTTCATCGCGTGTCCAAATGGTGACGTCACGGGTCCCCATTTGTAACGTGAAGTTTTCATTGCATTTTGGTTTAACCTTTTTGAAGTCCAGCGGAGGTTTGATTAATGTTTTGTTTTATGTTTGATAAAGGTTTATGTTTTATTATGTTTTGTTATCACGTGAACGAAAATTTTTTTACCTTTGAAGTTTTATGTTTTAACATATTTTCATGTGCGCAAATGTTAGGTGGGCCCGAGAGGCTCTTAACATTGGTTTAGATTTTAGTTATATTAGATTATGTTTTGTTTTGTGCGCAATATAAAAAGAAAAGAGCTTGAGAAGCTATGTAAGAAAAGTGAATATAATTTCACACAGCAGTGTGTATTGTATTGTTTTTATATTACACAGCAGTGTATGAAAAGTGAAAGAGAGTGTATTTTTTTTAACACTGCAGTGTAAAACAAAAAGGAGCCCGAAGGCTATTTTTTAAAAACAGACAGAGTGTATTGTTTTTGAAAAAAGACAGACAAAGTCTTTTTAAAAACAGAGAGTGCATTTTGTAGCAATGAGACAGAGTGAAGTTCTTGTGGCAATGTGTTTATGCAATAGTCCAAATTTTTGTAATCCCTCTGTTAGAGGAAGACCTTTTTGTAACAGTTTTTTATGTTTATGAAATAGAAGGAAGCATTTTCATGCCATCTCTATCTGCAAACAAATTTTTTATAATTCTCTGTGTTTAAAGGAGAGTATCATTCTCTCTATAGTTTGTTAAGGAATTCTCAGAAATTCCAACAGTTATTTAATTCACTCAGAAGGAATTCGTTGTGATAACATATCATCGACCATGAGAATATCTGAATTGTAAGTTTAAGCCTTTGATTTTTATACAGTTTATGACTTATAGCTAGCTGTGAAATTGTGAGTGTTTATGATAATCTTGTTGTTGTCAGAAATTTGTCTGGAAGGAATTTTAGAGGAATAGTACCTTTAGATATTGGATAGTTGATGGTGTTAGTTGACGTGTACATAGTATTATATTTTTTCAGTTGACATGCTACTGGTGATTATAAAATAAAAAAATATTTGTTGCCACTAAAAAATTGTTTCCATGTTCTCTTTGTTTGATAATTTCACACATCAAACGCCTACACTATGATTGAAATGTTAGCCAGCATTCACTTAGATTTTACATCATATTTTGATGGTGGGGCAACGAAAAGAGCAGATTTTATCTTTGAATATTATACTCATACTGGAATGTATCCATTCGTCTTGAAATTATTAGGTCACTTGCTAATAATCATCTAATCGGAGCTTTGCCAAATTTTTCCAAATTAAGTATGTTGGAGAGATTGTAAATGATTTCTTGTCTACTTAAACGCTTATTTTTTCCGTCTTTTAATCCTAGTCAAATATGTGTTTTAGAAAAACGAGATTGATGCTATGTTAGAAAGAAAATTGCAACAATTTACATCCCTTGATGTACAGACATCTGGAACACAACAACTTGAATGGTAATGTTCCAGATTGGCTATATCAACTCAAAAAGCTTAAAGAGTTGTACGTCTCTCTTACTTTTTCTCTTCAAAATCTTAAGAAAATGATCAGCAATTTCAGACTAGTTAAATAGTTGTGTAGTTTTGTTTATCAAATTAAAATGTTGGTCTATCATTAAAAGCATGTTTTTCTCATGTGTTTCTTCCTAAAAAGTTACAGGTTCAAAAACACAGAGGATAGAATATATGGGTTGGTAGATTTAGTAATCAAATCCCTGAGATGGATTTCTTGTTACACAAACAAAAGGTCTCATACACCAATTTATTGTCTGGTTTGATTTGACAACGACCTTAAAATTGGATAATAATAATATAATAATAATATGTTGTCTTTAAAATATTGTGACTGTTGGAATTACTTCCAACCACCACCATGAATGAACAGTGGCAGTAGCCCATAACTTCATTGAATTTTTGTGCAGGGAAGGACAAGCAGCAGGCTTCAGATCCGAAGGCATTTTCATCAAATCCATGCAAAATCAAACAGAGTACCCATGGCCCAAACTCTGCATTTATTTCTAACCTGCCGCATTTACTTACCATTGCCCACAACTTCACGCCCACAACATTTTTGTTTTCTCCTTAAGCCCTTCGCCATAAGTTATTTCCCCGCCGATGCGATATCAGCAGGACCCACACTTACCTCCACCACATTACCCAACAACCATGCAAACCATTGATATTTCACTTTTTCACCTTGTCACATCTTCTGCCATTTACTTCCCACATACTGCAGCCCGCAGGTTTTAAGTTTTAACCCTTAAGACTTTTCGCCGAAACTAAGTTTCCGCTGATGTGATCTGGCGAGAACCACAAACCTCTACGCAAGTTTTTTTTTTTAACCTTTTAAGTCAGCCACAGTCGCGCACTTCACAAGTTTCAATTTTTAACTTTATGTCGCCCACAAGTTACCTTACTTTGTTTGCGATGTGATAGCAAAAGGCGCACGTGTCAAGCTTAGGAGGATAGCGCATATTGGCACCCGCAAAGCTCAAGAGTATTATGGATTGCACCCATAAGTTAAATGGTTTACATTGTGGTGCTATATGTGCCTCGTCACAATCACACACCGCAAAGTTTAAGTTTTGTTTTGTATCACGCAATGTTAAAATTTAAAATCGCCAATGAGTGATTTGCAATGGGGCGATGGATGTGATGTTGTTTCATAGTTGAAACCAATAATATTTCAGGTCCGCCCTTTTTTATTCTAAACACATTTTGTACATTGTTTCGTTTATAAACAATAACACAGCTCTATGCGTCATTAATGAAGAAATTGGCCTTGACAAAAAAGGGACAATTGGTTGTTACCCGTCCATCAAGCATTGAATAGCATTTAAGTTTTTCAGGCTTCGACCATTTGTATTAAAAAGCAATGAAATTTCATTTTTGAGGGTGATGGAATAGAAAAATGAATTTCGTTCTGCTCCTGTGTTTTACGTTGTCTGTTTCTGTAAATTTTAATTTATGTAGTAATTTGTGCATTATCTTCGTTGTGGGGGAAAAATATTTCCTCTATGTTTGTTTTATTTAGAAATTCCAACATGGTATCAGAGAAGGTCTAGGCTCTCAGTAAAAGAACAAGCTCTCTTTACTGGAGAAGTTGAAAGGTTGATTGTTTGAGAAGCATATTTCTCCAGCAGTGAGAAGGTTTTTGTTTTATACAACCAAGAAGGTTTTTTGTTTACGCATTCAGAATGGCAGCAACAGGCACGAGCCTGACAAATCCACAACTACCACAGTTCAATGGTAAAAATTATTATTATTGGGCCATTACAATGAGGGCCTTGTTTGCTTCACAAGATATTTGGGAGCTGGTGGAAAATGGTTTTCCAGAACTAGAAGATGCAACAACGCTTAATGCTTTGAAACAAACAGAAAGAGACTTGTTTAAATATAATAGGAAGAAGGACTCCAAATCCCTCTTCTATATCTTCCAATTAGTACATGAGAGTATTTTTCCAAGAGTTGAAGTAGAAACGAAGTCCAGTAGGCACGGGATACCCTCCAGACAACCTATCAAGGCATGGAGAAGGTGAAGACAACAAAACTTCAAATGCTAAGAAGAGATTTTGAAACTCTTTGTATGAAAGAGTCTGATAACATATATTCTTTCTTCACACATGTGACTGGGTTGGTTACCCAAATCAGATCTCATGGAGAGACACTTGAAGAAAGGAGAATAGTGGAGAAATTCTTAAGAATTCTACTATCAAGGTTTAATGCCATAGTAGTGGCCATAGAAGAGATAAAGGATCTCTCACAATTATTTAGTGGATGAAATCCATGCATCACTGATGTTTCATGAGCACAGACTGAATAGAGAAACAAACTCCTCATTGGAGAATGAATTCAAGACACAAATGTATTTTGGTCAAGGTAGAGGTCGAGGAAGATCAAACTACCGAGGAAGAGGAAGAAACCCACACAGAGGTGGAAGAAGCAACCCTGCAAGCACAAGTGGAAGGGGCAGAAATTAGAATCAATCCCAAGGTTCAAGCCAAAATCAAGTAAAAAATAAAGCACAAGGAAAGAGATATGATAACTCTCAAGTCCAATGTAATTATTGGAAAAAGTATGGCCATTATGCAAATGAATGTAAAAATAAAAAAAAATTACATGTGTAGTAAACCTAGTGTAAATTTTACAAAAGAAAATCAAAACCAAGGTAGTATTCTTTTATCTTGTAATGTAGCACAAAGAAAAAAGAAGATGTATGGTTCTTAGATTCGGTGTGTAGTAAGCATATGAGCGTAGACATAGCAATGCTTTCTATCTAGATGAGAGTCTAAAATGCGGAAGTAACAATGGGGATTGATGGCAAGGTCTATGTCATGGTAAAAGGAAGACTAAACATACTAACAAAGAAGGAGAGCAAAAATTTGTGCAGAGATATCTATTATGTCCACGGCACGAAATGTAACCTTTGAAGCATTGGAAAGCTCATGCAAAAGGGCTACAATGTGTTTTTAAATATGATGTGTGCATAATCATGGATAAACCTCCAAGTAGACGACTCATTGAAAAAGTTGATATGACAAGCAATAGAATGTTTCCTCTCAAGATCGGATCGGACTTGAAGGAAGGAGGTGTTGTAGCCGAGAAAATTTTAGGCGAATTTTGTAGGGAAAAATTTAAGGGATTTTTTAGATTTTAGAGGGGCCAATTTTTTATATAAAACATATTTTGTATAGTTTTATATAATTAGCCCCAAAATTATTTTAAAAATAATTAATTATTATGATTTAGCCCAAAAAAATAAGGGCACATAAAACACGAAAAGCTGGATTTTCCTCCGCATTTACTAATTTGGATGGGTTTGGGTTGTATTCGCCCCCAATATCTCGATTCGGTGAGGTTGCTACAAATAATCTGGATCTTCTTGATTTTCATCATGGAAGTATATAAAGTAGTTTCGATCTTAGGCGCCGGTGGGGTTATGGATACCCTCGATAATCATATCAACAAGTCGGTGGTCTTTGCGGCCAATATATGTCAATGGGTTCTTTGGAGATAGGGATTTTGATCTAGATACCTGGATTAAACGCCTAATTTCAATAGCTTCAATGTTTAATGGAAGCGATAATGTTATGGGAATGAGCACGGGAAATGGTGTGAGGTTCAAAGAAAAACCAAAATGATTGGTACACATTCATGTAGAAAGAAGCCGAGCGATACACGAATAAACCTAAAGTGCCGTTATAATCTCGGGCTTAAGCATGACGGTATAAGATCGGGCGTCGACTAGGTAATGATCCCCTGTCTTTGTGACACTGCGTATTGTGTGTATTTGAAGGTTGTGGTTTCAAGGATTCAAGTCGGACGTGGATGTATTGGGTCGGTGCCTCCACCGGGACCTTAACTCAATTTTGGAGTATGAAGCTCGGAATAAAATACAACTTGGAGGGGATGTAATCTGGCTGCTTTTGAAGGTTAGGGAAGCATGAATTTTAATGTGGTTTAACATCTTCGTTATTAGTGCGGTACTAAAATGAAATATACAAGAAAGTTGCGGTTACGGTTGTGAAAACTTCCATCATGTGAATTTTTTTAACATAGCTTAGTTTATATCATCCTGGGTTTGTCTTACACAAAATTAATTGCAAGTTTGTATATTGAAAATATACACTCTTTTCAGTGTGAAGTGTTGTTGATCCCGATTATTTTTAATACGGTATAGTACTTGTAGTTGAGTTCGGTCTAAATGTTCATTTTGGTCATACTTTTTTATCCATAATGTATCATGGCTTGGGCTAGCTTCTCTCGACAACTAGATTTCGACATCCATTATTTTTCATTCACGAGTTATTCTTTTGATATGAAGTGTACCTCTTTTCCAATGATTTGTGTCGGTGTGTTTAATACATTGTTTGATACATGCAACATTTTGGTTTATTCCTATATGAATTTATTTTACGAGCAAGCTACCAAGCAACATTTTTTACTTCCTAGAGGATCTAAGTGATTTCCTTTGTCTTTGTTTTTAAGAAATATTTTATTTTCAAAAATTTGTACTTTGGCACTTCAAGGCATTCTTTTGCTTTTTTGATGGCGGGGATAATCTTTTTTTTTTTTTTTTTCTTCTAGAGTCCTTAGATATATATATATTTTTAATTGTTTTGTTTATGGGAGGGGCTATATGCTTTTTACTTCAAGGCATTCTTTGGCAATGTGGAATGTATCATTTCCTCGTTTCTTGTTGTAGTTTATTGTGTATCTTGAATTATGTTAGAGTTTCGGTGTTTGTGAAAGTGATAAGAATGTGATTTCTTTTATACTTGTCCTTGGGGGAAGCTCTTCTTCCTTCTTGAAGGCTCTTGCGTTGATGTTCTCTTGTTTTCAAATAAAATTTTAGTTTAAAAGATAATTTACTAGACAATTTATTTGTTGAAAATTGAAATCAACAAGTTTTGTTCAATGTAGGTTAATGTTTGTTTGGTAGAGTTTTCTTAGTGATATATCGGTATGTTGCAATAATGCAATTTTTATCTAGTTAGAGTGGCTTTAGTAAATATAATTGTTGTATGGTTCTTCTATGTGTTTTGGGGATGGGAATGATTGCATGTGCCTTTTGGTATTTGTATGGGAAAATTTGCTCCTTTGAAATAATTAATGTGGAAGTGGTTGCCACGGTTTTGTTAAACTCAATTGGTGATTTAAAATTTATGATTTCTTTGAAGAATGGTTTTATGAGAGATCAAACATAGTATAATGGGTCATTTCTTTCCTTTTAATACCAACGGGGTAGTGTCATACATTTTACTACCGAGTGCGGGGGGTGTCCCTCGGTACATTGCGAAAGCGTAGGGAAAGCTTAAGGCGAGGTCGACTACAAAAAAGTAGTTTTGAGTATCCTTTAGTGACTATGATAGGGTGGGATGTTATTTTGGCTGGCAATGAAAGTGTGGGGTGTTCTTCCCTTCCTTTGATTTCAAAGTGTGGGTTGTGCTTCGATGGTACAATCGATGTGTAGGGTGTTGTACAAAGAAACTTGTATTTGGAGTCTTGTTTGTCAAGTAGTTTGATTTTTTTTATTTTATCTGAAATCTTGAAAAATATTGTAAATCATGAAGTTAGAAAGATGATTTGGATGGTCATCATTAATTTCAAGTGTTGTTATTTTTCATTCTTACTTTAACTCACTTTCCACTTCACGACACAGAATAATTATGAGAACGACAATGAGAATATGTTATTCCCTTGCCGAGTGGGGAGCCATTGGTTCTCTCAGCTGAGATCACATTCAAAGACCCATCTCTCCCACTACGCATATAAACATTGGTCTAATGAAAAAATCCCCATGGGAATAACCAAGCCCCCATCCCTCACGTCCCGACAATAGGAGCTTGTATGTATATATACAATTCTCTTCCTTCTCATCTTGAAATTTTTATAATTTCATTACTCTCGGAAAGAGTATTTGCGGCCTGCCAGTGGGAGTCATCAACTTTTAACGTGTATTTTACGGTGCATTTAGAGACATCCATGAGAGCGACTAATTTGATTCAAACAACCCAATCCAACAAAAGAATGAGTTTGTGCGAAATATTGGTTTTGATTATAAGAACGGGGTGAGACATATACTCATGTTCTTATCGTGGCTTGGGAGTTCTATACTGCGGGCTACGAACTAGCACTAGCGATGGCAATAACTCGCTTATAATTGAGAGAACCCTAATAGATTGCCTCTCCCTCCCTTTCAAGCTCGAGGAAGGTGTTAGCGAGAAAAAATCATAGAGAGCCTATATGAAGATATTTCATGTTAATGTTGTTCAACCTACCCTTTAAAGTGTTTTCTTCATGTTCTTCTCGCGGGAGGCCGGTGGGAGATATACAATGTTGTATATGCTTACAATTTTTGCTTCCTTTTGGGGTACATGATTAAATTTTATTTTTTTGGGGAGTCTAAATTGGATGTAAAAATTATGGGTATTGATGATGAATGCATTTACCTCAAAGGTGACAATAACTAGGACTAGTCGAAGCAAAGCCAAACTTGTATATTAGATTATACATGGTAACGGTGGTGGTCCCGAAGATTTTTCTTCAACGAGTCTCACACGACTCGGGAGCATATTATGCAAAATATTTTGGACCAAGTCGAGTATATATATATTACATTTGTGTCTACGTAAGATGTATAAATATCCAAACTTTGTTAACCTCGTATAGCTTGTCCTCCAATGAGTGCTAAAGAGCGAGTGATATTTTAATGGACACAAAATTTCAAACTTCTAAAGTATTTTTCTTTTTACTTTGCATTGGAGGCATAACGATGAGGCATCAAAAAGTTTTCTTCTTTCTCTTCTTGTTATGATTCATAAAAGCTTGCTTATGCTCATTATCATTAGGTCTCCTATAATTGAAATTTAGCTCTATGTTTTGAAGCAACCTTGTCTTCATGCTATATGATGTAAGTTTAGAATGGCAACAATACTTGACAATATAAGCATGACGAGTATAAGACAAATGCATCCAAATAGCCGAGTCCTTGACTAAGACATTTTTAGGCGCATTTGTACTAGTAATATCTGTACGCAATAGAATTTGACATTGATTCTTTTATTAAGTCTTTTTACATTTCAATCCACTATACTTGGATTTGTAGGCAAACGGTACTGATCACAAATATGGGCTGAATTAACTATTCTTTTTAGTATATTAACGACCTCCAAATTACATTCCATCGAATAATATATGTCTCCACACAATCACGATGAGGTCATATCTAGCGGGTGGAGGGTGTAGCGATTAGGAAAGTTCACGTCGGCGGGTGCCTTGCATCACACCGAATACAATAAAAATTTTGGTGGACAAGCATCGATGAAAACAATGCGGACCACCAAAGTAAATAAGAACATATCTCCAATAAAAGACTTCAAAGGTTCTCAACCCCTTGCTACACAGAAATTTTTCGGCATCCCGGACATTGGTAGATTCAAGTGGTGGAAATAGTGACAAATTCAACTTTGACCTAGCTAATCGGCACGGTGATGTAAGGATGCTAGCAAAAGATATCTTTTCAAGTCATGGAGGAGGTTTCTTTTGCTTTTCGGCATGGCGATGTTCATTTATTCTCGCGTGCTTTAATCTCTAGATTACTACGTACCCACGGTTGGGGTTTCATTTCCCCTGCAACTTTCTCTTCTACTAGCTATTTCCTAGCCTCTGTTTGGCATGATAACAACAAAGGATTGCTTGTACTAAATATTCTACATATTCTACCTCCTGCTAGTCAAAGTAATCAAGGGAAAGGTAATGCGATTGCACAGGAACGAACTATAGCGAACGGGTATGAAGTTGATTTTCTTGTCATCTTGTTGCATCTCTGTGTGTGGTTAATTTCGGCCTCTGAGTTTGATTATTCTTATCCATTACTAGATTTTGGTGGGGCCTCTCGGTTGGAGTTTATTGGTGGGATGTTTGTTGGTTGTGCACAAAGTGCGATTTGAAAGATGACATAGGTAGAATTAATGTACATTGTCAAAATGAAATGAGTTATGTGTTGGTGAATTAAGTGACGATGGGAAGCCTCTTATGTTAACACTCCTTTGTGACTCATTTCTATTCATTCAAGGCGAAAAATGGGAGGAATACTCATAGACTACTATATTATAAATCCAAGTAGAATTTTTGATACAAATTTTGTTTCCGCAATTGGAATACGTGTTCAAAGGTCCCATCGTGGTTTGAACCTGTTTGATAACAATTTTAAAATGAGTTTTTGGCATCTCTTGATTCAAAGGACATAGGTGGAAATTTGGTTGAACATATTACATCACGGTGTTCCTCTTTTCATGGTTAGTTCATATAGATGTTTTTTGTATATTATGTTGGTAACACATGGTACAATTGTTTTGGAAGGATATTAGGCAATAATATGATCTCCCCAATCATCCCTTGTTCAAGATAAATGGAGCTAAGTTTTCCTATCAACAAATTTTAAGATTAACATTGACAGTATGAAGCTATAGATATGACATTCACGATAGAGATATCCATTACTTTGTGGAAGAACGTTCACACGGTGCGCCTAAGGAGACGATTGTGTCGAGTATTTCTAAGCAAATATATTAATCTCCAAAATTATTTAAGATGGGGCATTCAAGTCTTTGGCAAATCGGTGATAAGCGCTCCTATGGTGCTTTTAGGAAATGGGATATCAGTGCATGACAAGTTGTTACATTTTAGTAACATGTCATAAGTTTATTTATTTGTTGGCATTATGTTCAACAATTATCAACCAAATATATACATTTTCCATAAATGCATATAGGTTGAAAAATGGGTCGAGAATGTTTATGAAATTGGTTGATGATGGCTTGGAATATGAGAGACACCGCAATTTATTTTTGAAGCTTATCATGTTTGCCCATGCATGCTCGATCGGGGAGACGTGGAGATATTTGTAGAATGGAGCAGAGAGGATGATTGGGAATTGTGGAGAAATGGACCAAGAAAAGACACGAAGGGTCCATATATTTCACCAAAGACCAAGATCGAAGTGGAAGATAATATTATTTCATTCTCATGAGCTAGGAAGAAGTTTTGCGTTAGTGGACTCGAGCCAAAATTTTAAGGATTAAAAGTAAACGCGGTGTTGAGTATCTCAGCGTACATATACTCATTATAAATGTAATTTCCTACATCATACATGAAGTAACCAGAAATTTCCTTGGAGTTATCTTTGTTTATCTAACGAAATGGTTTATTCGAAGATTTGTTATAACTTTTGTGGCATGGTTACTCACGGATCTCTTGTTCTAGTATTGAAATGTTGTGAAGCATATAAGTTCATGAGAGAGTTCAAGTAGTTCTATTTTCTCAAATGATGAGTTGAACATGATGATGAAAATTTTCTTTAGAAATTGAATACTTTGAGAAAACAAGGTTCTTTTAACCCCATCTTCATAATAGACCTTGGAGATCGGGTAAAACGACTAACACTCCCAAAGTTTATCACCCTTATTGAAAAGGTGTTTTTTTATGCCAACACGACTTCAAAAGGGTGAAGTAGGACAGAATTACACAATCACACGGGCGAGAGCTATGATAAAAAAATTCATTTCTTATCTCAAAGTGTAAGTGATGATGGGAAGCCCTCTTATGTTAACAAACCTTTGTGACTCATTTTTATTCATTCAAACTACAAAATGGGAGGAATACTCCTGAGACTACTATATTATAAATCGAAGTAGAAATTTTGATGCAAATGTTGTTTGCAATTGGAATATGTTTTCAAAGGTCCCCATATGTGGTTTTGAACACTGTTTGATAACAACTTGAAAATGAGTTTTTGGCATCTATTGATTCCAAGGACGTAGATGGAAATTTGGTTGAACTTATTACATCACGGTTTTCCTCTTTTCATGGTTAGTTTGTATAGATGTTTTGTATATTATGTTGGTAACACATGGTAAAATTGTTCTTGTTCTAGTATTGAAATGTTGTGAAGCATATAAGTTCATGAGAGAGTTCAATGGATTTTTATTTTCTCAAATGATGAGTTAAACATGATGATGGAATTTGCTTTATAAATTGAATACTTTGAGAAAACTAGGTTGTTTTAACCCCATATTCATAATAGAACTTGGATATCGGGTCAAGCGACTAACACTCCCAAATTTTATCACCACTTATTAAAAGGTGTTTTTTTATGCCAACACGACTTCAAAAGGGTGAAGTAAGACAAGTTACACAATCACACGGGCTTTGATGTGATCAAAAAATTCATTTCTTATCTCAAATCGTAAGTGATGATGGGGAGCCTCTTATGTTAACAAACCTTTGTGAAGCTCATTGTATTCATTCAAACTAAAAAATGGGAAGAATAATCATAGACTACTATATTATAAATCCAAGTAAAAATTTTTGATACAAACTCCTTGTTTCTGCAATTGAATATGTGTTCAAAGGTCCCCATCTGGTTTGAACTTGTTTGATAACAACTTGAAAATTATTTTTGGAATCTATTGATTCAAGGACGTAGGTGGAAATTTGGTTGAACATATTACATCACGGTGTTCCTCTTTTCATGGTCGAGTTCATATAGATGTTTTGTATATTATGTTGGTAACACGTGGTACAATTGTTCTTGTTCTAGTATTGAAATGTTGTGAAGCATATAATTTCATGAGAGATTTCAACTGAATTTTATTTTCTCAAATGATGAGTTGAACATGATGATGGAATTTTCTTTAGAAATTGAATACTTTGAGAAAAATGAGTTGTTTTAACCCCATCTTCATAATAGACCCTTGGAGATTGGGTCAAGCGACTAACATTCCAAAAGTTTATCACCCTTATTAAAAGGTGTTTGTTTATACCAACACGACTTCAAAGGGTGACGTAGAATAGGTTACACAATCACACGGTGCTTTGAGTATGTGATCAAAAAATTCATTTTCTTATATCAAAGCGTAAGTGATGATGGGAAGCCTCTTATGTTAACAAACCTTTGCGACTCATTTTTATTCATTCAAGCGCAAAATGGGAGGAATACTCCTGAGACTACTATATTATAAATTCAAGTAGAAATTCGATGAAAATATTGTTCTTGCAATTGGAATATGTGTTCAAGGTCCCCATGCGTAGTTTGAACTTGTTTGATAACAACTTGAAAATGATTTTTGGCATCTATTGATTCCAAGGACGTAGGTGGAAATTTGGTTGAACATATAACATCACGGTGCTCTATTTTCATGAGTCGGTTCATATATATGTTTTGTATATTATGTTGGTAACACATGGTACAATTGTTTTGAAGGATATTAGGCAACAATACGATCTCCCCAATCATCCCTTTTTCAAGATAAATGGAGCTAAGTTTTCCTATCAACAAATTTTAATATTAACATTGATCGGAAGTATGAATCTGAGATATGACATTGACAATAGAGATATCCATTTCTTTGTGGAAGAATTCTTACACGGTGCGGCTAAGGGAGAAAGTTGTGTCGGTATTTCTAAGAAAATATATTAATCTCCAAAATTATTTAAGATGGGGCATTCATGTCTTTGGAAAACGTGTTGATAAGCGCTCCTATGGTGCTTTTAGGAAATGGGATATCAAGTGCATGACAAGTTGTTACATTTGGTAACATGTCATAAGTTTATTTATTTGTTGGCACTATGTTCAACAATTATCGACTAGATATATACATTTTTCCATAAATGCATATAGGTTGACAAATGAGTTGAGAATTTATGAAATTGGTTGATGATGGCTTTGAATATAGAGATGGAATAGTACGATTGCCACCATGGAGTCTTGCAATGTCTTGGTGCACAATTTTGAGCCCACAATACCTGAAATTTCAATTCGGAATAAATCATAACCTAAGAATTTAGGTGGAAATATGAACAATGCACGAAATTTCAATTCGGAAAGAAATGTAGTTTCAATCAAGATACCCAATTACGTAATCATGCGATCGATGCTATTGTTGTTGTTGAACGGAAAATGATTTGGAAGAAGCCCTGGAAAACTTGTGTAATGCAAAATATGCTGCGAAGATATATCCTATGTACGGCCCATGGTCATATCGGTGAAACACAAAAAAATTTCGAGGTTTTCACATTACAATCCCTGACGATTAAATGATTCGGAATTTCAGCATTGAAGTCAATAATATCCTTACTTTTATCATTAGGGTTCATGTACTAATCACAACTATTTTGGGAAGAAATTGGGCGAAAGAATTTCGGAGTGACAAAACGGGATTCTCTCCTACATTGGGACGATTACACTCATTTTTGAAGGCCTGCAACTTTTGAATTCCGGAAACCCTTAGAGCGATTACGATAAATTTTATGTGGATTGTTGTGAATTTAAAGAGGATTTTTGCTTACCATTATCTTCATGAGTTTAGGAATGCGGGGACTCGAACTTGGGTTTGACATTTTTAGGGCTTTGTACAAGACTTGACATTATTTTAATGGAAGCGGTAGCAACAAGAAAAGATAGCGAAATTCAAAAGCAATGTGTTTGTCTTGCTATTCTACTTCTTGTCTCTATTTATTCATGTGTAGTTGTAGTCCGGAATGGGATGTTGATTTCAAACCGAGAGATGATGATGATGATTAGGTTCTACACATGCAAGTCCTACAACAAGAAGTTTTCTTCATTTTCAATCTACGAGGCGGCCACGGAGCAAGGTGTCACTGAAGTCCAAGTCCATCTTTCCCACTGCTTGCAAGCTGATGGGGGTTTCAAAGAAGAAGTAGTTCATTGGTCCATCAATGGGCCATCTGTTGAGACTTATAAGTAGAGTTTGTGCGAATAAGAAAGTTAAGTGCATGAATGCCACCTTGTGTGTCACATAAGTTTTCCATCGGCCAATCTTTGGGCAATGTTTGGTGAAGCTTTGGGCGGTCACAAGAGGACTCATTCTGCTCACACTCTTGACTATGCACAATTATACAAGACATTTAACAAGCTGACGACGACAATTTTCACCTCCAAGTAGAACCGAGACGTTGGATACGAACGTACTGCTGAAAATGCAAATGATTGTACTCAATTGTAGCATAGTTACGCAATTTCTATCAATTTAGGTACGAGATTCTACCGGTGAATGTGAGAAATGAGGCATTACACATATGAAAAAAAGTTTGTAGAAATTGTAAGCACCACATTTTGTGTGATGAGGTGCAAACATTGTAACGATTGTGCCTCTTTGAGAATGTACAAGTGAAGGGGCGCCCAATGCCCCGCCTCGGCATTTTCTCTTATAATGTAGGCACCTCACACAAGTTTCATAGCCATTTAAATTCCTTGTTTCTTAGAATATTTTGTAACGAAACATACCCATAACTAAATAACTATGTTTTCTTTTCATCTAAGGGTTGAAGATGTTTTAATCATCTAACATATAATCTAAAGGTTTGATTATGACACCATTACTGAAGTTGTTTTCAAATAATGATGCCTTGTAACAATTATTTTATTAATTTATGTGTTCAAACTACCTTTGTTGACTAGAATTTTAATCGTGCTTTCCCTCCTTTTAGAACTAGAAGGTGTAATGAGTAGTGAGCACATGACTTGAAGATGGGCTTTTTATTTCAACACACATCTATACGTGCTCTGCTTGGTCATAAAATGTGGTCATTGGTGTATAATAAAGTTAAGTTTCATAAGCTATAACGTTACTAAGTTTCTTCACTATTTTATAGATCATTACACGTCAAACCGACTTTACGCCTTGAATGACATTGCATTCAACATTGTGCACAAATGTGGTTACATGTATCAATCAAACTATGATTGTATCTATATTTGATAATGCAAGGTTAATACATCATACAATAAATAGGAGTGATATGGCTATGAAGTTCAATATGAAATAATCTATTGATTGCTACTATTACTATTATATAAGTGCTCTTCCAATAGCCATTTTATTAGCTATGTGAAGAAGGCTTTGTGGAATTTGTATTTACTATAATATTATGTATAGATAAGTTACTGAGACAACTAAGTAGAATTTGGTAGGAAGTTTGGAGTATGTGTAATTCATAATGATATTGTCTTCTCTTCATTGATGACTTTTCAATGTGTGAGTTTTGACCTAAGCCATTGCATTATCAATGTGTCAAGGCTCAAAACTCGACCTATATGTCAACTACTTCTTATGATTGTTCCTAGGAACACGAGTCTAATTTTTGAAGGTTTAAAATTTATCACAATTTTTCTCTATTGTGGTTCAATTTGTGGAGGAGTTATCTCAAAATTTATTTAAGGTACCATGGATCTAAATTTCTTATGAAATTTCAACACTATAACAAACTTTGGTGCAAATTGTTGATCAATTCTCACTAGTTAGGGTTATAGATGTTAATGAAAATTTTGTGTGCATGCATGAGAGTTGGGTGCAAATGCTCAATGTTGTGTAGCATTAGTGTGATAAATATGGGATAGTGCAAAGCATATTTTTGAAGATTAGTCTAAGTTGAATCGTATCTAATCAACTCGGTCAAGTTAATTGTTGGTTGAACGGTTAATTGTTGGTCAATGGACGGAGAAGATCTTAGGGCCCAAATACCAAAGGGAAAAATGGAGCCCAACATGGGGTTCTCTTTGTAATTATAGTCCACCAACTTGCTATTTTCCATGCTTCCTCAAACTCCTCTCCAACCTCAATATCGGTGCTAGTAGTAGCGTGAGCAAACAGCACTACGCTTAGTAGAACTAGACGCATTTTACAAACTACACGAGCTACTTCCCTCACGAGTCACCATATTATGCCCAGTCTCAATAGTTCACTTCCTTCAACTCCTGGTTCAACTACCATATCTTCATTGGAACCAACACCCCGAACTCCACTAGGCAACAATTCGCCATTTTGTACTAGTGATTCGCCGACTATCTTTGGTGATTCACCATGATTTTACAAGATAATATAATCTTGTGAGAGCTTAGCCAAAAAAATTATATATAAATATTATATTATTAATACAATTGCCTTCCATTTTTCCTATGTATCATGGTGATTCACCCATTTGTGCTTATAAATTTAGAGGGGGTTCTTAAAATTTTCCACGGATTTGTTGTCACCTGAGAAATATTTCAAGAAGAAGTGAAAGATGAGAAGCTCGGTTATGGCATTTGAGATTTGGACATCTCAATTTCGGAGGGGAGTTTGAATTTGTTGCATAGAAAAGGCATGGTAAAAGGGATTACCACTCATAGAGAAACCATATAGCCTATGTGAAGGTTGCATCTTGGGCAAACAACACGAGAGAACCATTTCACGAGAAAGAGTATAAGGAAAAAGACACCTTTGGAGAATTTCCCACTGAGATTTATGTGGACCAATGAAAACACCATCATTCGTGGCAGTCATTATATTTTGACATTTATAGATGATTACACGGGGGAAGACATGGGTCTATTTCTAAAACGAGAAAAAGTGAAGCGTTTGAGCAGTTCTACCACTTCAAAGCTCTTATTGAGAAGAAAAGTGGACACTACATAAAAGTGTTGAGCGGGCGAAGTGAAGAATATGTCTCCAAATACTTCCTACATTTTGCGGGGAACATGGAATACAGCGGTTACCACAAGGTATACACCTCGGCAAAATGGTGTAGCATAAAAGAAGAATAGGACCATCATGGACATGGTAAGAAGTATGTTGAAAGCAAAACATTTTCCAAATGAGTATTGGGAAGAAGTTGTCTCTTGTGAATCTTATATTATTAATAAATGTCTAAACAAAGCATTATGAATAGAGTTCCATAAGAAGCATGGAGTGGAACAAATAAATTTGTCACTCACATGAGAGTGTTTGGATGTGTGGCATATGCACGTGTCCCGGATCGAGTTAAGGAAGAAGATGGATAGAAAGGGGAGAAGTGTATATTTCTTGGATACAATGATGAATCCAAGGCTTACAAGCCTCTATAATACATCAACCAAGAAAGTAATCATCATCAAATATGTTCAATTCATAGAAGAAGAAGCTTTGGATGGAATTTTAGAAGATAGTAAATGTGAAGACATGTATGTCTCATGAAGAGAAAGAGGAATGGACTATGAAAGCAACTCCTCAACGGTGGCTCCTCCTCTACCTACACAAGCTCAACGAGCACACCACAAGCAAGCAATAGAACAACATTGAGAAACCAAGGAAGTGCTTTTCAAGCACACCACATGAATCAAAAAACTCCCTCGATTTCAAGTGAAACTCCAAGCACATCTTTAGCAAATACAAGAAGACCAAGATTCAAAATTTAGAGGTAAATTTATGAGAAAGAAGAAGTTGATAATAATGTTGGTCTAAATTATTTATTTTCATTATTTTCATGTTGATGACCCAATCCATTTTGAAGATTCGGTCCCGAGGAAGAGAAGTTGATTGAAACAATGAATGAATATATAGGAGAAATAGAAAGGAATGACACATGGGAGTTAGTGGACCTCCTGAGGAAACGAAGTTATTGGAGTGAAATGGGTCTATAAGACCAAGAGAAACATTGAAGAGCAAGATAGAAAGGCAAAAAGAAAGGCTAGTTGTCAAAGGCTACAAGAAGCGGCAAAGGAAGAGACTATGAGGAAACCTTTGCACCGGTTGCAAGGATAGGCAGTGTGGACGGTGTTGTTTATAAGCGACACAACAAAAATGAAGAAGTTTATCAAATGGACGTGAAATCAACATTCTTGAATGGAGTGTTGAAAGAGGAGGTGTATGTTGAAAAACTTTGTTGGCTATGAGATAGAAGACCAAGAAAACAAGGTGTATGAGCTGCCCAATCTATTTATGGGGTGGAAACAAGCACCACAACCATGGTACAAGGGATTGATGCTGATGGACAATGGGTTTGACAAGTGGTGTGATGGTGAACCCACACTCTACATCAAAGAAAATGACGAGTAAAATAGTTATTTTTGTTTGTATGTAGATGATTTAATTTTTACGAGAAATGATGTTTCTCTCATTGTTGATTTTAAAGCAATCATGAAAAGTGAGTTTGAAATAGTGACTCGGGTTTGTTAAGATATTTTTGGTATATTAAAGCAAACGGAAAAGGAATTTTTATCTCCCCAGAAAATTATGTTGCACAGAGTTTTAAAGAGGAGTTGAATATGCATAATAGCAAGCCATCATCAAATCCAAGCTTGTCATGGGGTTGAAATTGAGCAAGGAATATTGCAACAAGAATATCAATTCGACATTGTACAAAAGCATGGTTGACATTCTAATGTATTTCACTACAACTAGGCTTTGATATAATGTATGCGATGAGTTGATATCAGGATTCATGGAGACACCCAAGGAGACACATTGGCAAGCGACCAAGGGAATTTTAAGGTATGTAAATGGAAGAAAGGAGTATGGTGTTCTATACTCCAAAATTGATGATTTTGAGTTGATTGGTTACAACGACAATGATTGGGTTGGAAGTGTTGATGACGAAAAAGAGCACATCGAGGTATGTTTTCATTTGGGATCGGGAGCCATTTCATGGACTTCCAAGAAGTAGCCAATAGTTTCATTATCAACGGTTGAATATGTAGTAGCAACATCGGCAACATGTCAGCGAGTTTGGATGAGAAGGATGATGAGAGATTTATGCAATGAGCAAGACAAGGAGCCACAATTTTTTGTGATAACGGTTTAGCAATTGCATTGTCAAAGATTTTGTTTTCCACATGAGAACAAAAGAATATTGATGCCAAATACCATTTCATTAGGGAATTAGTTTAAAATGGTGAAATTGTGTTGCGGCATTGCAGTCGGAAGGAACAATTTGGAGATATCCTCACAAAGTCATTGGGACATAAAATTTTGTTTATCTCAAAAAATGTCTAGGAATGATTGATAGCAGCAATTGTGATTAAGGGGAGTGTTGAAATAATCCCAATATAGCCATGAATAAAGTCGCGACGACCCACACTTCATTGAATTTTTGTGCGGGGAAGGACAAATCCCGGAGTTTTCAAATTCGGAGGTGTTTCACACAAAATCCGGAAAACGGGAGCTCGGCCTTTTCTTTGCGTTATTTCTTACCCATACATTGACTTACCTTTCTACTGCATCTTTGTGACTTGCAAGTTTTGGGTCTACCCCTTAAGTGATTCCAATGAAACTTATTTCCCCGCCAATGTGATGCGGTAGGACCCTCAACCTGCACACTCATTACAAGAATTGCCACAAACCTTTGTATTTCTCTTCATTCCTTACCTTTCACATTTCGCACTTACCATTGTTTACCACGTCACGACCCGCACTTCGCACGAGTTTATAATTTACCTTTAAGCACCCGCACCAAACCTTGTGATGTTACGATGGGACATCGTCTCATCGCACATCGCAAACTTAGATTTCGTATTTCACACAACTTACCATTTAATGCGCCACTTTTGCACATTTTATGTTTTGTCTTTTTTGACCGCACATAACTTCGCACTTCACACATCTCGGGACTTACCTTTTAGCCACCCACAAGTTATGTTATTTGAGTTGCGATGTGATCGCAATCACATGTGGCAAGCTCGGGGGGATAGCGCACACGAGCGCCCACAAGCTCATGAGGATAGCACCCGCAAAGTAAAGATTTAAATTTAACGATGCAATAAGTGCCATCGCATCGCAATCGCAAAAACTTAAGGTTTTCTCGTATCTCACAATGTTAAAAGTTAAAATTGACAATTTTGCGATGGAGCGCGGATGTGATGTGGTTTCGCAACAAAACCTATAATATTTAAAGTCCGAACTTTTGTGTTTTATGCGTTGTTTTCGTGTAGAAACAACAAATAAAGTGAAATGACATTTGGTTGTTACCCATCCATTCTTATATTGAATTGGCTTAAATTTATAAAGCCGACCATTTTGTATTAAAGCAATGAATTTTTCATATGTTAAGTGAAATGAATTAACGATCTGTGTGAATTTATTTCCTCATATTTTCATTTCTTGTTGTTGTGGGGGAAACGCATCACTTATTTGATTTATTCATAATTTCCAACATAACAAACATCTGCCTATAATAACAATGTACATCATCCACAGCTTTGAATAAGGTGAACTCTCAAACTCCATCATTTCAATGAGTATAACAAACATGTACTATAATAATAACAATCTACATCCTCCACGGCTTTTGGAGAAGGTGGCTTGGTCTATCATAGTGGACAATTAATGTATGTCTCTCCAAGCCCAAGAGAATGGAATAACCGGTGGAAGATGAGAATGGAAAGGAAGCCCCATGATATTACGGGCGGAAAGAGAAGCGGTGAATATCCCCCTTCCATTACTAACCGAGTTCCATGTTACCGAGGTGATGGGTTATAGTCGAGGTGGTGGCTCTTCCACGATGTTCCATCCATTACCATTGAGCAAATTAAAAATTAAAATATTTTTTCATCCCATCGCTTAGTTGTCCCTCATGCTATAACCATTGATCTGGACTAAAAAGAAGAATATGCCCGGCATATTTTTACGTACATGCAATCATCCTAATCTAATCTTCATTTAAAAAAAAAAAATCAAACACATGTAGTTGCATATATATAAGTCTATGCCTTTAATAAACATAATTTTTTAAATTATAACATGACTCTTTTATAACTAATTTTCATGACTCTTATCATTTGAGAAATTGCACACCATTTAAACTTCATGGCCATTATATAAAGAGAATATAAAGTAATACGATGATAATGACCATCCTCGGATACAACAACGAAGAGATTAATAATGCATCATCATATTCCATAACTTAGGTGAAAACAAAGACCTAAACATTGTCTCGAGGTCATAATTATCTTATTTTAAGAATACTTGTTTTGTTTTATCTTTTACGTACACAATTTACTTAACCAAACACAATTTACTTAGCAAAATCCCTAATGCACAAACCCATACATTTCCATTCAAGATTGATTATTTCCATTCACTATTATAATTAATAATCGTGCAAAGTCATCAAAAATATATGAATGAGTATCTAAGTCTCACTTCACTATATGTCAATGCATGAAATATATGTATAGTATAATCTTCATTTCACAATGCTAAAGGTCACACCACTCAACTATAAAATTCAAATAAGTAATATGCGGACTATGACCAAAAATTTCTAATCCTTTATTTAACCACTTTCTAATAATTTATTTTACAACAATATATGAGACTATCTGAAGTGTTAAATTCATCCCGGATGTGATAAGGAAGAATCAAGGATAATGAATAGTAAGAAGGTTTCTTAGATTTCACTATCCCTTATCTCTTTTATATTTCATAAGGTATTTAAATTGTTCTATAGAATATATTCATATTATGGAACCTAAAAGATCATTTTACAATTCGATTATGATAGATATATAATTTTGTCTATGCTCAACTTAAACTTAATTTGGAGTTGAAATGTATAGATTTGTGCATTGGGATTTTGGTTAAATAAGCAATTTTGGAGTTGAAATGTATGGTTGTGCATTGGGATTTTGGTTAAATAAATTGTGCAACGACATAGATAAAACAAGTATTCCTAAAATAAGATTATTATGACCTGAGACAATGTTTAGCTTTTGTTTTTCAATTTATGGAATATGTTAATGCATTATTATTAATCTCTCGGTTGTGGTATCTAAGGAGGTCATTATCAACTTGTATTACTTTATATTCTTTTTGTTTATGATGACCATGTTCGGTTTATTTATGTGCAATTTTTCAAATAATAAGAGTTATGAAAATTAGTTATAAAAGTCATGTTATAAAATTTAAAAAAATAACTACTATACATTTATTTTATAATATATTATAAATCTATAGATAAAATTTGATCTCTCAACTTTTGATAAATCGATTATAATAGATCTTTATACCCAAAATAAACATCACTAATATATCAATCAATAAAAGATAATAACCTTCAAATCATAATGATATATGAGTTTCCACGACTATGATTTGTCCTACATTAAATTCTTCGTTAATTATTTAAAAATAACCAACAGATTCAACCATTCAGAATTTTCATGCTATGACAATTCGAATTTCGATCGTGACATCAGTAGGAATAATCTGTGAATCTTGTAAGGGACGACTTGGGACTATTGCGTCTCAATAATAACATTAGAGCAGCTGATGGACCGGTGGGAATACGTCCGTGAAAGAAATAGACAGGAGGTCGAAGGGTGAGACATGGGAAAATGGCATTAACGACTATGGAAAAATGGTATTAACGACTAAGGATGGCATGTAAACTTTGCAACTGAAAAATGAGACCTTTTCTTAATTGAGGAGGTCGTGGAGATATAGAATTAGACGAAGAATATTTGATAGTTGTAAAATCCTGATCATCCAAATTATTTTGAAGTTACTCAAACCCAATTCCAATAGACCACCTTAAGCATAGATATGAAAAACAGAAACATCCAGCCTACCCTCAATCAAACAACGAGACATGGGCAACCCAAGCGTTTAGAATGAAACTTGTTTATGACTCGGCAGGGCCGCGTTAATGTTTATGATGCTCAACAACACAGACGTTTTTGTGATAACACAACTTTGCACAACTTGCAAAAAAAAAATGTGAGTTATTGGTTTGTGGAAGCTATCCCAGTTGACCTTGTTATCCATTCCACTTGTTCTATCTCCAATATTGGTGACTATTATCAACTTCAACGTTTGAATGTTTTCTCGTTATTCTACCTTCATTTCAATGACCACGTATTATTAATTTTACCTTCTTTGTTATGTCAATACAACTATCAAAAGTTCTTGGCAAGGTGGCATTAAATGCTCATATCCCATGTGTAGGTTTGAATGCTCCTTCTACGTAGTTGCTCCACCCTTTACTTTGTGTGCATGCATGTTATATGTATAATAATTAGTAATGGACATTATTATATAAGTGAGTGAGTGTGTTATGAGATGGTAAAGGAAAAAGGATGGTGCGTTATGAAAAGGAAAGTGTAGAATTAATTAGATAAATTATTATACAAATGTGTTTTGAGAAGTTGAAAATAAAAATAAAAAAATAATAATGTCAATTATTATACAAATTATTGTTATGAGAGGATGAAAAGAAAAAAGGAAAGGAAATATATTTTATATAGAAACATTTTTATATAATTAGGTTAATAATGATGTCAAGAAAATTTGTAGAGGTTAAATTTTTACGATCTAATTTTCTTTTTTAAATAAAATTTTTTATTTTTTTAAATCTTTACATCAAATTATAAGACCGGACTATATTCATTTTAATCTCGGATCTATCCAAGGGCTGGCAGGATCAAATCTCTTGAGTGAAAACCTCTTTTTTAGTGCAAAACTCAAGGAAAGGTTTGCACCTTGAGAGATTTGATCACTCTGTGATAGATGCAGGGTTAAGATGGATATAGGTTGGATATTTAATAATATTTAATTTATATATATCTATATGTGTGTGTGTGTGTGTCTTTCTTATTCCCCCTCTCTATCTCACCTCCTAAGCATTACAAATTCTCTCTCGCTCATATCTCTCTTCCTCTCTCTCTTTCTCCTCTCCCTATTCCCTCCTGCTCTCCTCTCTCCTTGCTCTCTCTCCATCTCTCTCTTATCACTCCCTCTCTCTCCACCTTTCTCCCTCTATGTCTTTATTCTCCCCTCCCTCTCCTTCCCCACCAACTCCATCTCTCTCTCTCCTTCTCTCTATTGAGTCCTCTCTCTCTTCCTTCCTCTCTATGTCTTACTCTCCTACCTCCCTTTGTCTCTCCACCCCCCAAAATTATCTCTCTATTCCCTCTAACTCTCTCACTATCTCCCTACCTCTTTCCTTCTTTCTCCCCCCCCCCTATATGTGTCTCCCTCTCTCTTTGTTCCCCTTCTCTCCCTATCTCTTTCCTTTCTCTTCCCTCTTCTCTCCCTCACTCTTTAACCATCTCTCCCTTGTCCTCCATCTTTTTCTCACATCTATCTCTCTATGTATTTATTTTTCCTCTCTATCTCTCTCTCTCTCTCTCAAGCATTGCCACTATCTATGTCTGCTTCAAATCCGTTCACCTTGTTTGCGGGTCATGTATAAAACTAAATATTCACATGATTTTTCATCATATTTTCCGGACTACGCCTCTAATGTGTACTTGTTCTTATTTTCATTTAAACATTATGTATGCGAATAAACATAACAACAATAGTAAAATTCATGCACGAGACCAAACCATAAATAAGAATTTCAATTTTATAATATCTTGTATAAAATTAGATTACAATACATTTTCAAGCGACACTTAGCTTAAAACTTGTTTACGCAATAATATCATAATCGTGCATGTCATGACCCAATTCCCGCTTTCTGCACACGGTAACCCAACTTTTGCACGCGCGTTAGAGGTACGCCGAGTGTTGCACAACTCGGTCGATTACGCACGACCCTTGGGTCACTTCACGTAACTACGCGAGAGACAATCCACCCATTGTGTTAACCGCTCAGCAGTGCATGTGCTGTTGCCTTTGTCTATCTGCTGATACACTTTTGATCCCTGCAGTTCACCGGCGCCGTTCTAGTTACATGAGTTTTCTGTGTTACGGGTGCATTACGCCAAGTTCACGCAAGCCACACGGTGTTGCATCCCACCCTTCGCAACATTAACTCGTTGTTGTATTCCACCGAATGTTCAATGATCCTCCCATGTCTTGCCCGACCTTCATTTATATGGTACGACCTCCACACGATTATATCGTTTGGGTGGGGCTCATTCTATGGCCAATCCAACTCTTTTGCACAACAGCCCTACTTTCTCAACATCGGCCCAACAATAATGTTCATCCACCCATTCATTTAAAGTCACCACGGTTGCCACTGCAAAAATTAGAATAGTTTTCTTGTCACTCACTTGGTTTGTCCTCTTGGATGTGCACCTCCATCATGTCCACCGCCCCACACTTGGTAAGTCCTAACCGTTCGTCGTGTTGACCGGGTACACTCACCTAACCGCTCGCTACATGAGTCTGGAAGCACGCTCACCGCTATGATCATCTTTCACACGTCTTGGAGTGTGCTTGCCCATCATGCCACCATCGCACATTTTGCAGGCGCGTCCACTTGTACTCGATTATGTGCGCTTGTATTCAGGCAATGTCGACTCGGGAGCACGACATCCTCCCCCACCATGAGTCATTGTTGTCCTCAAAAATCCTATCAACCTCATCAACTAATCATCAAACTCCGCAATCTCCTTTTCTATATCCACATTGAATGCTTTGTCTCCCAACTACTCTCCTTCGACGCATCCTACCATTTTAACGAAGAATTCCTTCGTATTGCACTCCCAACACTTGTAGTACGAAGGTCAAGGATCTTCTCCAAAACCAAGTTTGGCCTATACACTATCATATTTGGCCCCCTTGGTGGTGCTTTCCACTTAGGAGTTATCATATTCGAGTCTACATTTCTTCGGTTGACTAATATGAGCTTACATAGTATTTTGGCAGCATGTAGTTCGGAATCTCCAACTCATATGCAACATCCCCAACTTGTTTCTTAATCTAGAATGGCCCTTCATATTTCCTGGAAATCAAAGATCTTGTAGTCCCCTTAGGTGGTTGAAATTGATCTCACAGTGATCCTTGGAATAACCATGTCTTTGGCATTGAAGTGCGGATCGCTCCTATCCTTGTATGCCCATTTCTTCATCCTCCATGCAACATCACATTTAGGTGTGCCATGCTAACTCCAAGGCCTCCTCCCATCTTTACATCAAGAATCTCCTCGCATGTGGACTCCTCATAAAACCTCTTGGTAGCAACGTGACTGTGAACACTATCCTCTTTGACCAACTCAAATGGACTATGCAGTTGTGGAACTCTTACGCAGTTACGGCTAAGTTTGAGATATATCCAAGAGTTCGGGCCAATTCTTCGATCGATGCGTCACATAATACTCGCAAGTAGTCATATAAAAATACGTTGATCCATTCAATATTCCCATTTATCTATGAATTGTAACTCAAACTTCTGTGACAAATCTATCCCAAATAGCTTGAACAATGTGTCCCAAAACTTCTCTATAAAGCATGGATCTCTATCAAACAAAATACTCAAGGTACTCCCCAATACTTTAGAACATGTTTGAAGAATAACTCAACGATCTTCTCGGCCCCACGATATATTCGTTAGACGAAGATGGCATACTTGGAAAAACGGTCAACAGCAACCATGTTCCCATTAAACCCCTACACTTGTAGTAGCGAGTGATAAGAAGTCCATTGAGCACTCATCCATGGTCTCTCTCGAATTGGCAAAGGCTACAACAAACCCCTGTCTTTAAGTATCCAATTTTCATGTTGACAAATGATGCACGTATATACATACTCTCCTCTACATCTTGTCTCATCCTCTCCCAAAATTACCCCTCCCCAACAATGCACCAAAGAACGATGCCCTAGGTGGTACCATTACATGGTGAGTCATGGCACTCCTTCAGGGTGCCTCCTAATTCTGAGATGACTTTGGAATGTAAAGCCGGTTCCCATAGAACAAGAGTCCATCTCGTAAGAAAAACTTATGTGTCTTCCCTTCCTTCACCTTCTTCAGAATTCTCTTCACCTAAATATATGTCTCCACACTAGCTCGAAGTCTACTCTACATCTCATTGGTCATGTTGACTCTACTCCTCGTTCTCTCATATCGGTCTTCTTCCTTCGCAAGTCTTGCTAACTATCTCTTCCCTGCGAGGGGCATACGCAGCAACTTGTTGATTCTACCCAGAGCATGTACTCAAGAGTCATGTCAAACTCCGCTAAGAAGTCTTTCCAACGGGCACGATTCGCTAACGGCTTGATTTTGATGAAAAATAACTCGCTACAATGTTGGCATCGTATTGACAACAAAAGTCTTCCCAATCAAGTTATTCCTCCATACTTTGTGAAAACAATGAATGCTAGCTTTCATCTCCTTCTCATAGACCGGACTCTGTACTCTCTATCTTGCAACTTTTGACTCATAGAGTGTTAGATGCCCATCCTACAATAGATCCCCTCCAATTGCAAAATTTGATGCATCAATGTCGACCTCAAATGGTAACATCTCAAAATCGGGTAGCCTCGGTATCGGTGTTGTCACCATCCTTATCTTTAATTCTTCAAATGTTTCACAATAGTTCTTTGTCAATTCCATTGGTTTTACTTATTTAAAATTTTTCGATGGTGCATTTATCTTGGAATACCCTTGAAAATTTTGTTGGTAGTTATTCATCCCCAAGAAAATTCTCATATCATGGACATTCTTTTGTTTAGCCCAATCCTCAATCATGCACTTCTGTTCAACTCCATCCATATGTGACCTTGACCCACAATGTGTCAAAGGGAGTGAGAATCTGATTTGATCAAACATACACTTTGACTTATTCAAGTACAGCGATTTATCCTCGGTGCCTCAAATACCAAATCCAAGTGCCTCTTATGATCCTCCATGTTATCACTTGAAAATCACGATGTTATCCAAGTATACAGCAACAAATGTATTAAGGTATGGATGGGTATCATTCATCAATGTACGAGAACATGGTAGGAGCATTGCACAACCCAAATGGCATGACAAGAAAGTAAAAACTCTTGTATCTCGTCACTATTGTGGTCTTCTTCTCGTCCCCCTTGGCTATCCACACCTAATAATATCCATGTCTCAAGTCCATCTTTGAAAACACTCGAGCTTTCGCAAGCTTGTCGAAATAATCTATGGCAATTGGAAAAGGACACATGTTCTTTATTGTCTGCCATTTAATGCATGATAACCACAACACATCCTCAATTCATTTGTATCTTTCTTCCTCTAGAACAATACTAGAGCACCATACGGGGACCTTGAAGGTCATATGAAATACGCCTCGAATAACTCCTTGACTGCTTCTTCAACTCCTCCAACTCCGGCCCTAAAAATTGATAAGGAGCTTTGGTTGGGGGTTGCTTCCCTTGCTCTAGCTTGATGATATGGTCCTTTGCATGCCTCGGTGGTAGTACTTTTTCTAGATCATGAGCGAAGATCTACATGTTAGCTCAATACATCGAAATCTCGGTTAGAATAGACATCCCCACTCCATCATCATCCTCAACTCCTCGGGCTGTTATCACAAATGTCTCGATCTCGGGGTATTTCATCACCCTACTCATACTTATTGAAGAAAAGCGCGAAAATTTTGAATCCTTATTTTAGAAATCTCTTGCATAAATTAGATTTACTTCTCCTACCTTTTGTTTTTAATTTAACAAGTTATTTTACTAAATATTCAAAAAACATTCAAAGTAAACAAACTATAGCCTACACATACATACATATCAAGTACTAAATAATTAAGAACATTCAACAAAACACAAGATTTTTCGGACAAATGTCCCTGAAAAACCCAATGCGGGAAAAACCCGGAGTGCAATAACTTTTGAGGGTTTTATTATTATGCAGAATTTTGAATACAATCTAGGGTACCGGTAGTGTTTTATCCAACAACGAAAATCCTGGAAGATATACCTCTATCTGCGGAGATAGAAAATATAGTTGATTCGGTTGAGGATGAAGAACAATTGCCTACGCGATCGCGCTGTCACCCTTCGGTGTGGATGCGACACCCCTTCTAGATATGTTGAATACAATCCCTTTCTAGCCCACTAAAACCCCGAACGCCCTTCTGACTCTGCCCGTCGACCCCTCTTCGCATGTGTTACACTTCTATGACGTGTCGGCCTATGCGGGCCCAGCTCTACGTGAGTCTAGGTAGGTTTGCATCACCCTCTTGGGCCTATGTTGCCTACGCATCAACCCTCCCTAGATTTTGCTACCGCGCCCCATGATTTCGACTTAGCTCAAGTGCTTACGCTGTGTGTATTCTCTAACGGCCCCAAGCCTTCCTTTAATAATTTTCTGGATTGAACAATCAACCATCGTGATCTAATCTCTAATCAATGGCTAATATTAGAAAAGACTTGATCCTTGTCACTTGAAATTCTCACCCACATGTTTAAATTAATTCCCTTTAATTATTTAATTTCCCTAAGTTAGACTTAGGGACTCCATTAAAATAATTAATTATTGGAATAACTTAAGTTCAATTGGAATTTATCTAAGCAAATTTACGGGTCTTGGAATCTTATGTGTTCTAGCCCCTCACACAAAGTTTCGGTGCTATAGAACATTTGTTTCTCCCCAAAAAGAAACACTCACTGATAGCGAGGAATGTGCTCTAGCAACACTTCAATCCGGAAGCATTACTATGATCCATGGCATCGGTCCTACGTTGCTCATGCTGTTACATACCCTTTATCACTATGTTGCTTCCTTACGTATTGCTGCCCATGACTCTACCACGAGTCACTACCTCATCATCACGCATCTCCCTCTCAAATGTCATCATGCTACCTATATCACTTTACCTTATATGTTGTTACTTGCAACTCGATTGATGAGGATTAAGTGAAGGAAATCACCCAAAATCCTAATAGACAAGTCGATCTGGTTGAATCTCGATCTAAAACACCCTCTTGCTACTAATATGTGTTGTCCTCTAGTCCCTCTATGTTTTTATTTGCTCTGCTAATGCTTGCCTTCCTCTGTCTGCTAGATCCCTTGACCTTTGCATTGTTGCTTCTACGCTATTGTTGCCTGCGATTTACGCTACTCCGGTATTTAGTGTCCTAGCAACGCCAATGTGCCTCCATAATCTCTACACCAATGACTCTAGTCATCCTACTACTCTCATTAAGGGCTCCACCGTAGCTCGTATGTGATCAAGGATTTGGGCACCTCAAGGATCTTTCCCTCTCTTGTAGTTCAATAGAACTATAGATCAATGTACGCCCACCTATTTTCTCGGAGCACATGAGCACTCATGACCAAATTATCATCACCATCATCCCCCTTGGTACACCCAGCCTTATAATCTAAATCTTCCTTGCCCTTCTTCTTATGAGGACAAGTAGTGGTGAAATGTCCCAATTCTACATCTTAAGCACCGAACTTAGAAAGTTATATCTTCTTCTTCCCTCAATTTTGTTGTTGTCCCTTAGATGTGAGCCGCATCTTCCTCCTCTTCATACTTTTAGCCCTTTGTAATTTGCAAGATTTGCAAGAACAAAGATAGAGGACCACATCAAACCACTTTGGAGTCGAGGAATTAGCCTTCCTAGACTCGGAAGACTCCTACGGTATTATGATTTATCTTGATAATTCCAAATGTTGATATTAGGCTAGTTATAGAGATAAAGAGGTTATTTGCTTGATTTTGTGGTTGGATGAGCGGGTCTACGAGGACTATTCCATTGGGCTATGGAATCAAAGTGTGATGACACATCAAATTCAAGAGCATCACGAGGCAAGATAAGCGCTCTTTGATTGGATATTTAGAGCTATATGAATTATGAGGTGAATGAAATAGTAAGGTTCAATAGTGACTAAAGATTAGCTAAGAATTCTTTAATTAGACCGGCGAAAGATATTCAAATTGTAAATGCGGACGGAGATTAAGGTGCTCCAAAAGTAAATGTTAATCTAAAATTTCTTATTTACAATTAGATGAACATATGCACAACGGGGGAAAACAACGAAACATTTAAAAACGGAAAGTAACACATCACAATTTTGACACGCTCAGAATCATGTAAACGGTCTTTGATTATTGATGTCCGAAGCTCAAAATTAGAGTGCTCCAATATAGTAGTTCTTACAATGCGGGGGCTAACAATATCGAACCCTTCATAATAGAAATTCAAGAAGTATTTAACTAAAACTTGAGACGATTTGCCTAATATACTTTGGAAAACTTCATTAATTACAAAAAAACTGAAATTAAACAAGTGTGGCATGCAAGGCCCAAGAAAGAAAATCTCGACAAAACACTACGCTAAATTAATTTTGGTAACTCTTCGAGAACCTAAAAACTTTGATGGCTCTTCCAAGATCAAAAGTAGGCTTTGAGGTGGCATGTGATGATCTAGAAGAGGCAACGGGTATTAGCTCGACATCTAGCCCTTCTTTAAAAATATTAGGGTTTGTAATTAAACAAGTACGGTGTAGGAGCTAGCCACTTTACATTGATTAGTGGTAATGCCAGTAGGTTGCTACATTTTTCCGTTTCTTAGTTACCAACATAAAATGTTTGCAAAATTCTTCTGGACTCAACCCTTGTTGTCTTTTTGCTACCCAAGCCCTTTCAAGTGTGTTTAACCCTTTTTCCAAAACGACATAAAAACTCATTTACGGACTTGAAAATGTTTAGATTTTATCTTGGAGCCCATCGCATCGCATTTCGCAAGTTTCCAATTTACGATATAAGAAAATCGGCGATGCGATGCAAAGTGGGAGGTGACGTGGAGGGAAGGTGGGACGAAATGCATCGCAATCACAAATATTTAAGATGAAGCAATAGAGGTAAACTCAAAAATATGTGAAATGCGAAGCACGGGGAGAAAAGGAGGTGACGTGGAGGAAGGTGGGATAAACCCACTTATCGCAATTATCACAAATATTTAACATGAAGCAATAGAGGTAAACTCTAAGTGATGCGAAGTGCGAGCGCATGGAGAAAGGGGAGGTGATGTAGAGGGGAAGGTGGGACTGACCATAGCTCACGGATCAATTTAAATTTTTTTTATAAGCACCGAGAGGTTAACTACTAAAACATGTGAAATGTGATTTGCGTTTTCGAAGGAGGATGGAGCCCACTACATTGAGCGAGGAGTTATAAAGCGGCGAATGATTTCAACTAGGTAAGGTGTGTTTATGATTTTCATATGATATGTGTGTATTTCAATGTATTTCAAACGGTTGTGAAGTGGGGGCGGTATTTGTGGTGGGGCCAACCACATACGCAAGTTAAAAAAAATACATTGCGGACATTTTCAGAATGGTAAGTTAAAAACAATGTGATGTGATATCGCACATCGATGATCATAGGTTTTAAAGTTTGGCAGAATGAATAAGTTGTAATTTGTGAAATGTGATGGATTGTGAGGGAAGGGTGACGTTTCGGGGGAGAATAGCCCCATAATCGAAATCGGGGAATAGGGAAAATCGGAGGTAAAACAATGATATAGCGGTGAAAACGGAAAAGTATAAGGATAAAGAGGAAAGGTGGAGAAAGGTAAGTTTTAATGATTTTTTAATGGAAATGGAATGAAAAGGAAATGTGGTGGGTGAATGGGTCACACTTCATCGCATATCACATTTAAGCCATCTTTACCATTTACCCTTGCACCAATCCTAAAAAACTTGATGCGATTGCAATTAGATCTCTAGTCATTGAATTTTGCTCGGATAAAAGCGGTTCTCCTTTGCTCCTTGATTTGGTTTTCGACTGCTTTTATTTCTTTGGTTATATTTGTTCGTTTCTTATTTGTTCATGGAATACTTTGACTTGTTCACTTATTTTCCCACGTTCATGACTCGCCTTTGCTATTTTTCTACCTTAACTACTTCTCTTGTGCCTTTGTCTTCGTTAATGGTCAAATGCTGCTCCTTGCCTCTTTGTTGCTTTCTCTACATTAATTGTTTCCTTTGATTCTTTGTTTGGAAAATATTTTGAATATTGACATCTATGTACATTATGAAAAATTTGCAAAGGAAAATAATCGGCCACACAGTGATACTATGAAATACGGGGGTTTAACGGTGGCTCTGGGCAGGGGATGAAGCTCCTTCGAGGAGGTGTCAAGAACATCGTAGACTAGTGGCTTGATCCATTGGCCTGATCCAAACCTACAACCCCAATCTCACTACAACTTTTGTGTTTGAAACATTCAAGCTAAAATCAACACTCTCTGTAAAGTGAAGTCTAGAACACACTTGATCTTGAGGCTTGAAAAGTAACTGAAAAAGAGCGAAAACTAAAAAAATGCTCAAAGTATTGAGCTCATCTGTACACCTACCTACCCAATCTACAATTCTAATCATTTTTCTTCATTATTGGATGCATTTAGACTTGCGGACCTTGACCTCATTTTTTTTTTGAATTTCTAACCTATTACCTATCCCTTATTTCTCTATTGGTTCGAGATTAGGCTATTGAACCAATGTCATTTCTACTTCTTTCTTTGATAAGCCAAGATTAAATGGTTTGGAAAATCTTCATTTTCTAACCTATCGTGAGAAAATTCAAAATTGTACAACCATGCTTAGGCTTGTATGCTTGCACAAAAAATATTTTCAATAGTGTTGGCACTTTGATTTGCCACACTTTCAAAAATATTCATTTTTTTTGTGGGGATTTCTTTTCCTTTATTTATTTATTTATTTTCTTATTAGACTAGGCTTATGGCCTTTGCTTTGGGCTTCAACCTTGTCCGATGGATTTTGAAAATTGTAGGAATATGGTATTTACAATGATGAAAGTTTAATTTGAGTTTTTTAGCGAAATAATGTTTTAGCATCCTACCATTGACAAGACCTCCAAATAGCTCTGTTCCATCCATCTCTTGTAAGAAAAATGCATTATCTCCTCTAAAGTAGATAATGTATGGGCCTTTCCATATATTGTCGAACTTGCCATGCTTATCTTTATATTCTCTTCTAGAATCAATTTCCAGCACTTTATCTCCAATATTGAAATCATTTACTTTTGTTCTTTTTCCAAAAATCTTCTTCATATTTTCTTGCACCACGAGTTATGTTGCTTTTACCTCTTCTGGATGCCTTTACGGTGAATAGTGCCTTATTCTTCTTTGTACATCATTTCTTGACCTACACTTCTTGAATGAGTTTCATGGGCACTCCTAAGGATGTTGGGAAAAATGCATCCATTCCATAGACTAACTAGTATGGTGACATGCCAATTGATTTCTTAGTTGTCAATCATTAGCCCACAATGCATGCACCAATTTGTTATTCCGGGACTTCTTGTTTTCTTCAGAAACTTTTGATCATTTTTACTAGGATCTTGTTGGAGGACTTAGCTATTCCATTGCCTTGAAGGGTAATAAGATGTTAGATACCCCAAATAAATGTTATATCTATGGCAAAATCCACCATCTTTTTGGACTTAAAAGCAACAACATTATCCATAATTATTTTCCTAGAACAACCCGAATACGGGCAGGATGTTGGCTTCAAGGAATTTGATAATCAGGCAGGTAGTATTTCTATAAGGAATGGCCTCTATCCATTTGGTAAAATAGTTTGTAGTAAATGAGATCCATTTTATGTTGGGAAAGGAGGAAGGGTGGATTTCTCCAATTAACTCTAAACCTCGTTCTTTGGAAAGGGCTTCAACGAGAGATTGGTTGTAAGGCGAGCAACACCTTTCTTTCCCTCAAAATTTGGCATTTATGACAAGTAGGCGCCATTTTTTGGATATGGGAAGAGAGTAGGCCAATAGAAACCAACCCTAAGGATTTTGTTAGCGGTGGTTTTCCGGTAGAGATGACCTCCAAAATCCCCTTCATGAAAATTCATGCACTAACCCTATACGCATCTTCTTCAAGCAAAATTTAAGCAATATGCCCTAGAATCTTTCAGTACAAAACATTTTCTAGGATGCATAATCTTACAACTTTCAATTTCAAGAATCTAGCTTTTGTTTTGGATAAACTAGTAGGAGCATTTAAATAAAATAGAACATATAGTATATGCAGGTACCGAGGAGAATTTAGGAATACTTCTCAAATGAAGTTTGGAGTCATGACTCCTCTTGTTCATCCGAGTGAATGAATCATGTTAATATCTAGTGCTTGAAAATTTGTTTCAGCCATCAATTTGGCTAGCTCTGTGTCCCTTGATTAGTTTGGTGGGTCTGATCTCTAAATCATACTCCAAGATGACAACAATCCACTTGCCTCTTTTTCCATAAAGATCTTGTGTTAGGATGTCTTTGAAAAATGTATTGGGCACAAATGCAATGATGTGTGAATGCAAAATGTAAAATCTGAAATCCTTCAATGCTTTTATCAAGGAAAGAGCACGATTTTCCATGATATTATGCTAAAGGTGCATCTCTTAAAGCTTAGGCCGAAAAATTATATAGGCTTCTCTTGTCCATCTTTATTTTTCTACATCAATAGAGCGACAATTGTGTGCATTATTTGAAGGAAAAAATGATGAAATCCTTGGTGAAATTAGGGTTGGTTAGAGCCGGTCTTGTAGTGAGTGCTGCTTCTGGAGTCAAAGTTGTTTAGCCTCTGTAGTCCCTTGACTCTCGAATCTATTTTGAGCATGTTGGTGATATTCCTCGAAGATTTCTACAAGGTTTGGTATAAACCTCCTCAAAAAATTTATCTTTTCAATGAAGGATGCAGTTCCTTGATGTTTATGGGATGGATAATTTTCGGTATGCCACTTAATCATGTTGGGGTCAATCTTGATCCATTATTCAGATATGATGTGTCTAGAAGCTTTCTTCTTCAATACCAAATAATTATTTCTAAGGATTCAAAAGATAGACCAAACCTTACGCATTTTTTTAAAAAATCTTCTAAAATGGGCCAAATGTTCTTCATCGGTTTTGAATATCTTGTAATATCCATAAAATTATATCACAATGAAAAGACCAATTTCTTGCGAAAAAATAAATATCCATTGCTCATTGAAAAGTGGCACCAACATTTATTAATCCAAAGGGAATTTTTACATACATGAAGGTTCCAATTGGTAAAAGTTGTTTTGTGTTGATCATCTTGATGCATGACACTTGATTTTACCCTGAAAAGCCATCTAGTAGAGAGATTCTTTTGGAGCCCACTACCTTTTGCAATATGTGGTCCATCTTTGGTAAAGGCGAGTTGTCCTTAAGAGATGTTGTATTTAGATTTACGAAGTCAATGCGAGTCGATCTCATTTGTATGCTTTCTCACGGGTACAATATTAGAAACCCATTCGGAGTACGATTAGGACTATTATCTTAGCATCATACATTTTCTTGATATCCTTCTCAACTAGAGGCATTTGGAAAGGATTTATCCTACATAGTTTCTATTTGAAAGGCTTTTTAGTTCTCCTTAATTTGGGATTTTGTGCTAGATAATATAAGTATCATGGTTCGGTCTTCATAACTCAATCAAACACATCAATAAACTCTTTGAATAAAGAAATGTATTTTCTTTGTCTTTATGGATGATGGCGATGTCTTTGATAACTTTACCATTTGGGCTCATGCACACTACCGAGATTTCACTCCTTAATATTTATGCAGCAGATTCCATTTTTTAGTTTCTAGCCACATCATTGAAATCAAATAGTTTCTCCATAGGGAAAAGTCTTCCTCTAGGAAAGAGGTTGTCTCTAAATTGCAATACTTCAAATTCCTCCTTTTACGGGATCTTTATGCATCTCTGTCCTACGTTGATCTTTATTTGCTGAAAATTAACATCAGAATTGTGAGGGGGCTCCTCCCTACACATTTTCTCTCTAGTGGAACAGTCTTCTTCACAGTCTAGGTCCAAATTGGAATCTTCAGAATCACCCTTAGATTGTAGGAAATTCTCAATATTTTTTACATCTCCAAAGACTTGCCAATATCTCATATTGTCACGAAATGATGGACAGTGTTTAACTTGCATTGTATATTGTTTGTTGGGATGAGGTAATTGACAAGTGTTGGGCAAAATGCTAACCCATTAGCTAGGATATTCTGATTCCTTGGAGGCTATGACAAGGTCATATTCTTCAAATGTTTTCGAGTCAAGAGAAAAATTCATGTAAGCTCTCAATATGGGATGATCTGAAGCTAAATATTCTCCCATGATTTATTTAATGACTTGACTCAAAATCCCCATGAAAATATATTCTTTTGGCTCCTAGTTTCTTTAGTAGTTGTAAACCAAAAGGAGTGCCTCATATTCTACTATATTGTTGGTAAACTGAAAGTTTAGCTTGTAATAATTCCCTTTTTGTGTAGTTATTTCAATATTGCATACCTTTCCACAAGAACCATCAAAACTCATGCTCCAAAAGGTTCATTCCAGGACTTGTGTTGCACAATTTCCATTTGTTACGATTGTTCTCTCTTATGGTCTTCTTCTTCCCCGGCCTATTTGTTCATTAATATTTTCATCATTGTAAAGAATAAATGAATCAAAGTCGGAGTGGACAAAGTAAAGGGTAGTTATGAGGCACTGCGACTACTCACAATGTATTTCATTAGAGTCTCCTATACAATGCTCAGGTATTGTTGGCCAAAAATGGTAGTAGCATAAGTCATATCCATTTGGAGGGGTGCACGAAATCCAGCTCCCCATGAGCATGATAAAATCATACCATATTTTGGGGGATGTCAGCCACCACTATATACATCACTAGACTCTTGGCTAGTATCTGGGCTAAAGTAATATAGAGATCTTTAATGAGGCCTAGAAATTTAACTTTGCTAGAGTCAAATGAGTACGAGGTCTTTGTAGGGTCTAGTTATCTCAGGACCAAGTTTCTCCATGATTTCCTTAGGCATGAGATTATGAGATGCGAGTCTACCATGGCATTATGGATTATTTTATCATGAACATTCAAACTAAAATAAAATGGGGTAATGCCTCCTCCTAGGAGTACCCTCTACTTATAGCCAAACAAAATTTTAGGTTTGTCATAATTTAGATTGATAGTGTTATTAATTTCTCCTATGTTTAGCGCTTTTTAGGACTTGGGACCTATATACATCTGGTTCACCAATTTAGTGAAAGGGACAGAGATTTTTATTTTGGAAATTTCATTCTCAATATTGATTGGTGTACGGCTGTCTTTGGAAGATTTGAATGAGTCTTCTACAAAACTATTTTTACAGCAACTTTAGATTGTTTAATTGCACTAGGGATATCATACGGAACAATTTTACTAGGGATGAGCGATGGTCTACTAGTGATGCTTTCTAGATCATTATTTCCAGCTATTTTAGTACTTTTATTTGAAATCTCTATTGTTTTCTTGGGATCGGCTTCGAGGGCCTTTGTAACAAAGTTTTCATAATTATTTCTCTTGGAATATCCGAATTTTCTTGCTTCGAAAGGTTATATTATTTGTGCACCTCCATGATGGCATTCTCGAATCCTTGTTTATAATCTTCGAGACTATTTAAATTCTACTTTACTTTGAGTCAAAGAAAACAAATCTTGTTCTTCTTAGATCGGGGAAAACAATATCTTCATTATTAATTCCATCGGGTTAATTTGACTTTCTTCTAGTTCTTCAACCACCTCATCTTCATCGTATAATTTTCTTGGAATGGATGCCTAATTCGCTAGTCAGGTCCTCTTTGTTCTCTCTGTCTTATTTGAGGTTGGTTTCTTCTAAAGTTTTGGTTTCTATTTTGAGGAGCTGGCTTATTTTCCCTAGGGACAACTCTCTCATTCAAGTTGATCCTCTCCATCATTCTCTCCATGGTTCTCACCAGGCTATCAATATTAGCATCAGATGTGAAGGATGTAGGCTCTTCCCTAATAGTGACTCTCTTCTCATTTCTCATTCTAGCCCTTTTTGCAATCGGGTTTGCTTCCACACTTACTACACTTCTTTGCATGTCTTCCAATGCTGTGAGGATCTTTTCCTCTCGGTGATAAGCCATCTGCAGGTCGAAACCATATGAAAATTTCATTAGGGCTAAACCTTGTGGGGGTTTCATGTGAGAGGGAACTGACATTGTATACCTTTGTTGAACACAGTACGGTAATCTTGGACACTCTCTCCAGCATTTCTCTTGATGTTTTCATATTCTAACAAGATTTGGAGAGGATTGTTCTTAGCTACATTTATTTATGAGCAGAGTTGGTGCAAGGCAAGGAGGTCATGGACACTATTTGAGTCCAAGCCCTTGAGCCGTTTTCTTCTCCCCTATACTTTGAGCAAACATTCTCAATTGAATAGTCCCATCCTCTATCTCTTGGTAGTCAAAAGTTTCATTCATTTTGTCCACGTGTTGTTCAGAAGTTTAAGGACCAGTTCCATCAAAATCTGGGATTTTGGATTGATAATCTTGTGGCATAGGCACCATAGATTGTGGTAGCACTAATGGAGCATACCAGGATGCCATGATTGGTGGTGGGGGAACCCAAGGATGGTTGATAAGAGGAGGTTTTACCAAGGGAGGTGGAGGGTTAAATGGATGAAGGTGGACAGTGGGTGTATGAGTGGTGGTTTGGGCACTCTGGTGGGAAAGGTTAAAGGAAAAGCTAGGAGCCGCAAATACACTTGAGAAATTTAACTAAGGATGAGCAGACCTAGAGATAATGGAAGGAGTTGTTGTAGTTAGAGCAGATAATTCTATTGACTGTTGAAGATAAGAATCATCAATATCTGAAGTAAGCTCTGTTACCAGACAGCAGGGAGTCAAAGTGTTGGAGAAGCTCAAAGTCAGTTTGAGTGGATGTAGCGGCTTCCCCAATAGGATGGATGGATCAAAAAATGTATGGGCTATCCAATTCTAATATTTGGTTCTGAACAAGCCTTGTCTAAAGTGTAAGTCGAACTAGATATCTTGCAAGGTTCCAAGGTTTTCACGGAGGGAACTTGCTTTCTGAAGAGGCTTGCTAATAGTCAAACTCTTAGATCTGGGAGTTTTTCTTAGGATTTTATATGGATTTTCAAATATTGCAGTGGGATTTGGGTCAGGATGGGATCTGATAAAGATTCTTGTGAAGCGAATTCGGACCCAAGGCACAAACGGTGAATATTTTTACAAAACCAAACTATAGAAAATACTTAAATCATGCAGTAATTTGACTAGGGTTTCTGAGTTCTGATGAATAATTAACTTTTCAATAATTCCCCAGTATCTTAAATCCAGATAGAATTAAGGTGCCCCAATAAAAAATATTAATCTAAAATTTATGGTTCACCAATTAGATGAACAAGTGCACAGCAGGGAAAACAATGGAAACATTTAAAACAAAGAAGTAACACATCACCATTTTGACACAACTCAAGAATCCTATAAATAGTCTTGATTATTGATGTCCAGCTCCAGAATTACAGTGCTCTAATATAGTAGTTCTTACAATCTAGGGGCTAACAATATCCAACCCTTCATAATAGAAATTCAAGCAGTGTTTAACTAAAACTTGAGACGGTTTCCCTAATCTACTTTGGAAAACTTCATTAATTACAAAAAAACTGAAATTAGACAAGTGTGGCCATGCAAGGCCCAAGCAAAGAAAATATTTGACAAAACACTGCCTGTAGAATTAATTTTGGTAACTCTTCAAGAATCTAAAAACTCATATGACTCTTCGTAAGATCAAAAGTAGGCTTTGAGGGTGGCATGTGATGATCCTGAAGAGGCAACAAATGATGGCTCTGACATCTGGCCCTTTTTTTCAACAGATTAGCGTTGGGTAATTAAGTCTGGTACAGGGCTAGCCACTTTACATTGATTAGTGACTGTGCCGATGATTTTGCTGGCTTTTTCCGTTTCTGTCATTATAACATAACAAGTTTGCAAAAATGCTTTTCCCGACTCGACCCTTGGAGCCGCATCGCATCCACGACAACATCGTATTTCGAAATTTTTTTAATTTACGATATAATAAAAGGAATTGGCGATGCGATGTGAATTGGGAGGTGACATGGAGAGAAGGTTCGACTAACCGCATCACAATCACAAATCTTTAACATTAAGCAGTAGAGGTAAACTCAAAAAGATGCGAAGTGTGAAGCGCGGGGAGAAAGGAGGTGACGTGGACGGAAGGTGGGACCAACTGCATCACAATCGCAAATATTTAACATGAAGTAGTAGAGGTAAACTCTAAAATATGCAAAGTGCAAAGCACAGGGAGAAAGGAGGTGATGTGGAGGGAAGGTGGGACCCGATCGCAGCCCGCAGATCGCAAACTTTAAGTTTTTGTTATAATCGTAGGAGGTTAACTACTAAAACATGAGAAATGTGATCTAAGCTATCAAAGGATGATGTGGCAAGGAGGATGTAGCCCACTGCATTGGTGGAGTTATAAAGCGGCGAATGATTTCAGCAGTAAGGTAAATTTTATGATGTTTCATATGATATGTCAATGTATTTCAATTTATTTCAAACAGCTGTGAAGTGGGGGGTGGAGCTGATGTGGTGGTGCCAACCGCATCGCAAGTTAAACAAAATACATTACAAGAATTTCAAATGGTAAGTTAAAAACTATGCAATGTGATATCGCACATCGGCAATCGGCGATCGCAGGTTTTAATGTTTGGAAGAATGGAATAATTTGTAATTTTCGAAAAGAAATGGATGGTGGGGGAAGAGTGACGTGTCAGGGAGAATGGACCCACTTTAATCGCAATCGAGGAATAGGGAAAAGTGGAGATAAAGCAATGATATAGCGGTGAAAAAGGAAAAGTTTAACGATAAAGCGAAAAGGCAGAGAAAGGTAAAGTATAACGATTTTTTAAGGGAATTGGAATGAAAAGGAAATGTGGTGGGTGAATGGGTCCCACTTCATCGCATATCTCATTTCATCGTCTTTACCATTTACCCTTGTGCCCATCCTGAAAAAATTGCGATCTGCGATTGCGATTGAATCTTGACCATTGATCATTGATCAGATTCAACGGTCCTCATTGCTCCCTTGTTGTGGATTTTCGACCTTGTTTCTTTGGTTATGCCCATTCGTTTCTTAGTTTTTCGTGGAATACTTTGACTCATTCACTTCTTTTCCCACGTTCATGACTCACCCACATAGCTTTCACAAATCAACCCGAACATGCACGACTCTACCCAGTACGTTCACGACTCTGCCTTTGCTATTTTCCTACCTTAACTACTTCTCTGTTGCCTTTGTCTTCGCTAATGGTATAATGCTGCTCCTTGCCTCTTTGTTGCTTTCTCTACCTTAACTGCTTCCTTTGATTCTTGCTTTGGAAAATATTTTGAATATTGACATCTATGTACAATATGAAAAATTTGAAGAAAAATTATCGATCACCTAGTGATCTTATGTAATACAAGGGTATAACACCTTATTGATCTTTTCTCCTGGCACATTGTTTCCATCTTGGAAATTCTCTTCGTCTGCAACAGCTTCCCAAATTTCCTCCCAATTTGGAAGTGCTATACTACCCAAAATTCCTTGGACAAAGGAGTCTCCCACTCTTCGGTGCTGCATTAAGGGTAGTCCTCACCATAAGACCCTCATCGAGTAGCCCCCATGGCACCCATACGATCTAGAATCGCCTTCAATATAAAAGAAAGGGGTCAATTTCCTCTCCCTTATGCATCTGAAATAGTTGCAGTTGATTCCCCAAAATAATCTTCCTCTTGAAAGAAGTACCTTGATACAATGTGGTCAAGGTTGTCCACATCTCATTTGCCATATTCTTCTAAAAAATGTGTAGGACCACATGATCCTTTACCCCATTCATAATCAAGCACTTCCCTCTAGCTTGAATTTTCTCATACTTCTTCAATGGATCAGCATCAACAAGAATAGATAAAACCTTCTTGGCATGATCTTTGATGTGATATTCGTCAAGGACTGACAGGATTCTAGCCTTCCAGATGACAAAGTTAGATGCTCCATATAACTTGTCTTGAGCCCTCAATCCATGAGAGGTCATCTCTGCTCAACGATGTTGAAATGAATACTCTTCTCCCTTCTTTTACTACTTCTCTCAGCAAGAGACTACAATCTGGATTTCTTGGCGATAGAAACCCTCTAGAGAATACACTTCTGAAAAGTGTTTTCCCTCTAGGAAATCCTCCACCAATTATGTTGAATCGGCTCTCTCCAATCACTCCGCTGATCAGATCTCAGAATTCTTGGATATAAATTCTGTTGAGGAACTGTTTCCCCTACTTTTTCAACCCTGCTAAACATTTTTTTGCACCAATAGAAACAATGCCCCACCAACAACTTCGAAGAACTAGACTACACATCCAGCCACAACAACTAGCATAGTGTCACCTCATCTCAAACTATGTCACCCTTCCGGGCCTGCATGAGCCTTTGAGTCAGCTCTGCGTGAGATATACTAGCTTTGTGTCACTCCTATGGTTCTACGTGAGCCTTTGCGTGAGCTATATAGGCTCTCTGTCACCCCTCCTGGGCTCTGCGCTATACCTCTGGTATTGCGCTACCTTTTTCTAGATTTTTGTTGCCACAGTCACCATCCCTGAGAGAAAATATTCGCCTCTTCGTTGATGGCTTCAGCTCTCCCTAATTTGTAGTAGCTCTGATACCATGTGAAAATTTTTGAATCCTTATTATAGAAATCCTACTGCAGAAATTTGCTTTACTTCTCCGACTTGTGTTTTTAATTTAACAAGCTATTTTCATAAAAAATTGAAGTAAACATAACACGTACTACCTTTATATAAATAAAGTATTGAATAATTAAGCACATTCGACAAAGAACACACAATATTTCTCGGATAAATGTCCCCAGAAAAATCCAATGTGGGAAAATTGGTGCAACAGCTCTTGAGGTTTTTATTATTATGCAAAATTCTAAATACAATCTAGGGTACCAGTAGTGGTTTACTCGGAAGAGAAAATATCGACAGATGTACTTTTATCCCTCGAGACAAAAAATATGGTTGATTCAGCTGAGGATGAAGAACCCCACAGGTTCCTATGTAGTAATTGCATCACCCTTCAACATGGTTGCATCACCCTTAAGTGTGGTTGTGTCACCCCTTCTAGATCTATTGAATACAATCCCTTTACGGCTCACTTTTGAGCCCGGCCTTGGCACCTGGGCTCTACGCTAGCTCCTCTTGGCCTACATCACCCTTATGTGACTACGTCGACCTCTACGGCGGCTGCGTGGCACAGTTGCGTCACACATGTTAGACCCCTCTGTTCTCTGTGTCACCCCTCCTGGACTACACTACCTCTGGTACATATTTTCCTCTCTGCCTATGTATTCTCGGCCTTGAATCTGAAATCCCATTGTTGATCTGCCCCTCATTGCACTACAAGCTCACTTGAAAATTCTCAGCAAACCGCGCCCCATAATTTCAACTTAGCTCAAGTGCTTCTTTTATGTGTGTATTCTCCACCTGACCCCAAGCCTTCCTTTAATAATTTTCTCGTTGAACAATCAACGGTCATGATATAATCTCTAATCAATAGCTAAGATTACAAAATACTTGATCCTCTTCACTTAGAACATTCTCACCCACATGTTTAAATTAATTCCCTTTGAGCTATTTATTTCCCTAAGTTAGACTTAGGGACTTCGTTAAAATAATTAATTCTTGGAATAACTTAAGTTCCGGTGGAATTTCTCCAAACGATTTATGGGTTTAGATATGTCATGTATTTATCCCCTTCAAAAAAATTTCGAGCTAGAGCACATACGTGCAACCCACAAATCAATAGAAACATGTTCGCACGACACTTCCTACATTGCGAGTGGCGGAGTAAGTTTCACATCCGAGAGGCTCCAAACAACACTATCTCATTACAAAATGGTGCAAAAAATGCCTTGTTTCCCTTCAGACAAACTTGCCACAATATAATTTCAAATTCATTCATATCCATCACTATGAAGTCCAAACAACCCTGTCAATCATCAACCTGGATCGACACATCACTTGCCAATCCCGACACTTTAGTCTTGGAGTTCACTACCTTGACCTCCACATCCTTGGGAACAATCTGTAGCCCAATTTCCTTCGCTAACTTGGTCATCATAAAATTATGTGTGGCACCTGTCTTCACCAAAGCTTGGATGGTTACGCAGAAATCTCCAATCCAAAAACAAGATGTAATAAACATAACAATAGTAGTAACATTCATGCATGATATTAAACCATAGATAAGAATGTAAATTTTGTATTATCATGTATAAAATTACATTAGAGTACATTTCTGGGCAGCACTTAGCTTAAAACTCGTTTTCTGCAATAATATCATAATCATGCACGTCGTGACCTAGCTACATGCTTTTCCTGCCCACGGTGACCTAACTTGCATGAGGGTCAAAGTCTTCCTGAGGTCCCTACATGACTCACCTGACTCTACACGACCCTTAGGTCACTCCATGCCCAACTCCACAATGACTATCCAGTTGTGTTAACCCGATAGCTCCACGGTCTGCACACACTCCACCTTTGTCTGTTGCCCAATCGATCTGCACAGTCCGTTATGGTTCACCCCACTCCACCTGTTTTGTTTACATGAGTTTCCCATGTTGCAAGCAGATTCTATCGAGTTCACTTGAGCCACCCGGTGTTGCAACCCACCCTTCGCACTGTGAACTCGTTGTTGTCTTCCACCAAATGTTCGATGATCCTCCCATGTCTTTCCCAACCTTCATTTATATGGTGTGACCTCCACATGGTTATTTCATTTGGGTGGGGCTTCGCCCATGGTTGACCCAACTCCTTTTTCACGACACCCCTACTTGATCAACAACAGGCCCACAATAATTTTCATCTGCTCGTTCATATAAAGTCACCATAGTCGCCACTCTCAAGACTTAAGATAAATACACACACATCTTTCCCCGTCTCCCTCCTAAGCATGGATATGCACCTCCATCGTGTCTGCCTTTTTTTTAAAGACTCTGGCTGTCCTTCGTGTTGGCTTGACCCAGGCGCGCGCTCACCTGAGCACCTGCTACATGAGTCACCCGAGTTCGCCTACTGCTATGACCAACCATCGCACATCTTGGAGCATGCCTGCCCTTCGTGCAACCATCGCACATTTGGAGCATGACTGCCCATACTTTGGTTGTATGCGCCTGTGTTGAGTGCCTGACTCACCTGTGTTGGGAAATGTCGGCTCGAGGTCCTGATAATCTCCCTCCCTCTCTCTCTCTCCCTCTACCCCCCTCTCCCCCTCTCTATCTCTTAAATTTGATTCCATGATATTGTGTTTAATAAAGTATCTAAATTAAAAAATACTCAATTCGTTGTAAAATATTAAACCTATTATTTTTATGAATCATGCCAAAGAAAATACAATAATGAGAAAATTAAAACAAGCATGCACTACCTTTCCTCTTTTATTGTAATTCAATTTGTTTGCTCTAGTAGCTTGGATCCTTATTTAAGATGGATTTAAGTTGGTTAACATACATACATACATACATACATACATACATACATACATACATACATACATACATACATACATACATACATACATACATACATACATACATACATACATATATATATATATATATATATATATATATATATATATATATATATATATATATATAAGTATTCTCATTTTTTTATTTTATTGAAAACTTGATTTAATTTTTAGGGGAATATTTTTAGTAGTTGTGGGGATAGAGGGTTTAGATATATCTCAAAAGTAATGATAATATTTTTCCTTTTATATTTAATTAAAAAGGTTATAATATTAAATTAAATTAAAATATTTATAAAATAAGTTATATTTTTTGGGCATGTGGTATTTATAAGCCCGTGTTATTACATGGTATTGTAACAAAACTTATTTACATGTTAATACTATCCTTTGTAGAGTGGAATTGAATATTCATGGTTAAGAATCATGTCATATTGTTATAAATTATTTTTATTGTGAATTAAGTTATGGTTTTTGGGCATATGGTATTGATAAGCCATGGAATTGGCCAATGGTATGGTAACAAAGTCTATTCACAAGTTAATAAGAAAATCAAAATCTAACAAATTGACTTTAACTTTTTATTCTTAATGGAACCAACATTTAAATGTTCACACCCATCAAGTTTTGTATTACTTTAAACTTTTTATTTATTAATTTAAAATTTTTAAGTACTTTTATTGTTTTATTTTTTATTTTTAATTTAGTCGACATATTGTCAAGTCCCACTAGCACAACTAGTTGAGGATGGGCCTCATTAGCAAGGCAACCCGATATCAAACCTCATGAGGGGTGGTTGTGCCATGTGCTAGGGAGAGGAGACATGCTAAAAAATCCAGTCATCTTAGGGCTAGTGTGGCCCAAGCCAAGTGTGATCCTTGGGTTACTTTGACCAATTAGATGCTCTGAGGTTTGTGGCTCCTCAAGCCACGGAGTCAAGCTGGAGATCAAAGGCAACTTGAAAAACAAAAGCAAAAAAATAGCGTACATATAAATGTTAATTTTTTTGTTAAATATTAAACATTTACGCCTACACATATACCTATATTGGGTGCGACATTGACATTAGATTAAGTCTGTCTTTGACTGAATCTTAACCCAAAATTTAGATCTCTACGACCCTCAAACTACATGTTAGGTCCTTATATTACTAGTATAGTCCCTTATTGTTGTTAGTGTAACCCCCTTATTTTTATTGTCGTACCCCTGTAACCCCCATATTGTTATTATTGTGCCCTTAAATTATTATTGTTAGGTTGGCTAGGATTACATTGTGGCCCCACTAGGATTATATTGTGGCCCCATGGACTCCTATGTAGAGAAAGGAGGTGTTCATTTGTATCATCCAAGAATTTTTCATTTATGTAATGTATTGGAGGTCGCTCGAAGTGGCTTATTTCTAAGGCGTTGATATCTCTTTTCTTCTATTTTTTGGAGCCGGTTTCCGACATTTTGGTATCGTAGCTTTTGGATTCTAGGGTTTCGCTGCTCCAAACAGGTCATTGTGGCATTTTCGATATAAATTGTTTTATATGAAGGTTTAGAAGCTGAAATTTTTAGAGTGTGAAGCCAAAATCCTAAGGAACATCTTCACAAAGTTTCAAAGCTTGGTTCACTATATTTTCGGAGATATTATCTATGGAAGTTAGGTCTTTTTGCAGGATCCTAAATTTAACCTAAACAGGTCATCGCGGAAATTTTCCTATAACGTTTTTTCTACGAAGGTTCAGAAGCTGAAAATTGTAAAGCGCGAAGCAAAATCACGAGGAACATGCGTCGAAAATTTTAGATCTTGGTTAATTTTTTTTAGAGATATGGTACATGGAAGGTAGGACTTTTCGAGGCTCCTGAATTTCATCTCAAAGAGGTGATCGTGGGACAATATTCATAACTCTCTCTCTGAGCATCGGATTGGAATTCTGTAAAAAGTGACCATAAGTACACGGATTTTAGTTTCCTTTCTATCAATTTTAGAGACTAAGGAGGAAGCAGTGACACATGGAAAGTCATACAAGTTCGCTCTACTGAACCAGTCCATACTTAAGTCATCGTAGGAGATTGGGCACAACTTTATCTTCAAGAATCCAAATTAGGTCAGACCTACAGCATTCGAAAGAGGATTCAGAGGGATACCTCAGCACTAATTTCAAATATTGAAGATCTGAAATCATAGCGATAATTTAGTCTCAATATCGAGCTCCTCAAAATAAATAAAAAGTTGTGTATTTTTTTCCGAATTGCATAAGTCTTGTGTTAAAAAAAAAAAAAAAACAGTTTGAAGTGATCCCAAGGGCCTATTGAAGAATTTTTATCAGTATTGGGTTCTATAATGCCTCCAAAAAATAATTCCATACCCATTAAGGCCTCATAAATCTATACTATTATGCATGAAGAGGAAGAATTGCAGTATGAGATATCAAAATTACGGTACCAAGTGCAACAAATTTCAATCTTACGAAGAGCAACCTAAGATGACATAGATGGTTTGAAAGTAGAAATGGAGGCTAATTTATATGGTTTTAAGGATCAAATGAAATCTAATATGGATTATAATGTAGTGGAAGTTCACATCGAGCATCAACAACAAGTTATCCAACTCTCAAAGGATAACCTAACTTTGGTGCGGAATCAAATGAAACAATAGGAATATCAACATCACATCGAAAGAAGTTATGAAACATTCACAGAAACATGAACTCAACAAGTACGATCAATTTCAGAGTATCTCAGCAAGTGGAAGAACACGCGAGAAGTTTCCACATGGGAGGATAAGAATTTTATACAAAAGCACCCGAAGCTACTGAAGCGTTGAGGACAACAACTTTTTGAAGGAGAGGATAATATTAGGTCCTTATGTTACTAGTATAGTCCCTTATTGTTGTTCGTGTAACCCCCTTATTGTTATTTTTGTACCCCTGTAACCCTCATATTGTTATTATTGTGCCCTTAAATTATTATTGTTAGGTCAACTAAGATTACATTGTGGCCCCATGGACTCCTATATATAGAAGGAGCTTTTTGTTCATTTGTCATCATCCAAGAATTTTTCATTTATGTAATGTATTGGAGGTTGCCCCTCTCGAAGTGGCTTATTTCTAAGGCGTTAATATCTCTTTTCTTCTATTTTTGGAGGTAGTTTCACAACACTACGATTACCTCGATCAATATTACACACGACTACTTCTATTCTAGCCTAAATTCTAGTGCAAACCCTCCTCCATTTGTGTTAGTATTTATCTGACCTTGCAACCTATTAACCACCACAATGTAGGGTCTCAACCTCTCTCACATTTCAAAATTTTGTGCGGCCTCAATACGAAACACCCTTTGAGCACATGCCCAAATTCTCATGAGTCACCTCTCCTGAGCTTGATTTTCCATAAGAGAAACAACAGTATGCCATCCTACTTCCTATCTCAAACCCATTAAGGTATGTGACATTCTTGTGAACCCTCGCATGATGATCTTACTCTTGGTGGATGATCATGGCCTCCCTTTAGCAACGCTTACGAATCCCTCTAACTCGACCTACTTTAGGACTACATCCCTCCTGGCCTCCTTGATCAAATGAGCTCCTTCTCACTTGATGTTATTGCCTTCATACTAAGGCCTCCTTAAATATATTTTCCTAGCTAGACACTCTTAAAGAATGCTTTTCCCCAAAACTACGAAATTTATCTACTTAAACCTTAGGAAATATTATTTTTTCTTTTTAATTTTCTTTTATATTTTAAACCCCATCTCAGGTCCAAATCCCCTTCTCTTGGTTTATTTTCCCACAAATCCTTTTGTGTCTAAAATCACACAAAACCATCTCACCAGGCTTGTGGAGTACCTCCCAAGCTACACACTTCAACAACATAGTCTAGTTGTAGTAATCACAACTCGGTCAAGCTCCTATATTCAAGTGAGGACTTGGTTGGGTTCTCAAGTTGAAAATTAAGTAAGGGTATTTGTGAGGGCATGATAACTAGGAAGGGTTAGGGCATGCCAAGGAATGAAAAGGAATGCTAACACATGCTGGACAATTCAATGCATGTTGAGTGTTAAGGAGTGTCGAGGCATCATAAGGGAGAACTCGGTCAAAATGCATGGAAATGAACAAATAAGAGTGTGTGCCAGGGAGTGTCAATGAATTCAAGTATGCCAAGGATGAAGTGTGTTAGAAGAATTTCATAATAGGATTTTCGAGAGGTGATCCTATGATTGCAATAAGGGGCTTGACAAAGCAGTTTTAAACAAAGGGAGAATTTGTGTTGGGCACAATGATATTTTTCATTTATCTATTATTTTTATATGAAATGTGGCACACTTTGGCTGAATTCTTATGTTTTAAACTATTTTATACAATATCATATTGTCCACTGTTGCGTATAAGTTTTTGGGCACTTGGCTTGTGACGACTTATATATTGTATGTCTTGTCTATCTTGTGGTTCTTTCAAACTCTCAGTTAATGCTCTATTTTTTATATGAACTGGAAAAACATGTGAAATATTTCCTATGTAAGCTATATTGCTTAGTTGTTTTATGGCCATGGCTAGATGTGATCCTTGTCTTGGTAATTTCTTAAGTGGGAAAAGTTCAGCTTAGACATGAGTGGCCTAAGATGAGGTATGGGCAGTTCTTAGGTGAACAAGTGTCACAATCTACTTGTAGTAGGTGCAATTGATCAAGTTGTTACGGATGAAGCATATCAATGTCACATGAACTATAGTAGCTAAGGACTTGATTGGGTTCCCAAGTTGTGAAAAAATGTAAGGCTAGTTGTGAGGGCATGAGTGCCAAGGCATGCTAGGGAATGCTAAAATGTGCCAGATAGTTCGAAGGCATGTCAAATATGCTAAGATGTGTCAAGTGCTAAGGCATGCCCAAATGTGCAAGGGTGTGACAATACATGCCAGGGACTATCAAGGCAACAAAAAGGAGAAACAAGTTAAACTACAAGGAAATGAACACTTTGTAGGGTTAATAAGTCATCAATTTACATTTTCTAGGAGGGGCATATTATGCACACCAACACTAGTTTGGAAATAAGTGTCAAGTGCCAAGTGTTAGTGCATTCTAAGTGCCAAATCATCCTTTTTTACTTCTCTTCTACTTTCCAATAATTTATCTCAAATAACTTTAATATTAAACCATGGCAAAGCATACCAAGGCATATTAATGAATGCTAGACATCCTAATGATCATGGCCTCTTTCGGACTACATCTCTCTTTGCCCCCTTGATCAAATGAGCTCCTTCTCACTTCATGTTCTTTCCTTCATCCTAAGGACTCCTTAAATAGTTTTTCCTAGACCTCTTAGGAACCCTCTAGAACTTACGGGTTTTATCTACTTAGACCTTAGGAAATATTTATTTTCCTTTTTAATTTTCTTTTAGATTCTAAACCTCATCTTGGGTCCAAAATCCCTTTGCTTTGATTCTTTGCACACAAAGCCTTTTGTGATCAAACTGAAACAAACGCATCTCACTAGGCTTGTGGAGTACCTCCCAAGCTACACAATTCAACAACATAGTCTAGTTGTAATAATTGTAACTTGGTCAAGCTTTTGTAGTCAAGTGAGGGCTTGGATGGGTTCCCAAGTTGCAAATTAAGTAAGGGTATTTTTAAGGGCATGATAGCTAGGGAGGGTCAAGGCATGCAGAGGAATGAAAAGGCATGCTAACACATGTCAGACAATGTCAATACATGCTGAACTAGAGTGTCGGGGCATATTAAGGGATAACTAGGTCAAAATGCATGGAGATGAACGAATAAGAGTGTGTGCCAGGGAGTGTCAGCGAATTCAAGTGTTCTAATGAAGAAGTGTGTTAAGAGAATTTTAGAATAGTATTTACAGGAGGAAAGCCTACGGTTGTCGACATAGTGGTTTTAGACAAAGGGAGATCAATTTGTGCTATCCACAACATTGTTTTGCCTTTAACTATTTTTTTTTTATGAGAAGTGGCACACTTTGGCTACATGCTCATGTTTTAAACTATTCTAGATAATTTCATATTGTACATTGTTGTGTATAAGTTTTTGGGCACTCGACTTGTGTCGGCTTATATCTTGTGTGCCTTATGCATCTTGTGGTTCTTGCAAACTCTCGGGCAATGTTCTACCAATTATATGGGCGGAACATGCGTTTGAAATATTGCCTGTGTAAGCTATGTTTCTTAGTTGTTTTATGGCCATGGTTAGATCATGTGATCATTATATTGGTAACTAGTTAATTGTGACAAGTTGAACTTGGACATGAGTGGCATAAGATGAGTTATAGGCAGTTCTTAGGTGAACAAGGCACAATCTACTTGTAGTAGGTGCAATTGGTCAAGATGTTGTGGTTGACGCAAGCCAATGTTGTCACATGATACTTGTTAATGAGGCTTCATTAGTTTCCCAAGGCTGACAGAAAAAATGTAAAGGCTAGTTTTGAGGGACATGAGTGCCAGGTGTGCTATGGAACAAGCTAAGATGTGTCGTCATAAAGTGCGAAGGCATGTAAAAAATGTTAAGATATGCCAAGTGATGGGTGCATGCCAATATGTGTGCACATGAATGTGACAACTGGCATTCCGAGCAGTCAAGGCGACAAAAAGGGAGAAAGCAAGTTAAACTACAAGAAATGAACACATAAGAGGGTTAATAAGTCATCAATTTACCTTTTCCCTAGAGGGCATGCTAGGCACACCAACACTAGGCGCCAATAGGTGCCAAGTGAAAAATTCTTAGTGCATTCTAAGTGCCAAGTCTTCCTTTGTTTCTTCTCATCTACTTTCCAACAATTGATCTCAAATCAATTTAATTTTAAACCATGCCAAATAATACCAAGGCATCTCAACATATTCACATACATGTTAAGACTTTCCAAGTGCCAATATGTGTCAAGGAGTGTTATGCATGCTATGAAGTGGAAGGGCGAGGTTGAAAAGTGTTTAAGATGTGCTAGAGAGTGCTAATGCATGTTGAGGAGTGTTAAAGCGAGTACTAGGAAAAAAGCATTAAGGGAGCACTAGGTCGAAAAATTCATGGAAGTTAATGAATATGAGGAACGTGTACGAGGACTAGTGTTAATGAGTGCTATTTGTCATGCCAAGGAGGGAGTTGTGACAAGGTATGCTAAGCATTGACAAGGCATGCTAGGGGAGTATAAAGGCATGTCAAGTAATTTCCCAAAGTGTGCTAGGGAGTTCCGGGGGATGTGCTAATTATATGTGCCAAATAGTGCCAAGATATGCCAATACATGCTAGGTGCTAAGGATGTGTAGGGTGCGAGGAGGTATGTTAATATGTGTCAAGAAGTGTCAGTGGTAACAAAAGTATGAACCAAGTAAACATTAAAAAGGATTAATAATATGAGGGTTACTAAAGTCGGGACTCTATCTTTTTCAAAAAGAGCATGCCAGGCACACTAATAATAGGTCCTAATAAATGCCAAGTGGCATTGTGTACCAAGTGCTAATGTATGTCAATGCATATCAACCAAGGTGTTACAAGGCATGCGGCTAGGGACTACATGCATGCCACACATGCTAGGAGAGCTCTATGTTGTGCTAGCGCATGCCACCATGTGCTTGGCGTTAGTGTCATGACAATATGTTCTAGGTACAAAGTATGTTCCAAGACATGTGAGGTGATAAGAAATGTTAGTGTGATGCCAAAGCATTAGTTTAAATCGTGCCCAAATTAATTAGAAGTGGTTAGGTATTTTCATTAATAGAACCTCGACATAGTTGATTATTATTAAATAATATATTTCCTACACATACTAGTGGAACTTTATCTAAAGGGAATTTTGCTAGATAATAAAATTAATAGATATGAATCCTGTATTGACTCATCGGAAAACTCTATTCGACGTAGTCATTACTTGAGGGAAATTATACACACTAATTAATTTCTTAACAAATTGATTGACTCTAACCATTATGGTGTTGGGCATATTATAAAAAGACTCCACAATAATAGTCTTAAATCGTTATCTTTTGACAAAAAATATATTAACGGGCACATAGCGTCATCAAAAACTCATTGGAATGATAAATGATGACGCGGACATTTTTACGACAGTCACCAAAAGTAACAAAAAGGAGCATTGGTGAGGGTCATTAAAATTTCATCACTAGAAGTGTCACGAAAGAGAGAACTAGTGATGGGCCTTTAACGACCCTCACTAAAAGTGTCATTGAAAATGGCTTTGGTGACGAACCATAAACGAACCATCACTATACACTTGTGACGGCGCTTTTAAGGTGCTGCCACCATGGATGTGACATTTTCGTGACGGACTTGCGTGGCCTGCTACGAGCATGACCTCCTCACCACTGTGTCCTTTTCTTCTTGTAGTGATATGTCCCCAATATAGATTAATCTTCCGTGTCTCCTCCTAACTATTTGGATGCCATAATTTTCAAAGATATAGGTAACTCAATGGGATCCTATACTGGATCATGAAATTTCTCATATTTGGAGATGGGGATTAAGTCATACTCTTGTACTGCGGGTTAACATGTACCTTGGGGAAGTGCTTCTTATTAGGGAAAATTGTAAGATCTAAAATGGGCCTCCTAAGAAAAAATGTACAACAAAAGTAAAATTTATAAGAACCAATAGGATTCAAGATGATGATGTCAACCATGGGGGATGATTCACCAATTTTTAAGTAAAAGGAAAAAGATATAAAAAATAATAAAATAATAAAAACTACTCTTTTTCAACTCGTATTTTCAACTTATCTCCCGATATTTTTACTCAAATTTTTGAGTGGGAGTACTCTTTGGATGCAAAATTTATTTCCTCGTACAATGAATATCTCATCGTTGCATACTTTTGATGGACCCTAGTACACATATCAGAAATACATGAAAAGTGTGATTGTAATCACGTTTTTCATGTATTTCTCATTTTTCGTGTAGTAGGATCCATCAAAAGTATGCAACATGGGTACTCCTTGGATGAGGAATTAAATTTATGTATCCAATGAGTACTCCCGCTCGAAATTTGAGTAAAACATTTTGGGAGATAAGTTGAAAATACTAGTTGAAAAAGTAGTTTTTTCTTTTTTTCCCTCTAAAATTTGATGATGTCATCAAGTATTATTTTTATTATTTCCACTATTATTTTATAATTTCCTTAGGAGGCCCATTTTAGACCTCAAAAATTCCCTAATCTTGTAGACATGTATTTCGGGATTGATGGAGCATTATTCTGGATATTCTCTTTATTATGAAGGAATGCCTTTCAGGTGTAGGGCAGTGCCATAGATATGAGCACACGAGCTAAAAACTATGACCTTCCTTTTCTATGAAGGACCATATATCCAAAGGCAAGGTCCCGGTGCAAGGAAATATTGGGTTTAAAAAAGGGTTATGGATTGAGGTTTTTGGGTGTCCAAGGAAAACCAAAGTTATAATAGACATTCAAACTTTCCTTTCAATATCCATGATGAGAGTTTGGGTCGAGCTATCAGTATTTCAAAGCATTTTGTCATAGATTAAATATCACCTTTCCATCTCCTCATGAAGCCTTGCATCACACCAAGCATATTGTGCACACTTGAACAACTAATATGTTGGCTATATCAATGTAAAATAAATACCATGACTTGGAAACTCATGGTCTCTGCTTTATCCTCAATCGCAACATTAGGGCCCTAAAAAAAGAAAGACAAGTAAAGACCTCCCCACCCATCTATAATTTATTATCTATTGTTTGACTTTGTTTGTCTTTGGAATTTCAAGATGTTCTATGAATTTACAATTTGTATAAGTAATTATTTGATCTCGATGTTTTTCTCAAGATTTCATATTATTCCCCAAATCTACCATTGAAATGATTTCAACAGCTTTAGATTTTCCAGGTATGTTAGATTCTTACACCAAATTTTATGTGTCTTAATATTATAGAATTCATGATTTAAGAGTGGTAGCTAATTAACCTATTTATCATTTGTAGAAAATATGACATTAGTGCCCTTAATGTTGCCCACATATTATCTAAGAAACACCAAAGTGCAGAAGCAGAGAGATTGGTGTTAGATTGATCTCTTCGTGCACATGGAGGGGACCCTAGTCAAGTTGGTCCGCAAAATGTCCGTAGTGGTGTCCAGATCTTATCAATCCATTATAGCCTCACACTCTCATCGTAGTTTTATATATACGTATCCAAATCAACATGTTACATAGATGGATGTATTTTGTGAATTTTCCCACAAACTCAAATTGAAACTACTCACCATGATATTTGATGGGCCACATAATATTGATATGGTCGGTTTTTGGCTGAGATTATAGGGCATGAGAGCATGTGCTGGATTGGAGGCCTAGATTCCCAACAATCTTAATCCTTCATCTGTTTCATGATCATAGATCTAGTAATCTCAATCCCCCTTCGTGCCATAAATCATTTGTTCAAGGCCTAAATTTATGCACAAGCTTGAAAAAAGAAAATCTATTAAGGGGAAATTTGTTTTGGATTTTCAAATGGTTAGACCGATTAATCCATTATCCAAAAAACAACCTATTTAAAACCAATTGTCACTTCCTCCGAAACTGATCAATTTTTAATGGATATGATAACCGCAATTCAATGGCGCTAGCGAGTGACCATGGGTAATCACAATGCTACTTCCCCATCGATACAACTCTTAGATTTGTCATACACCATTGAAAAAACTCTTAGATTTGTTAGAAATTTGATTCGTTTGTTGCGAAAGAAAAGAACCGAGTGGAGGCCCATATGGGGATTTTGTCTTTGGAGTTTAGAAATAAGTACAAGGAAATTTCCAAACCAATCATTATCCTCTTCCGAAAACACTAACTATAAATGAAGAAACTTATAATTCTGATAAAAATTGAATCTGACCACCATGAATTTAATCATGACAATTTGGAATTCTCGTAGTCATTTCTTTATATTCAGTTCCATTCATGCACGTATATTCAATTTTTGAAAGAAAATGCATGAATCGCAACAAAAGAATTTTCACAAACATATCCCGATATTCAATGTCATTCGGGTATTCATATTCAATTCAATTTAGGGCGATCAAATTCCATTGAAAACCAATAAAGTGTATTAAATCATATTCCATAGAAGACCAATAAAATTTATTAAAAAAATGATGGAAAAAAAATGCTAACATAAGAAAATGAGATGGATGAGAAACCTAAACCCATTTAGGAAAAGAATCAAATTAGATTTATTGTTAAAATATAGAAAGTTCATGTAAGCAAGAAGGTTGTAGCAAAAAATGAAAGTGAAGATGGCAGCGGTTTAAACCACCATAGACTGAGCAGTACAAATTCACTGACAAGAGGGGTCTCTTTTCCCACTCTACTCTACATTCATTGTTAGTTGATCCTTTGGTAAAAGAAAATAAAAATCCATGTAACAAACACCAAAAATCGTAGAATGAACACAGGAAATAACAACCAGTAAAAATGCATGAAAATAGAAAAATATAAACCTATAAATCCAACTAACTTTTGATTCCAACTCCAAAATCGCAGACTTCAATTGTGAACTTGTTGTTTCCCGCCTCTTAAAACACCTAAAAGTTCTCTCCAATGCATTTCTATCCATGAAAAAAGTTGTAATTACATAGAAAATTTTGCAAGCCCTAAAAATCTTTAACCACATCACCAATTTCTCTCAAATCTCTCAAAATATACCAAAACCCTCCTCCGAATGATAAAAATTTGGCACCAAAGAGCCATGTTTACGAACAAAACATCCATTTTTCATGGAGAATTTAGAACCATGGTAAACCTAAAGTGGACCTCTTCATCACAGTAAGAATAACCGGTTTGCATTTCGCGGGGTAAGAAGAACAAGTTTTCACGAGTAAGAATATTTGGTTTTTGTTCTTGGGGATTTCATACCTAGTTTTAGCTTTCGCTTTCATAGCGGTTTTCAATTTTAATGAAATGCACATTTAACTTAATGTATCCACTATTAAAAATAATTAAAATATTAACATGGATATTTTACCAAGCTCTCAGGATCAGACTATTTTGATTATTAATCAAATATAAAACAATAATATATTGTTTTATTTAAAGCTTAATTTCATATAATCATGTAAATTATGCATTAAATAAAATAAATATAGTCATTGGTACAATTCTCATATAAATTGATGAAACTAAACAAATTTATCAATTATTATACAATAAACCATACTTAAATATTTTGAATTACATATTTATAATCATTAATAAAGGTTTATATATTATTTAAAAATGCCTAAAAAATTAACAAAAGTTCGTAATACCATTAAAAATTAACTAGGGTTCATATCAAACAATTAATAAAAGTTCATACACCATTAAATCTAAATCAACAAAGATTCATATACCATTAAAAAATTAATTAAGGTTCATACCTATTTACTAAATAGGTCTATAAATATATATTTTAGGTTTATCTATTTTGTATTCATCAAATGTAAATATGACAATTTAATACTAGATTTAAATGAGCTCACACATTTAACATAAACAATGTTTTATTTATCTATTTATTAAATGTAAATATGAAGATTTAACCTTAGATTTAAAACAGCTCACACGTTTAACATAAATCAATGAAGTTTGAAAAGTAAACATTATGGCCAAAGAGATATAAATATAAATATTAATTTGACTATCTAAATATTACCTTTATTAAAATTATAATGAAGGAATTAGTGTAAAGTAGATAGATTATACATGCAATTATGGTAATTGTAGATGAATCCATGCGTGCGTGTTAAACTTTAGAGAGAAAAGGGGTATTCATAATTTTAACACGTGATCTGCGCCTCTCGGCTTTCTTACAAAAATTTCACACGAGCCATTTGCATATAAAAATGTTCTTTATCTTTCATACAGAGTCACACACTCTCGTTCTTTTACACACACTCGGCTCTCCAAAAAAAATACATAGCAACACTTTTCTCTTTTAGCCTTCGGGCTCTTTAAACAAAAAACATTACACTTTTCGTGTTTTTGTTTAAAAAATACACAATGATTACGTACTCTCGTCTAAATGCTCCTTGTTTTAATACGGTGGCTCACAGTGCATTTTGGGCTTTTTAAAATAATACACTAATATTTATATATATTATAAACATATAAAATGTTTATAATATATATTAACACCATATATATATATATTAACCTTGGTCTAAACAAAAACTTTTCCGTGACCTGTTTTTAATAAAACAAAACCCGTTAAAAACTTTTAACCTAAGGTTAAAACCTTATGTAATATTTCCGCGGATTTCAAAAAACAAAATTAAATCCCTTTGAATGAATTTATCGCATACCAATTCCTTTTGCAGACCTAGGGGTCAAAATTTGTGCGATTGGCCTCCTATTGCCTGAAGGTGGGACCCCTGGAATTCAAACCAAAAATTGAGCTGCATTTCATGAAATTATCACGTACCAATTGGCCTCCATGACATAAGCCTAAAATCTGCCTGATAAACTCCGATTGGTCCTCGTGTTCTATTGACTTGGCCCGTTCAAAAAATAATTCAAAGCTGGTAGGTGATTTGGGCAGTGGCGGTATGGCAGAGTGTTAAGTGTAGTGATGGTTGCGTGGTTCAAAACCACAGCTTCTCCATACCATACAGGCTACGGCCTTCATATTAAATTTTGTAGGTCTCATTAAACGCGAAATTTAAAGTGCATCGGCGTGCAGAAAACAAAATAAAATTTACTGCTGCAGCGTTTGTCCTTTCGACTCTCCGTAGCGCAATTTCCAGTAAGAATTTAGAAATTCAACACTCCCCTTAAATTCAGCTGGCGGGTTTTCTTCCATACCCAAACACTTCGCGGATAATTAAAACTCTTTTGCTCCCAATGGCTTTTGTTAAAATGTCTCAGCTCGCTTCCTCTGTTACTGCAATGCTTCAAAACAATTTCCCGATTGTTCACTAGCTCCCTGATGTAGTGATACTTTCGCATCGATGTGTTTCGCTATTTTGTGAAACAGAGTTTGAATTATTCTGAAAATGCTATATCCGAGCTATTTGTCACAATAAATTGAAATTGATGCCTTTTACACTATTCATGACATTTCAAACTCTCAACATTCTCCTCATCCAAAGCCGGTTGGCATGTCATGCTATTGTAGTCGCCACATACTTTGCCTTCCGCTCAGTAGATAAAGCTCTCAATTGGTACGTTTCTTAGAGGCACATGAAATTTGGCCTCACAGAAACCATATGAAAAACATAACTCAGATGAACTTTCCGGTCATCTGTCGCTATCAACCTTAATCAGCATCGCATATCGATCAATTCGGACTTTTATGAAGTGGTGTATAAAACTTCATACCCTCTTTGTTCCTTTCATATACCTCAGACTATTTTCTGCTGCTTGCCAATGTGCCTCCTTTGGCCTTTTCCATAAATCTGAAAAATTAAACTCACAACATGCATAATATCCGACCTAGTTACGAGTCAAATACATGAGGTTCTCATAGCTATGCTCTTATAAAAACTTGGATCAAAATCTATGCTCTCTGTCTTCTGCGCTTAATTTCAATCCCATCACCGTAGGAGTGCTCACTCGCCTTGCAATCCCGCATATTAAATCTTTCCAAAACTTTTATTTACATATTTAGCTTGAGATATAAAAATTTTATTTTCATTTTTCTCTACTTCTATTCCTAAGAAGTATTTCAACGATCCCATATCGATCATCTCAAATTCATTCTTCATGAGCGATTTAAAATTCTCAATGAGATGCATCATTACTGTAAATATCACATCATCAACATATAAACAACAATCAACATCTTACCATCTTTCTCCTTGATGTATAATGTAGGTTCTCCTTCACATTTTCAAACCCATTTTCCGATTAGATAGGCATCTATCCTATTGTACCATGCTCTTGGTGCTTGTTTCAACCCATAAAGAGCTTTCTTCAATCGGCTTATACTTTATGCTCTAGCCTTTTTTCTCATAGCCTAGGAGTTTTTCAACATAAACCTCTTCCATCCATCTCCATTTAAGAATGATGATTTCACATCCATTTGGTAAACCTTCCACATTTTTTGTGCTCCTATGGACAACACTGCTCTCATTGTTTCCATTCTTGCAACTGGTGTAAAATTTTCCTCATAATCTCTTCCTTGTTGCTGCTTGTAACCTTTGACAACAAGTCTAGCCTTGTGTCTTTCAATCTTACCTTCAGCGTTGCTTTTGGTCTTATAGACCCATTTCACTCCAATAACTTCTTTGCCTTTTGGGAGATCAACCAATTCCCATGTTTTATTTTCTCTATGGCATTCATTTCTTCGTCCATAGCATCTATCCATTTCTTATCTTTTATATCTTCTTCAAAATGAAGAGGATCATATACATGACAACACAATGCAAATAAAGAGTTCATACCTTCATTTGCTGCCTCTTGCTCATAAATATCATTCAAATTTTTGAATTTGATTCCTCTTTCATTTGGTGTACTTGTGCTTGTAGAAGCACTCAAATTTCCTCCTTGTGGTGTGCTTGGGCTCTTGTATCACTTCTCAAGGGTGTTCTCATTCCTGCTTGTGGTGTCCCTTGTTGTCCTTGTGTTGGTGGAGGTGGTGCTACTAATGACGGATGTATTTCAGCCATCTCATCCTCATTATCATCATGAGACAAACAACTTTTAACATTTATTGTTTTCTCAATGCTTCCATCCCATGCTCATTTTTCAATGAACTTTACATCTCTGCTTATAAAAAACTTCTTGGTGGATGGGTTATACAACCTATATGCCTTGGATTCTTCACTGTATCTAATAAATATGCACTTCTCCCCCTTATTGTCCAACTTCTTCCTCAACTGATCTGGAATGTGTGCATAAGCTACACAACCAAAAAATGTCATGTGGGTGACACCTTGTTTAATGCCACTCCATGCTTCTTCCGGAACTCTATTCATTACAGCTTTGGTTTTCAAGATATATGCTGCACAATGTACAGCTTCAACCCAATTTCATTTGGCAAATGTTTTTCCTTCAACATACTTCTTGCCATGTCCATTGTTGAGTCTCAAAAGTGTTTTCCATATTCATACATATTTACATTATGTCATTACCATTCAGCTCTCATTTCATAACTATCTGACCTGAAACCATACATCAAGTAACCATTTTCATAAATATATGGGTTAGGATCCTTGTATTCCAAAGTTATTTATTTTATGTGTTTAAAGTGAATTTATGATTAGAAACTAGAAAATTAACATAGTTTCATATATCTATATATGTGTTATGAGTTTTGTGACATGTGTAGGTCAAAGAAGCTTCTAAAAAAAGACCTTTATGCGGCCCCCAAAACCAAATTCGAATTTGAGTGGAGAAGATCATGGGATCATGAGGATATGTGTCTCATTTCCTTTCTGTATTGAAACTCTAAGAAGATATGTGTCTCATTTCTTATGTGTATTGAAACTCTAAAAAGACATGTGTTTTATCATTTCCTATTTTCATTGTAACTCTAGAGATATAGGGAGACTCATGGACTCTCATTAATGAGATAACTTCTCATATTTTTGTATAAATAGGAGAAGCTTTCTCCTATCAAGGAGCATTGAAAAATAGGAAAGAAAGAAAGGATTATAAAGTGTCTTGTAACAAAGCTTAAGATGGAATGGGATGTAGATTTCGAGTTTATCAATAAATAAGTTCTTTGATGTTGTTTTGATTACAACTTTAAGGAGCTGAAGAATTTCCTGGAATTAGTAGCAGAGGGCCCTTGCTATTCGAGGAGGTTTTGCATGTTTTCTAGATAAGTCATTTTCAATTGTGTTTTGTCATATTTCCTTAGATTGCTTTCTGAAATCATAGCTTTTAGCATTATGTTTCATGTCATTTTCTTAGATAAAGGATCCTCATGATATTACAGTTAGTATCTTTCTCAAGCTCTTCCAATACATCTCTATTAAAAGAATGGGATTCAATTGTGATATTAAAGGTTATTAGCATTTCATTTTCTATTATTTAGTTAAAAGAAGATCCTCATTATCTTACGAGTTAGTCTCTTTCAAAAGCTTTTCCAATAAACCTCTAATTCACGAATGAGACTAAATTGTAATATTGTGAGTTATTGATTGTTTGTCTCATAGAAGATCATATCACATTATGATTAATCTCTTTCAAAGCTCTTTGAATAAACCTCTTACTCATGAATGAGATTTAGTTGTAATGTTATAAGTTGTTTGACATTTCATAGGAGATCCTTGCGTATAGTAATTTTTTCTCAAGCTCTTCCAATAAACCTATATGAAATGAATGAGATTTGGTGTAATGTTCTAAGTCACTATTTGTTCCAACATTTCCTTTTATGTTTTAGGAGATCCCTCATTGCATTATAATTAATCTTTTTCTAGCTCTTCCAACAAATCTCTAACTAAATGAATCAGATTAAGTTGTAGTGTTTTGAGTTACTTGTCATTTCATGAATGTTCATTTAGAAGCTGTAATATCCATGGATTAGGACTCTCTATTTTCATAATTTCCTAGTTAGGAACATAACTTGCAAGTAAAACTCTGCTTTAATTCATTTGACAACATTTCCTTTTCCTTCCTTTTAATTAGATTTAATCTCATCTTTCTAGTTTAGAGTAGAACACTAAAAATCAAAACATAAAACCCCCAAAAAAACAGTAAAACATCAAAACAACGAAGTAAGAAGTAGGTTTCTTAAGCACATATAGTGCACCACACTTCATCGATTTACTAGCCACAATTAAATGTATATTTAGCAATTTAAGATGCTAAATTGACTAAACATCCAAAGTAGTCCTATTTTTCCTTTCGACGACTCCATTTTTTCCGTGGTGTGTACATTGCGTAAATTACTTGTGTATGCCATTTTCTGCGCAAAAACGCAGAAATTCTTTTGAGATATACTCACCTCCTCTATCAGTCCTTAAAACTTTAATATGCTGCCCACTTTGTTTCTCTATAAGAGCCTTAAAGTGGCAGAATTTCTCAAACACTTAACTTTTATATTTCAAGAAATAAACCCAAGTTTTCCTTGTGTAATCATCAATGAAAGTCAGCATATAGTGGTTTTTTTCTAGTGATGGTGTTTTCATTGTCCACACAAATCTGAATGGAAAATTTCTAAGGGTGCCTTTGCCCTTATGCTCTTTCCTAATAGAAATTTTTCTCTGTGTTATTTACCCAAGATGCAACCTTCACATAGGCTATCCGGTTTCTCAATCAACGGTAATCCCTTTACCATTCCTTTCCTATGCAACAAATTCAGACCTCCAAAGTTGAGATGTCCAAATTTCAAGTGCCATAACCAGTTTTCATCCTTTGCTACTCTTTGAAATGTGTCTTGTGTTACTGCTGTCATTTCAACTCTTTTCTTCAAATCTGCTCTCATCCTAAGACAAAAAATTTTGTTCCTTGTCATCTTCACTTTTACAATGCATTGTTTTCTTGATGGTTTATCCATGATGGTTCATACATCATCTTCAAAGAAAACATTGTACCCCTTTTGAATGAGTTGTCCAATGCTCAAGAGGTTACACTTCATACCAGGCACATAATAAACATCTGATATGGATCTTCCTTCTCCTTTCTTTATCAAAACATTCACTCTGTCTTTTCCCATGACACAGACCTTACTGTCTGTCCCCAATGTTACTTGAGACTTTACATTTTCATCTAACATGGAAATTTTTCCAGTCATATGGTTGCTACATACTGAATCTAGAAAACATATATCATCATTCTTTTCTTCTTTAGCCATATTACATGCTAAAAACAATTTTTCTTGACTGATATTTTCCTTAGTAAAATTAGCACTGAGTCTATTACCCATGTCACTTTGTTTCTTCCTACATTCATTGGCATAATGGTCATACTTCTTACTGTAATGACATTGGACTTGGGATTTATCATACCTTTTTCCATGTGCTTGATTTTTTCCTCCTTGCTGGTTGTTGCCTTGGACTTGGTTTTGATTTTGATTGCTACCCCTTCCATTTGTATTTGTAAGGTTGTTTATTCCTCCTATGTTTTGGCTTCTTCCTCTTCATTTTCCTCTATAGTTTCCTATGCCTTGACCTCTTCCTCTTCCAAAGGACATTTGGGTCTTGAAGGCATGCTCCAAAAATGAGTTTGATGTTCTTCCCAATATTTGTTCATGAGTCATCAATGATGCATGAAGCTCATCAACAGTAAACTTTAGGAGATCCTTTGTCTCTTCAATGGTTGTGACTATCACATCAAACCTTGAAGGTAAGCTCCTCAACGCTTTCTCCACTATCATTATTTCTTCAAGTGTCTCTCCATGAGACTTTATCTAGGTAACCAACCCAATCACATGTGTGAAGAATGAGTCTATGTTATCAGATTCTTTCATACAGAGAGTTTCAAAGTCTCTCCTCAGAAATTGTAGTTTTTTTGTCTTCACCTTCTCCATACCTTGATAGGTAGTCTAGAGGGTATCCCATGCATCATTAGACCTCTTAGCTGCTGCTATCCTTGGGAACACACTTTCATGCACTGCTTGATAGAGATACAAGAGGGTTTTTGAGTCCTGCTTCCTATTGCTCTTCAACAAATCCTTCTCTGCTTGTGTTAAGGCACTCAAAGCATTTTCATTTGTTGGTTCTTCAAAACCATCTCCAACAAACTCTCATAAGTCTTGAAAGGAAAACATGACTCTCATAGTGATTTTCCAATAGTCATAGTTCTTTCCACTGAACTGTGGGAGTTGAGTATTTCTAATACTCGTGCTTGTGCTGGCTCCTGCCATGGCTAACACACTGAACTATGCTTTAAATTTGACTGTGCTTTTAAAAAAATTGTCTCTCTACCTAAGAGACAAACTTTGTCTTGAAAAATAATTCTCTAGACTGCACTCATTTACAACAAAACAAAACTCTATTTTTGAAAATATCTAGACTTTTGTTGATCCTTCACACTGCTGGATAACTACTTCAACAAACTCCTTCCTTCAGCTTCTTTGACAATCCTTTAAAGAGCTTGGACTAGCTCTGATACCATGTTGAAATTTCTGAAGTATTCCAAACAACAGAGGAATAAAAATTCCCCAACTTCAACACAAAGATTCAATTAAAAATTTACTGGACTGAGATGACACACAACAACTATTTCATTAATCTTGAAAAATTATTACAAAAGATGCCACAAAATTGTTGTTTTGGCATTTACAAAATTCTTCAACTGTTGCACACACAGTGTTTCACTTCATTAAACTCCTCTCTCTGTCTTTTACAAAATGCCCACACACAGTGCAATGCATACGGCTTTCTTGCAAATTTCACACGGTCATTTGCATATATAAATGCCCTCTATCTTTCATACGAGTCACACATACTTGCCTCTCAAAAAATACATAGTAGAACTTTTTATTTTTAGCCTTTTAGCTCTTTTAAAAAAAACATTACACTTTCTGTCTTTTTTTTGTTTAAAAAAATACACAGTAAAAAAAAAAAAATTACATACTTTTTTTAAATGCTTACTGTTTTTAATACGGTGGCTCACAATGCACTTTATGCTTTTTAAAATAATACACTAATATTTATATATATTATAAACATATAAAATATATATATATATATATATATATATATAGATATTAACATCATATATATATATATATATATATATATATATATTAACCTTGGTCTAAACAAAAACTTTTCCGTGACCTGTTTTTAATAAAACAAAACCCGTTAAAAACTTTTAACTTAAGGTTAAAACCTAATGTAATATCTCCTTATATGTTTTTAAAGAGCCATGAGGAAAATTCTTTTGACTTTAGTCTAACATATATATGGTTAATAAATATATATATTATAAAATTTCAAGTTTATAATATATATATATATATATATATATAAAAGTTCAATAGTTTGGTTTTTATTTTATTTTTTGTGCCATATGAAAAAGAAAAAGAGAAGCCCGAATACAAAAAGAATGTGCATTTTTTTTAAAATGCAGTAAATGTAATATGCTGTAAAACAAATGGTCACTGTGTATTTATTTTTTTAATTGTGTAAAAACAAAAAGAGACAGTGTGGAAAAACAATGTGTGTGACTCTGTATGAAAAACAGAGAGAGTATTTTTTAATACAAAAAGAATGTGCATTTTTTTTTAATGCTGTAAATGTAATATGTCGTTAAAAAAAAGGGGGACTCTGTATTTATTTTTTTTACTGTGTAAAAACAAAAAAAGACTGTGTGGAAACACAGAGTGTGTGACTCTGTATGAAACACAGAAAGAGTATTTTTATATGCAAGACTGTGTATTGTTTTTTGTTGCTAGAAGGCAGAAACAGAGTTTCTTTTTAGTGTGTATTTTGTAAGAGACAGAGAGAACTTGATTTTCACTATGTGTGCAACGGTTGAAGAATTTTTGTAGATGTCACAACAACAGTTCTGTGGCATCCTCTAATATATTTTTAAGTTTAATGAAATAGTTTCTTGTGTGTCATCTCTATCTAGCACATTTTTTTAATTTCTGTAGAAAGAATTATTTTTATTCCTCTGTGTGTTTTGGAATAATTCAGAAATTCCAACATCCAACTGATCACCAGCATTGACAACCAAAGCACCAAGAACGCATTGGACATCAAGCCTATTGTGGGAAAACAAGGAAACACATAGGATAATAGGAGAAATGTAACTGAAATTGAACAACTGAAAGATAAATCACTTAGAAACTTTATTGATGAAATTCTCTATGCATACAAGCCTCTCGGGCCACCTCTTTTAACTATACATATTTCGTTATCTCGTTATTCAACTATATCTCGTTATTTACCTAAATTACGTATTCTAACTACATAGTAAATTTTGTCATTGTCACATTTTTAGCAAAATCCACCTTGACAACGAAAATCCTAATGCCCATTCATCATCTTTTACGCAATGAGAGAAGGCAGACACCATCTCAACTTCTCTATTGTAACTAGATTCGTAAATATATCTGCATGATTCTCCTGTGTGCGGACCTTCTTGAGGACTACTTTGCCACCTTCGATTACATGTCTTACAAAGTGATACCTTACATCGATGTGCTTGGTCTTGCTGTGATAGGCTGGATTTGTAGCCAAATGAATAGCGCTCTGACTATCACAAAACACATTCACTTTCTCCTGTGTCCTTCCAATCTCATCAAGAAAATCTTTTTTAACTAGATTGCCTCTTTACGAGGAATACGAAGCGGCTATATACTGCGCGAGTAGTGGTTTCCGCTGCTTGTCTCTTGAAGCTTTGACATCAGGCGATTACTCCATACGCAAGAGTAAAAACATAACACGTAGTAAACCTCCTTTTGTCCAAATCACATAATCAACATCCACATATACGCATCTTGTACCTTCACGACCATCAAGGGCGATGCAATGGTCACTTGTGCCTCTCCAAATACCGAAGCACCCATTTCAACGCTCGCCAATGTTCTTCCTTGGATTTTCCATGAACACAACGACAACTCCAAGCTTGCATGTGAAATGTCGGGTCTTGTAGATACCATCGCATAAATTAAGTTGCCTACCGCATTTGCATATGGTACACGAGACATATACTGCTTTTATTCATTGTTAGTTATAGGACTCAAGTCGAAGAAAGCTTAAAATGGGAAGCTAATGGAACATTAACGAGGTTTCACATTGTTCATACGCTTTTCAGAAGTATTTTCTCCACGTACTTACATTGTGATAACCAAAGCTTACCATTCTTCTGTCTCTTGTGTATCTCCATGCCCAAGATATGTTTTGTCGCTCAAGATCCTTCATTTCAAACGTCCTAGACGGTGAGCCTTTAACCTGTGATCCCTTCCATGCTTTTGCTTGCAATAAGCATATCATCTTTATACAACACCAAGATAATGAATATGCCATTGAAAATTTTATGAAGTATACACAATGATCATACTCACTTCGATAAAATTCTAGCTCATCATGAAGGAATCAAACTTCTTGTACCATTTCTGGGCGGCTTGCCTCGGCCCGCTAATGATTTCTGAGCTTGCAAACTAATCTTATGCTTTGTGACCTTGTACAAAACCTTGGTGATCCATATATATCTCTTCATCCAAATCACCATGAAGAAAGGTTGTTTTAACATCTAACTGTTCTAACTCAAGGTCAAGTAAAGCAGTTAGTGCTAACACAGTACGAATAGAAAAAAGTTTAACTACTGGTCAATACCTTCAACCTGAGAATACCCTTTTGCAACCAGTCTCGCTTTATACCTTTCGATACTTCCATCAACTTTTCTCTTCAACTTAAAGACCGATTTGCACCCAACAACGCTTCTCCCTTCAGAAAGTTCTACAAGATCCCAGGTATTATTCTTGGCTAAGGAGTCCATTTCTTCTTCCATAGCCTTTTTCCATATCTTGCTATCTGCATCATCAGCTAACGTCTGATAACAGATGGTTCCCCATCTTCGATAATCAATGCAAACGATGAAGCGAAGTCTTCATACCTTTTTGGTGTTCTTCTTTCCTTGTAGACCTTCTTAGAGTAGTAGTTCTTGTTGGATTCTCGAATTTCTCCGAGTTTCCTTTGCTTCTCCACCTTTTCAGAATTCTCTCCTTCCTTTCGACTTCCGGAAAAGTCGATCTCCAATTGAATCTGTCGACTTTGGCGATACTGCTTCTGTTCAAATTTTCAACATCGATTTTAAAAAAGATGATTCATCAAAGTTTACATCTCTACTAATGACTATCTTCCATGAAGTAGGATCTCACAACCTATATCCTTCCTTTGAATAATCATATCCAACAAAGACACAACATTTTGATTTTGGATCTAATTTTGAGCAGTGATTTCTAGGAATAAGAACATAGGCATCACAATCAAAAATATTCAAATGCAAATAATCAAGAAAATGAAGCCCGACCAAACTTCTTCGGGGGTGACGAGTTTATTGCAACCCGAAGGTGATGCGGTAACTAAATAACAAGCGGTAGATGCATACACACAACTCCTTTGATTGGCATTACTAATCGTAGCCACGGCTCTTTCCATAAGAGTCCAATTCATCCGTTGACAACACCATTCTGCGAGAGTATAAGCAATGATTTTATGTCTAACTATCCCTTGATCCTTACAAAAGTGTTCAAATTCTAAAGAGGTAAATTCACCGCCATTTCCAGTTCTTAAACATTTGATTAATTTTCTTGTTTTCTTTTCCACCATTGTTTTAAATTGTTTAAATACATTAAACACGTCAGCTTTCTTTTTCAACATATAGACCCAAAATTTTCTAGAGAAATCATCAATAAAAGTTAAAAAATACAAGGCACCTCCATAGGACACAGTAGGAGATAGTCCCCATAGATAAGAATGAATATAGTCCAAAATCTGCTTGCTATTATGATTGCCAGGACTTGAATCTTTGTTTACATTTTTCCAAACACACAATATTTACAAAAATCCAACTTCAAGGATTCAAATCGGGGGAAGTAGCTTGCGGTTCATCGGTACACGAAGACCTTTCTCGCTCATGTGACCCAACCGCTGATGCCATAGATGAGAAACTGTACACTTTGTATCTAACATGATCGACGCTTCACTAACTTGAGTACTTCCCTTGAGTACGTACGGAGTTTCCAACCTTTCGGCCTTCATAACAACCAAGGCTCCTTTCGATACTTTGGTAACTCCATTCGACTGTAAACTTATAACCATGCGAATCCAAAACTCCCAAGGAAATCAAGTTTTTCTTTAGATCGGTATATGCCTAACATCGATAAAGTTTTAATTGTACCATCATACATTTTAATTTTCACATTTCCAATCCCAACGATCGACAAGATGCATTATTTCTCATGAAAGCAGAATTACCATCTACGGTTTCATATGATGAAAACCAATTTCGGTGCGGACTCATATGATGAGAAGCACCATAGTCTAATAGCCAATAGTCAACATCTTGTGAGATATTACATACGAGGAGTGCTTCAGCAATTAAAACCTCATCATGCATACAGGAATCGACCTAATTTTCTTCCTTGTTTTTTTGCCTCCTTGGTTTCTGACAATCCTTTTTGAGATGTCTCGGTTTGTTGCGGTACCAACATTTTTTTCTTTACTCTTCTTGCCGCCCTTTGACTTCGATGCGGAAGAACCTCTTGTCTTCTCCCCATTCCTTTGAGCGACCTCTAGCTACCATGGCCAGTGCGGAGGAGTCTCAATGCTAGATTGTCTTCGTACCTCTTCGGATAAGAGAGCACCCGACAAATTCAAATTTTAATGAATTAGCGGTCCTCAAGTGACTAAGGTCACGAAGTGATCCCATGACTCGAGCCGAGGGAACACAACAAGGTTATTGCCTTGTCTTCTTCCTCCATCTTTACTTCCATATCGAACAAGCTGACAAATAAGCGTATTAAAAACATTCAAGTGATGCGCAATTTTCGTACCCTCCTTCATCGAAGGGTTTGTACGATTGTCTCTTTAAATAGATTATGTTAGTCAAAGATTTTTTCATATAGAGAGTTTCAATTTTTTCCACAACCTGCGGTTGTACTCTCTCCAACAATATTGAAGAGTACTTCATACGCAAACACAACCAAACGGTACGCGAGAGCTCGGGCATCCAAGTCCTCCCCGATGCGAGTTTGACATGCTATTTAGTTTTTAGTTACGCCGTCAAGTGCCTTGTGCAACCCTTGTTGCACAAGAAAATCCATAACCTTCAGTTTCCATAGAGAAAAATTGTTTTTCCCGGTGAATTTCTCCACCTCAAATCTTACGTTTGTCATTTTAGCCATTTCTCCCTCCTAGGGTTTCAGATTTCCCTTCTTCTACAAAAAAAAATAAAAATTCCCTTCTTCTTCTAGGGTTTAAAGATTTCCCCTTTTCTTCTAGGGTTTCAAGGGTTTCGAATCTTTTCTTTCTACTACAAACTTTAAATAGAAATAAAAAATTTTCTCCTTTCACTAAATCAATTCTTATGAAACTGAACCCTTTTAAACAGATTTTTGTTCAAACCCTTTTCTCTAAAAAAAAAATTGTTCAACCCCTTTGTAAAAAAAAACTGAACCTTTAAAAAAAAAAAAAACTCAAAAGATCCTTAAAAAACAAAGCCTTTTTAAAATACTGTTAAAACGCTGTTTAAAAAACTGTTCAAACCCTATTTTAAAAAACTGTTCGAACCCTTTCCGTCACACTGAATCCTTAAATTTTTTTTATCTTTCTTCTACATTGTCTGCCGAAAAAAAACTCTGTTTCTTCAAATTACGATTACTCACAGCAAACGATTTCTTGGGCGGATTCTTTTTCCTCCAGCGGAAAACGGTTTCTCCGACAACGACCCACGACGAAGCTGTGCAGCTACCCTGCATGCACGGTTGAATCGCTCGACCCCTTTGCTCGGTAGCAATTTCTCTCGCTGCTGAACGACTGCTTCCCTTTTTCACAGCGGTCTCTCATGACGGCTCTAGGAATTTTGACTTCTGAAGAATGTTTTAATCAATGGACCAATTTTTTTCAGTGGAAAAAGTCCTCTCGACAGTGGTTTTAGTGGATGGATATATGGCTCTTCAACCAGATTTAATGCAAATGAGCAAAGGCTGGCTTCTTTTCCAGTGGCTCTCCACCGCCACGCAAAAGCTGGCTCCTCACAGCCTCCTTTCTTATCTTTCACCGGCTCTCTTTCCACGCAGCCCAACGCCACCACGTAAAGGTTTGCTCTCACTTCCCGGTGACTTCTTTCAACGACGGTAGTTCTTTCTTACGCGACGGAAATTAATGGAAACTCGTTGGCTTTGAGCGAGCCTCACCGGCTTTGATGGCTTGACTTTACAAAACAATGCAACCACTTTTTTGCTGCGATACCACTTGTTGTGGGAAAACAAGGAAACACACGGGATAATAGGAAAATGTAGCGAGGATTGAATATTTGAAAGATAAATCACTTACAAGCTTTATTGATGAAATTCTCTATGCATAGAAGCCTCTCGGGCCACCTCTTTTAACTAGACATATTTCGTTATCTCGTTATTCAACTATATCTCGTTATTTACCTAAATTCTGTTATTCTAACTACATAGTAAATTTACATCTGTTGTCACATTTTTAACAAAGCCACTCTCCATCTTTGTGAATTTGAAGCCCTGGGGCTTGGTCGTGGAGGAGAATGGTGAGCGCGACCAAACATTCCAAATGGCTCGGCTCCTTGGACAAACAATCCATTTTTATTCAAAATCAAAACCGATGCTTTGCTTATGTGTGTGGCAGTTGTGGCCATCTTTTGGTCCATAAACAACTCTGTAACGGCCGTAGAAACATTACTAAATTATAGCACCTTAAAGTTTGTATACATCCACTAAGTAATCACAACTCATACTTGACCATAGAAACATTACTAAAATGCTATTTTTGCTAAAGTTTGGCTGTCACTACGCTGATTACTTAGGGAAGACTCTATTAGCAATTTATATTTTAAAGACTTAGGCCTAGACATTATGACCGATGCTTAAAAGCATGGAAATAGAATTATATATTTTAAAGAATTAGGCCAACTACTAAATATTTTATAAATAAATAACTGGGCTAGCGTAGTTATATTTTGAAGAGTTAGGCCCACAGGCTATGATGGATGCTATATCATGGAAATAGAGATTATATTTTAAAGAATGAGGTCAACTACTAAATATTTTATACATAATAGTGCAAGTTTGAGCGAAAATAAAAGCCTTACGTTACGTTTGCTTTTATTCAAAGATTATAACTAGTAATTACTTTCAAAGGTATTTAAAGATTATATAATTAGCAATTACTTTTAAATTTGTAAAGGTATATTGAAGGAATAGATTATTTGGGAAGATTATTTGGTCACGACAAGAGCCACTAAACTCTCTAATGAATAGTTGCACATGATGTCTACCAAACTCTCTAATGAATTCTGTAATTAAAATATAAATAAGTAATGGTTAAATATCACATATATTATTGTATATTATTGTGATTATTATTTTTGGATTAATTACAATTAAACATTATCATACTAACTTTCAACAACTTAAATTACAATTAATTTATAAAATATCATTTTCCATATAAAAAATTAAAATAATTCATTAAATTATTATAATGAAAATTTAATAATTTGATATTTTTACAATAATACTATATATATATATATATATATATATATATTCAAAATTTTTAAAATTATATAATTAATTATCAATTTTACTAAATTTAATTACACAAAAAAGTCAAATAACTTTCTTTTACATAGGTATGCCTTGTTACTTTATGGACCACATTCGAAAAAAGGTTATGTCCCATTATTTTTAACATTATAATTTTGTAGTTAAATATATATTTTAAAAATTACACAAGCTCAATTTATACATAATGCAGTGTATCTTAAAAGTATATATATTTTTTTCTCCAAAATAATCTATCTTTTAATATTTGTAGAACTTATTTGAATTGCATTTTTGTACATCTTTGTGTTTATAATAAATGTTTTTTTCATATTTGTAAAAAACAGAAATATGTTTTGAAGAATAGTATATCTCTTTGCACTTCATAAATTTACTTACCTAAGTTTAGTAGAAGAAGAAATTTTACCTTTAAAACTTCCATTTTCATGAATAATATATATATTTTAATTGATATCAATTAAAAAATTTTAAAATATATTTTAATTTAAATAGAAAAAATATTTTTCAATTAAATGTGTGCAAAGTCCACTCATGTCCTCTTTTATTGAGATGTATGGAAAAAACTCAAAAATTAACTTATTTTTGCCTTCCTTTATATTGCTCTCATCTATATTTCCTTGCATATTCTAAGTAGTAATTGGTGTGGATAATATTTTACTATCTTACTAGTACTCTTATTTGAAAACAAAACTATAACACATATCCCATGCCAAAACCTGGAAAATGCAGTGTTATTTTTTCTTCATCTGGTCCTAGATGGACGCCTCGACATCTGAAAATGAAACGTTCCTCCTGCAAAATAGTGTAATCGGAAAACTGAGCTCATGCGCAAGTGCCTAAATAGTTATACACATGTTTTTGTTGATCTCTTTTTAAATAGATTGTTATATAATCCGGAAGCTTAAGACTTATATCCATATCTCAATGGATAAAACCATACACCTCCAATTACATGTGAAATATATGGGCAGATTCGAGTTTAATTAATCCAAACTGAACTGAGCCTCAACGCAGAATCAGGTTGGAAAGGCTTACCATAGGAATTAAGCACTGAAAGACAGTCGTCAATCTCTTCACCAATCAAAATATTCTGGACAGGGATCACCACAGTTAGTAAGAGATTTTCTCCAAAAAACCATCATTGTTCTTAACAATGAACTCCACTTTCGATGCAAAATGAGCCATGTCAACATGAAAATGCTCAATCTAGTGAAGATCTTGGTTTTTGTTTATGAGACGAGTTTGTGCAACAGTTGCCACTCCAACTTGGATCAAACATAAGGATCAATGAGGCTTCATGAAACCTCTAATTCCCCTCCAATTTGGAGAATAAAACAATAGGCTTGTGTCAAGTCTACATGGTCATACAAACAAATAACTCCCAAAAAAATGAGCATGTTCTCCACTCTAACCAAATAGAACAAACTTCAATAATTCCAGCACTAAAGTCTCTCTTAGGCTTTGAAGAATCCATTTGTGCCCTAGCCTCAAACCCAAAAGTAAATATTTTGAAAAAAATAACTGTTGGACCTCTATATATGAATATACTATAACATACATAAATCCTCAACCTTGTCTAATACTACCAAAGCATGTGTAATTATTCACATAATAATATACATGGAGAAGAAACAAGTGACAAAAGGGAAAAGCACTGCTATAATTATTAAGGTTTATACCTCTTTGTATATCACAAGAATTATATGCTCTTGGACATGGTATGAACCGAATTTCATCATGCAATGGGACATTTAAAAAGAATGGAATCAAAAGAGAAGTATTCTTATTGAGGCAAATGTTCGGTTAGTAACCCATTAAATGCAAGATATAAACCCCTGTTGTCTGAACCAAATATATCAACATCTTTTTGCAGGATTTCCTCTCTGTTTTTCCGATGAGCATTTAGATCTTTAATGTTGTTAAGAGATGCACTAAATTTATCAGATGATAACCGGCTCCTAGCTTGCAGCGGGGGTGGAGTCTCCATGGAACCTGCCAAGAAAACACTTCGGAGGATCCCCAGAACCTACGCAGAATGTAGTAGAAGCTGGAAAATTGTTTGGATGAAGCTTTTCCTTTCATGATAGGCAGATTAGTGCATAGACATAAAATTCTCTCTATGTAGCGCTTTATGTTGGGCAACTCTAGTACTTTGGAAATAGTTATATATTGTTCCACTATTTACCAGTTTCAACATTATCGTGTCTCAAATGTGAGAGTATGTAGACAGTTACTACTGTAAATTTGTTCAAGTTATTTGATCTTGAACACTGAAATCATTTTTGACACTAAAATTGCTTCGCTTAGTAATATCGTTTACTTCTTGCAGGAGTGGAAGAAGAAGAGTTACTTGTAGTTTGTTGTGTTATTGTAAGACATTGGGCTGTGATTTCTTGGCCAGCGTGGATATCGTTCAGATAACAGGCGATGCTATTGATTATTTTTTGCGCTTGTAACGCTTCAAGGGTCTCTTCTCTCCCATTTAGTATGCAATATTAGAAGGGGTGTTGCAAATTTCCAGCTCTTTAATGGAAGTAAAATACATAGCATAAATTTTATGGAGAATAGGATGGGAAATTTGAAATGATATTTTTTTTATTTTTAAAAAAGAAAACCGGCTCTTAGCTTGATGGAAGAACTCCTTTCCATCCACTCGTGGATTGGGCACTGGAAGTGCTCTTTTGCGGGGAGGGGAACTTGGTTCGGTTGCATGATGAGATGAAATTTTACCTTCATATGGACGCTTTATGGGAGATATTGACACATAATTTTTCTTGTAGAAATCGCATTAGATGATTGTTTTGGTGAACCTACCGCAGACATACATGGAAAATTTTAAGAACCCTCCTAAATTTATATATATAATAAATGGGCTAATCTCCATGATATATAGGAAAAATGGAAGGCGATTTTATTAATAATATAATATGTATATATAATTTTTTGGAAAATCTCTCACAAGATTATATTATCTTGTAAAATCATAGCGAATCACCAATACTAATGGTGAATCACTACTACAAAATGGTGAATCGTTGTCTAATGGAGTTCAGGGTGTTGGTTCCAATGAAGATATGGTAGTTGAACTAGGAGTAGAAGGAAAAGAACCACCAAGATCAAGCATAGCACATGGTGACTCGTGAGGGAAGTAGTTCTCGTGCAGTTTGGAAAATGCATTCATCTAGTTCTGCTAAGCGTAGTGTTGTTGCTCATGCTACTACTAGCACTAATATTGAGGTTGGAGAGGAGTTTCAACAAATTGGGATCTTTGCATATCATTTTTTTTCAACAATCCTCCAACACAAAGGCCCATGCCTCTGCCGATTTCTTCAATGAGCAGAACAAGTCAAACAAAAATTAAAATGCCAATAACTAATGAGCAGAGTCAATATGACAATGCCAACACACTTCTAAACCGACAGTTGTGTCTCACTATCTGCTACGCACATCCAAACCAACTCAACTTATGGCAGAATTTACAAATACCTGCAAATTCCATACATGGCACCGAAGTGGAAAGGGAGTCTAATTTTGATTGCTGTAAAGGATGGTATAAATATAAACATAAAACAGTGTCAAAGCACCAGCCATTGTCATGCACTGTTTCTTGAGTCATTGTCATGCAGTATTGCTTGAGGCAGTATGAAATGATTTTCCAATTTAGGTAAGTGATAAATTTAGATTTACTTACGAAAGAATCCAGTAACTCAAAAAAAAAAAATTACTTACCCTAATTTCATCCACCAATATAGAATTTTTTATGATTCTATAACCATTGCTTTTTCATGCCATATTATTCTTCACTAATGAATTGCCATCACAATTTTCATAGCTCTCACTACTTTAAAGATCCTAGCTTGAGATGGATAAAAAAATGGTAAAATATTATTCACTAATGAATTGTTATTATAATGGATCTCTGTTACTATTTTTATAGTCATTCATAAATACATGTTTGTAATCCATGTATAAACCTCTCACTGGTTATCAGATCCTGGCATGAAATGGATTTATATTTCATTGTTCTTTCTTTTACCGTTCTTTCTTTTAATAAGACTTAACAGAACTTAGCTTAATATGGATTTATCTGGTTTCTTTAAACGTTCTCTCTTAAGAGAATCACATTCAAATTTATTTGCATTCTTCTCTCAGTGCAACCGAATAAAATATTTCAACAAGCACTAGACAAAAAATGAAATCGGTAAACCAGTCAATTTCTGGAGAAATAACATGTCATTCCAAAAGGGAAAATACATCTTCATTTCATAGGAAATTAAGTCCTGCACGTATCTGGTCAGACTAAGTCACATACAGAAAAAGAGACCTTCAATCCATTGTAATTCATGGTCTGCAGATGTGCAAAAAGACATAATTTGTTACTTGTTTTGTCGTGGCGTGAGATCTGCAGGATAAAGAATTCCCTTCTTGTGGTCTTTGTTGAAGTGGGCACATAGCATCAATTCTGTTATGATGTTAACAACCGTAGAGTAGTGCCACAAAAACTCAACGGTTACCATGAATTCTTACAGTAATGCCACTGCATAGCAATTTGCAGTATATCTGTTTTCATGCCATATAAGTAGCACTAAGGCGACCTTACAAGTGGCAAAGAGGGATACATGAATCTGAACATTGAGTATATCAAAGACTAGGTACATGAACTTGCAGAAGGACCTCCCCTGGTCTGTCGCGTGTTATAAGAATTGCAACTTTGACACTTGTGGGCAACAATGTGAAAATTTACTTCAGAAGTTACTCCACAGTCATTGCATAAGATCCAAACCTGCTCAAAAAACCAATGAGAAAGTGGTCCGGTATTCTCTCACGCTACTAATGGGCTCTAAAATATGCGTCCAAACCATACCACATGAACATCAGACATCTTATCATTATGTTCCGATAAGCTTCACGCATTGGAGTCAAAGAAACTTACATGATAAAAGAAAGTTATCAGAATCCTCTCAAGGAACTTAAAAAATAAATTTCCATTTGATGAAAGCAAGTTTCAAATATGAGAAATCAAAATTAGCAAAAATACATATAATAAGCCACTCTTTATAGAACCCATTACAAGGTGATTTCAAGATGTTCAACTTGTCATATATCGTAATGATATAACAAAAAAATAGCTACCTCTTGGTCAAGTTTCTCCCATACTTCAGACATATCACAGACAGATTTGGAGCACAGTGGACAAGAAAATCTGCAAAAGACAAACAAACATTTAGAATGGCAAGACGCTTAAAATAAAATTAAAGCTGCGCTAAGTTGTGACCACATATGGCTAGAGAAGGTACCATCAATGGGTATATCAGTGCAAGTATATCTAGAGTTCTGTGATACTATAGATAGATAGAATAGAAACAAGTATAATCTGAAATTATAGACAAATGGAAAATCTCAAGAGGTTGTGAGCCAGAGCACAAAATAGGCCACATATGAAACTTACTGAAGATGCTCGTGCATCTCTTTTAAGCAATGCATGTGAATAGTATGACCACAAGGAAATACGCTGATAACCTTTGTAGAGTCGAATAAACACTGCAGAGGAGTCAACAAACGAGGGTTCAAATATGCAAATAAATTCAGTCTAAAATTTAAATTATGCTTTAAAAAGAAAACTACAATTACTACACTATGCAGATAAGTGTGACCTATCTCAAAACATAGGGCAGTTGTGGACCGTGGTGCATTGCTTTTTCCACACAAGGGTGGCAATCCTTCAAGAGGATAGAGTAGCAACATCCTAGAAAAAGGTACATGAGCAAATAAATCATTCTCGCACTACAATGAAACAAGGGAAGAAGCGGTGATAATTTGAGAAGTCACAAAGAATATACCACATTTATAATAGTGGAAGAAATTATCATTGCCACTAGTTCTGAAAACCAGCACAACTAGCTAAAGTCAACTGCAAGAAATACATCTAAATACATTTCACAATAGCATGAAAGATTACTTTACTACAGAGAAAGAGATATCAGATGCATAAAGAGAAAAGAATACCTGCAAATTCCACATCCGTCGCAGTGGTATTGTTGTTTTGAGTCCTGGAAAACTAAAGTGGCAAGCACAATTAGAACCAAAAGCGTATACACCCAAACCATATTTTTATAATTTTGTGAGAATAAAGCTCTTTGTTTTCATGAGCCAAAGTTATTAAACCTGAAAATCCATTAAGAACGTACCTCGTCATCAAAGAAATTGCATTTTTCACAAAAGTACTTTCCCATACAAACACCACAAGTAATGCAAGTTTGCTGAACCTGCAAAATGGCAGTGCATAATATTTTTAAAATAACTCAAGAAACATTATAGTGTTTACCTCTAAATTTTATGCACATAACCAAAATTAAAAGGGCCCAACTCTTACATCTTGTTCAGTTCTACAAAGTGAACAGATAACCTACAAACATACAAGAATAACTATAAATAACAAGAGAAATATACTGCAAACATACAAGAATATAAACAAAAGAAATATACTAATTCAACAAGTTATATAATATTTGCTATATAATTGATAATTTATCTTTTGAAAAGAATAAAAATTAAACCTTTACATCTTTCAAAGTACCTTCAGAAAATATTATGATGTTACACCCTAAAAAACCTTCGCTAATTACAAGGAATACATATGGTTCAGAGCATTAAGATGTAAACATTATAATGAATAACATCCAACTGGAAAACAAGATAGAACCTTACCTTTCGAAATTCATGGCAAGGTACATCATGTCTGTCAAGTGGATCGACATCCATTGAATTATGTTCAGATATGAGTTCAGTCCATACTATACCCTCACAAATGAAATTGGAAGAGACATAATTTTCTAGTTCTATTTTGACAAGGATATAAACCAAGGCAACCATTGAACTTGAAATAGCTACGAATGTCGTAAAGAAAAAGAAGCATACTTTGGCCTCATTATGACAATGCCTACAGTTAAAGACTTCATTACAAAACGGAGCCCTTATTTGGAATCTCCGATGGTAGTGTGAACATCTGCCATCAATTATCAGTATCAAGAAAACACACATCAGTAAAATCATCCCTGTATGGCACATTTTTCACCATTTTTTAAGATGCATGGAGATACCAATAAGAATATATCAAAATTATATATAATTAAATAAAAGGTATAAATACTACATCAAAGAACAATGTATTGAATATCTCCATTCTATTTCAAGGAAGAAATACCAAATACAGTATGGGTATGCATGTCAAACAATATAGGCACTCACTACCTTAAATATTTATGTTAAGGACAAAAAATAACCAGGATGCATTCCTCCATAGTTAAAAACAAAAATTTCATAGCCCCACGTTAATGAATGATACTTTTGCACACACTTCAATTCCCTGAGATTCATTGTCTTAGTAGAAAGTAAATTAAGCTGAAGAAAATAATGACACCCACATAAATACTATTCTCATGTAAGCAATACAAAGAGGCCACTTTAGCACAACCTATTTTCTTGTTCTATGAGATCCACATAAAGAACACATGCACCAACTATAGGTTTCCTACGTTAGCAAAAGAAAGAATCCACTCCATTTTTTTACCATTTAAGGAGAATTCCCAAAGTTTCTCCTCCTTCAATAGAGAACTATACTTGGTATAATGAAATATCCAAATCATAAAGAAAGGTAGTTGATGGCCATGATAACTTCTCAGATAGTAAGTTTTTACACAATTTTGATACCATGGTTTGAACAATCAGATGAAAGAATCCACTCCATTTTTTTACCATTTAAGGATAATGTCAAAAATTTCTGCTCCTTTAATAGAGAACTATACTTGGTATAATGAAAGATCCAAATCATAAAGAAAGGTAGTTGATGGCCATGATAACTTCTCAGATGGTAAGTTTTGACACAATTTTGATACCATGGTTCAAACAATCAGATGAAGTGATGTTCTATAGACCTCGCTGTTAGAGAGAAATTTGAAATAAAGCCCACTCCATTGAAGGGTGCCAACAGAAAGGACACAAAGAGACTACCCCATAACTTCTACTGGACTACAGGAACAAACAATTCCTCATTGTTCACAGAAAGTTTCGTTACTACGCTAGTTCAAGGGTGCTATAAATAAGTACCGTGAAAATGTCGGGGTTCAATTTATTTCATTCACCTTATATTTTCATGATATGGGCATATTGACTTCCAAATGTTTAGGTCAATGGAAATTAGCAATAAAATTTTAAACTGGTCCCTTCTCTTGGTATAGGAGATGAGATGTAAGCATATTCCCACATATTTTTTATAACAATTATGAAATATGTAGGCATGCACTCATATGTCTCATGCATCCATATGACAAATTGTTCAAATCTCCAATTACATGCTCCAGGTGCCAATTTCATATCGATGCCAGTGAGGGCAGTAGTTGAAACCAGGCTAGCAACCATTAGAATTTGAGTGTCCCGGATCCTTGTCTTCTCTACCATCCTGCCACAGAATGCAAAAAGCAAGAAAATACTCTGCTACTATATTGCTTGCTCGATGCCATTACACCACTCAATGGTTCCATGTGAGAGGATATTCCTAAAGTAGAAAAATGCGTTCAGCCTGGTGAACCCCAAAAATAAAAGAGCTCCATGAGTAAAAATATTGAAGAAATAATGAAAGAAAAATTGTAAAAAGCTTATTTTGAAATTAACGTATACTAACAACACAGAATCTGACGAGAAGGCTTCAGAGCATTAGAAAAACTCCTAAATTCAAGATTTGAAGAAAATGTAAAGAGACTGACAGGAGATTAATTTCAAATACAAAGAATTGTATTATGGGATTCTCTCTATATCTATAGTCACAAAAAACCTTAAAAATGAAGAAAAACAAAAAGAAAATATTTAAAAAATCATGTGTAATAGCAGCGCATCAAATTCTTGTCACCCAATTTTAATGAATTGATTTGAATCTAATTACGAACCCATATTGCATGCATCCTTGATTAAGTGTATCTTTCACCACCATCGTTGGCTTCATGTCAAATTCACACCCCTCAGCAGAAGACCGAGGGCTACAACACTCAACTTCCATGATTCAAATTCAAATCCCCTTCAAAACTCTGCCTTCTCACAATTTACCTGAAAAGAACACCCAAAATCAAACCCTAATCGCACATTCCTCCAAGATTCCTGGCCATAATAGTAATGCACACCAGAATATCCAACATACCCAACATAAAAAAATTAATAATTGCTTTGCCCCATTAAAAACCACCAAATATCGGACTTTTAAACCCACTACTCAAATCAAAACCACTCGGGGCAGCCCATCGAAACCGCCACGCTCAGCACAATAGACAAATATAGCAATCAATAAAATAAATCTGCTGCTGGAACAAAAGCTGTTTAATTACTCACCTACAGTCTGGTTTCTCTAAATTGGTGTACTACTCTAATGTGCGAAAGACGCCTCCTACTGATTTATTTAAATATAAGCAAAATATCTCAAAAACCATTCGCGAGCATTCAAAATTAGTGGTCACTTCCTTGAGGAAGGCAAAGGGCATTCGAATTTTGGACTTTGCAAATTTACATAAAAAAATATAATTACAGTTGCAACCCAAGGGCCAACACCACTGCCCAAACTCCTCCTCGCGCGCGGGTTTAGCTCCATGGCACTGGGGAAATGGGCTATCTTGGACCTTGGAACTCTAAATCCAACTACCGTCGTTCATCTCCCGGAACCAGTTGCCCTCATCAATGCGTGAAGCTGTTGTCATCGGTCAATGCGTCCAAATCTTGTAAGTTTCCACCTCCATCGATCTGACCTCCATCAATCTGGTAGGTTTGCACATCCAACATTTAACTTCCACGCCCCTTCTAAGCCCCAACCACCTCTCTGACCCAGTAAATTCAGGCGAACCAGTGAAAAAATGGGGCGAATCACTCCAACCCCTCCCTCCGACCCTGTAAATCCAGGCGAATGCCACTGAAATCTACTCCGAACAAAGAAAATCGAGAGTGAATTCCATTTTTTCAGTTTTATGGGCATTTATTTTGGTGGGCTAATATTCAATAATTAATTATTTTTAAAATAATTATTGGGCTAACTTTATAAAACTATAGAAAATGGGTTTTATATAAAACATTCACCCTATTAAAATTTAAAATCCCTTAAAATTCGCCTTTGGGCTAAAATTCGCCCCTAAAATTTTCCCTGCAGACATAGCAGATCTTTTGGGTGAACCAGTTGCAGATATCATCTTTTGTGTTCGTGTTGGAGTATATTGTGTTGTGAGATAAGGAGTCAATGAAAACCTCCATACACCTTGCCTTGAAGCATCAGTCTCTGTACAACTATTTTCTTCTTCAAATCTATTGCTTGTTTCTATGGTTCCATTTCTAGCTTGATTTTCTAATCCATCATTACTGGCCTCTACCCTCGATTAATCATTTCCCTCATTCGCAATTTTTCTCTGCTCATGATTGCCCCGATAAAGTGGCATAATCAAGCTGTGTAATTTTCTCATGGATCTTGTAGATGCGCTAATTCATCTTAGTGAGCTTGTGCCTGAGCTTGTCATTGTTTTCCTCGAGCTTTGAAATGTGGGAGGCAATGGAAGTCTAGCTAGTCATATTGGTATATCAGGAGAACCTTCAAGATCTCCTTTGGCAGCTTGAAATCTAAACTATTTCCCATATTGCATAGAAACTGGCGATAATATTATGATAATGCTGGAGGCTATACAATTTCATGGGGAAGCAACTTCCACACAGGCGAAATGATTTTAAAGTCAAGAAAAAACGACGCAAAAAATTAAATGAAGTCTGGAAATTGTAATATTTTGAGATACAAAGATCTATATTTGCAAAAAAATGAACAAAATTGCAAGAGAAAGAAGGGGTGAGCAAGAATAGAGAAAAGAATGAAATTCATTCTACAATATTAGTTTTGGAATCAATACATAAAAGAAACTAAGTTAAGCTTAGTTGTACATGCAATAACTATGGATAGTTAACGCTAACTGAATCTAAGTTTGCTTTATGTTCTACTGATGTGCACATGCACCACATGAAAATAGTAAGTTAACTAACTAAGCCAAGTGCACATCGCATGCAAGTAGTAAGTCAAATAACTAAGCCAAGTGCACATCACATGCAATATCTAGAGTTTAACTAAAGCTAATCTAGGTGCATGTACACCAACACCCCCCCTTAAGCATAAATTAGGTGAGTGTGATGCAAAATGAATGAGTCCCAGCAACACGGCCATTTTAGGTACCCATATATAATGCATAAAAATGAGGAAAGAGGGAAACCCAGCGGGAAGAAAAACCCCCCCTCAAAATATAATGCAAAATTAGAGAAAAGACAACTACTAGGTAGTCGTGTCCTTCACCCTGAGATGATCTCGCAGGAATCGAAATTTCTTCTCAGTGAAAGTCTTGGTGAAGATATCAGCAGTCTGCTCAGAACTAGGAAAGTATCGAAGATCAATGATCCCATCATGAATGAGTTCTCTAATGAAGTGCATGTGGATCTCGATATGTTTGAATTGATGCCACTGCACTGGATCACTTCAAAAATTTAGCGTACTTTGATTATCGCACCAGATGACAGTTGGACGATGGACACTAATCCCAAGCTCAGATAGGAAATGTTGTAGCCAAATAGCTTAAATAGTGGCATTGATTGCTCCTCTATACCCAGTGGCTGCTGATGATAAAGCAATGACAGCCTGCTTCTTGCTTGACCAACAAATTGGGTCGGATCCCAAACTAATTACATAACTGGAGGTGGACTTGTGATCAATGTTGTCACCAGCCCAATCTGAATCTGTGAACCCAATGAGATTCAAAGAACAATTGTTTGCATAATGAATCCCATATGTGATTGTTCCTTGGACATATCGAAGGATGCGCTTTGCAGCGTTCCAGTGTAACTCATGTGGCTCCTGCATGTATTTGGAAACTGCTCCTATGGCATATGAGAGATCAAGACGGGAGTGAGTGAGATAAAGAAGACTTCCCACAAGCTGATGGTACAATGTGCAATCAACCAATGGTGTGTGTTTGCTATTCTCAAGCTTTATCCCTGATAAGAAAGGTGTGGTTGTTGGCTTGCAGTCACTCATGTGAAATTGTGCCAAAAGATCTCTAGCATACTTTGGTTGAGAAATGGTAATCCCAGAATCACCCTGATTGATCTCTAGTCCAAGGAATAAATTTAGCAAGCCCATGTCTGTCATAAAAAATTTCTTATGCAATGCAGTTTTAATATCAGTAATGACAAAAGCTGAACTACCTGTTATTAAAAGATCATCTATGTAGAGTACTATGATCAACAAGGAGTCAATTTTCTTCAAAAAATAAACATTGGAATCAGATTTACAACATATAAAATTTTGAGATAACAAATAAGAATCCATCTTTGCATACCATGATTTAGGTGCCTGCTTGAGGCCATAGAGAGACTTCTTTAGTTTGCATACCAGAGATAAATTGTGCATGTATCCTTGTGGCTGCTCCATGTAAATTTCCTCCTCGAGATCACCGTGAAGAAAGGAATTATTCACATATATATGATGCACCTCCCATCCTCTTGCTACTGCAATGGAGAGAGCTAGCCCAATGGAATCCATTTTTTCCATTGGAGCAAAAGTCTCATCATAGTAAACACCATGTACTTGCTGAAAACCTTTTGCTACCAACCGTGCCTTATATCGACTAACTTGGCCATTTGCTACTTTCTCGGTCCAGTAAACCCACTTTCACCTCACAAGTTTACGATTGGAAGGTAGCAGAATCAAATCCCAAGTCTAGTTCTCAATGAGAGAGTTATATTCCTCATCCATTGCAGCTTCCCATTCAAGATGCCCAATTGTTTCTGCATAAGTTTGTGGATCAGATGCATGCATCATATAAGCATGCATGGGCATGCATCGCTCCATAGCTAAGAGTTCTTGCGGATCTTCATCAAACGAAGGTATAGAGGCAGGGTCATCAAGGATATCACTCATGCTGTGCCATTTTTGTGTTGAAGGTGGTCAAGAATCTTCCGAACTACATGCGGAAGTATGATCTCGATGTTGAACAACTGGTGGTCCAACAGACATCATAGGAAAAGACTCAACTTCATCAGAATTCTGATCTGAAGTTTCATCTGCATACTCATCAATGAGTGGTGATGGAAACTTGGTAACAAGTTCATCTTCTAGTGCATGCAAAATATCTTCGTCAAACTTTACACTCCTTTCAATAAAGAGCTCTTTAATTTTGATATCAAGAAATCTGTACCCTTTGACTTCATCAAAATATCCAACAAACATGCATGCTTTACTTTGAGGCTCCAAAGCCTTTCTCTTCTCTGTAGGAATGTGGGCCATGCTCAAGCTCCAAAAATGCGAAAATGACTGACTTTAGGTTGCATGCCAGTCCAAGCCTCAAAAGGTGTTTTTCCAGTAACAGGTTTATGAGGAGATATGTTCTGGATGTATGAGGCACTATTGATAGCTTCAGCCCACAATTTTGACAGAAGAGATCTTGCATGCAACATGCAATTGGCCATCTCTTTCAATGATTGATTCTTCCTTTCAACCACGCCATTTTGCTATGGAGTGTAAGGAACTGTATGTTGCAACTGTATGCGTGCTTCATTACAAATATTATTGATATCTTTGTTGACATATTCTATCCCATTATCTGTGCGGAGTATCTTGATCCGTTTTCCAAACTGATTTTCCGCATGCACTTTGAGAATATTTATATGTTGAAAAACTTCAGACTTGAGTTTCAAGAAGTAAACCCAAGTGAATCTCGTGTAATCATCTATAAATGACAACACATATCTTGCTTTAATCATTGAAAGCACTGGAAATGGACCCATGAGATCATTGTGTACAAGTTCCAAAGATGAAGAGGCTCTCCATGCATGCCCCTTCTCGAATTTGTCTTGTGGATGCTTCCCAAGAGCACATCCATTACAAACACCATTTGAAAATTCAATTTTTGGAAATCCTTTGACCATCCCTTGTTTGCTAAGTTGTTTCATATATTTGAAATTCAAGTGCCCAAATATCTTGTGTCAAATCCTACTTTCTTCATTTGCATGCATAAGTAGCAAAATGGAATCTGATTGAGGAACACAATCAAAAAATGTATACAGATGAGATTGAACATTTACCTTTCCAGATGCAATATTCAAGTTGGTTTGCATGTCATAAATGCTCATAGAATCCGGGATAAATTCCACTTTCCTTTTGCTGCCTGTGTGTGTCATCTGATACACTGAGAGAGGATTCACAGAAAGCCTTGGAATATGCAAGACATTCTCAAAACTTCCATCTTTGAATTGCACTCTTCCTTGTCCAATTGTTGAAACTGCAAAATTATCCCCCATGAGAGTAGGAGGTCCTGAGTATGCATGTAGAGAAGAAAAGGATTCCTTTGAAGAAGCCATATGATGTGAAGCTCCTGAATCGATGATCCATTCTTATGGTGTAGAATGAAGAGCAATGAAAGCATTCCCATTACCTCTTGGATCTGGTGCTTTTTCTCCAGACTTCTTCTTGGCATTCTTAGGAATGGAGTCTCTAAGATTGTGTTGTTGGAATGTCTGCGCCATAAGATCTATAGTCTTATTCATGCATGCAGATTCAGGGTGAAAACCACGGTGGCAATAATTGCACATTGATTACCCTTTCATTCCTTTCTTTTCCATTGAGTCGAATGATCCATCATGGGGTTTGGGATTTCCTCCCTTTCTTGGATCATGATCCTTCTTCCCTTTTCATTTTTGATGGTCTTTGGAATTTGCCTTTCCTTTTTCATGCATAGTAAGTGCGTGAGCTTTGGAATTTTTAAGTGTGTCCATTTTGATGAGCTTATCTTGCTCATGCATCAAAGACTGAATAAAAGAATCCAGTGAGGGCATATTCCAAGATACACCGGTTGCAAATATTACTATGTCGAATGTAGAGATGAATACTGCATTCTTTGGACCAAGTTTTGATAGAATGGAAAGAATCAACTAATTTTCTTGCTTGGATTTGTCGATCCCGCATCCTTTCAGCTAAAGCAACAAGGCTTTATACCTTGTGAAAAAATCTTGAATGTTCTCAAAATTTCTCGAATCTAATGAGTTTAACTCATTTTCAAGAATGTGACCTTGCATTTCATCCTGTTTTCCAAAAAATCCTTCCAAAGTTTTCCATACTTCATTTGGATTTGAACATGATTCAACATGAAATAGCAATTCTGGAGAGATAGATAAACATAGGATGCCAAAGGCCTCGTCCATGCAATTGAAATATCTTGTTTTCTCCATTGCCGATGTTGGTTCAACTTATTTTTCCATGGTTACTTCAAATACTCCTCTACTTTTGAGATGAAGTGGAATCTTTGGCTTCCATTCGAAGTAATTATATGGAGTAAGAATTGCCGATTGTGGAAACTCCAATTTAGACTCCATTCTTTGTTGTTGCTTCAATCTTCTGAACCTACAAATAAAAATTTCTTATGCACTGATTACAAATCCCTGCGCTCTGATACCATGTAAAATTTTGAGATACAAAGATCTATATTTGCAAAACAATGAACAAATTTTCAAGAGAAGGAAGGAGTGAGCAAGAATAGAGAAAAGAATGAAATTAATTCTACAATATTAGTTTTGGAATCAATACATAAAAGCAACTAAGTTAATCTTAGTTGTACATGCAATAACTATGGATAGTTAAAGCTAACTGAAGCTAAGTGTGCTTTATGTTCTGTTAATGTGCACATGCACCACATGCAAACAATAAGTTAACTAACTAAGCCAAGTGCACATCACATGCAAGTAGTAAGTTAACTAACTAAGCCAAGCGCACAACACATGAAATATGTAGAGTTGAACTGAAGCTAATCTAGGCACATGTACACCAACAGAAATGACACGCATCGGTTTTTATTTGAAAGGAACGACAAAAAATTTTATGCGATGATTGGCTAGGATGAACAGGTTTTTCCCCACCCAATCCAACAAAGAGAACACCTTCGTGCGTAAATATATTTAATTATATATTAGTACATGTGGTTGATGGCTGAAGTGAAAAAGGTTCGCGTCATATAATGTCATTCATTTCTAGTACCAATATGGTAATATGAGTTGTATGAGGTTCGCTACATATACAAATACATTTATTTCCCCTTGCCCAACCGTTCATTCGATTTTTCCCATTAAATATTGAATATGGACTATTTTTTATTATTAAATATTATATAAATAATATAATTACAAAGAGTTTTTATATTGATATTATATTATATATTAATATAATATATTATTAAGTCAAAAAGATCATCTAAGGTAATGTCGTCTATTATAATTATTGTTTTGAGCAGGTTTATTCTTACAAATATTTGGGTATTGACTTTCCTCATCAGCTTAACTAGAATTATAGCATCGAGAAAAGGATTATGAGCTTGAAAACAATTGTAAGCCAGACGATCTTTGCATTTGGAGTAAAAAAAAATTCCTCTTTGAGACTCTTTTCACCCCTTTTGTCTTATAAAAATGTGAAGTTTGAGGTTGAAGTATATCCAGAGATTCGTGGAGAAATATTGAGATGATTCAAAAGCAATTAATAACCTACAACCTAAAGATCAAGGGAAATACTCCTTATCCTATCCTCTTAATTGAAACTGGCATGTCTCCCATTAAAAATATGACTATGTTTAGATATCTGATGTATAAGAAGAAGCTTTACAACATGGAATCCAAGAGGCTCCCAAAAATTGCTTCTAACTTTATTCAAACCCCCCACCTTCACCTCAAGTGGGGGATTAAGGAGAATATCATCATGAGAAGCGAGGATAGTGTCAAAGATATTATTACCTATAATTTTAAGGACAAGATATGGGATGATAAGGAGATGGAGGGTAAAAGGAAGCTCAGATAGTACAAGGAAGTGATCAAACTCACCCTTGATAACCAAAATCATCTATTTTTGTTGACCATCACTAAAAAAAAAATAAACATCGCTAGGATAAGAACTAATTATCATGAGCTTCGAAGTGAAATAGGGCAGTTTTCTACTCCAAAGACTCCCTAGGATGATAGAATCTATCATATTTGCAATACTAAGAAGGTGGAAGATGAAAATCACTTCCTTTTAGATTTCCCGACTCTTACTCACATCTGCTCTCAATTCACTAACATATTCCATACTTCTAATATCTTTGACTTGTTAAGCGAGCCCAACTATAGTGATCTTGGGGGCACTTCTTTCTCTTCTTTTTTATCACAAAAACAAGATTTTGAAAAATCACAATTAGATTATTATTTTTTTCTTGCGGTCCGATAGACCACATTGGCCTTAGTGGACATTAATCATCATCATCATCATTTATTAATAATAATACTTATTTATTTCTCACCATTATCGTAATAATTAATATATATTTATTAATATAATAATATAACTATTCATCTCTTATATATGTAGTTAAAGTATATTAATAATATTAACTATCTTCTTTATATTAAAAAAAACAGTAATAATAATAAACTTAAAGGATTAATATTATAAACCCAAGGAAATATTAAATCTAAGAGGTTAATATTATAAACCCAACGCATTAATACAAAAACTCAAGCGATTAATATTATAAGCCTTTGTTATTATTGTTATAAACCCAAGGGATTAATAAACCAATTATTTATTAATATTATAAACCCAAAGGATTAATATTAAATAGCGATATTAATATTATAAACCTTAGGATTAATACTAAATCCTAGGATTAATGTATCGAACCTGATATTAATATTATAAAACATAAGATTATAAACCATAATATATATATATATATATATATATATATATATATATATATATAGTAATTCAATATTCTATTCATTATTCAACAAATATATAATAATAACATCAAAAATCAAGTAGTCTCACTGTGACCAGGTTTGTTGACTACCGCAATTAGCATACGATAAAGAAATAGTAAAAAAACAAAATAAAATTTTCATAACTTAGGAGGCCAGAAGCACCAGAAAACAAATAAAATAAATAAAACACCTGTAACCATACTAATCATCCGAGATGATGGAGGTTGGGTTGTCTAGAGTTGTTCCTGGGAGAGGTAGAGGGCGAAAGGAGTACTCGACATGCTCTTTGAAATGGGTCATCCAGACCTCCAACTTCTCAACTTTATCTGAAAGCAGATTCTGTCCATGCCACACCACCATAACGCACTCATGAACATAGCACTTGAGATAATGAATTTTTTTCAGGGTGGCTATGAGATTTGCATGTTCTTCCTACCACACCTGCTTTGAAGTTTCCAGGCACTCCAACACCGATTGGATCAAATCCCTACACATTTCCAAGCTGCAATCCTAACTTTTTCCTCAACCCAACTTATGGGACATACCCTAACACCTAGCACCACCGCAGAGAGATGATCCACCCTTCTATTGATCCCATGGGGCGCGACTTCCATGCACAACCATTGATCCCTCATGGCCACGGCCATCACGAGCCCCAGATTCAACACTTCCTATTCGAGTCGCATTAGCACCATCACTCCCCCCAGAGACCAACCGTCCTAGGTGACCAACCTTTCCACCACTTGGACTCGATTGAATGGGCACTTTGTTCCTCTACGAGGGGAATCCTTATCCCCCGAGTCATCCAAATTAAGAGAAACTTGTGAGGAGGAACGACCAAAGTAGGGAATGCATCGAATTATGGAAATCCCAACACAAATGAGAATACCTTGAGCATACCAACAAAAAACCACCCTAAATACAATTAACACAATGGAGAAACACCCTGCTCTTCCTGAAAAGACCGTAGACAAACCACCTGAGAAAAACACAAGGCACTTCAATTGCGAACCCACAATGAAGACTTGGGCTTGAAATTTTACATTCATCATTCCCCTAAGTAAACTCCAAAATTTTCAAAGCCTAGAAAGAGGAATATTTTTGAAAACAAACCAAATTATATACTTTCGTGACAGAGAACCTAACCACGCCCAATTGAGAAATTCTGGAACCAAGCGACCACAACATTCCCTAAGATTAATGGCTAAATACCAAGCCCAAAAATATAAATTAACTGAAATGCATGCTTGAAATCAAAGGAAGGGGTGTCGATGATGAATACACCACCTTTCCCAAGGAGGATAACCTATGAAAACACCACTCCACAAGTCGACACTCAAGCTACAGGCACCACAACCAGACAAAACTCATATTGCGCAATACAATACCTCGCCACCCTCCATAAAACGATGCAAGGCTCTACCTCCTGCGACCATCTAGAATGATGTATGCCTCACACTAACTTCATTTATCACTCCCGTATTCAAGGTACATTGAGAGGACAAGGGAGGCATTCCTCGCACTATCAGTCGGGTGTACTTCATGACCGCCCACCCGTGGCATTGGGGGTCTCAATTTCTTGGTTCACCACACCCATCAAGGAATAAACAGTAATATATTATTATACATATTAGGGATTAATATTATAAACCCATGCAATTAATAAAACCAAGGGATTATTAATATTATAAACCCAAGAGATTAATAAACCAAAGGGACTAATAATATTATAAACTTAAGAGATAATAAACCCAAGGGAACAATATTTAATCCTAGGATTAATATTGTAAATATTGTGATTATAAACCCTAAACCCAATATTATGAACCATAATATTAAACCCTACTTTATTCAATGCCAAAATGCGACATTGAATAAATTGTAATGTAATGTATCATTGTGAGAATGATTGTCACACTACTTATCGCATTGCGAAGATGCTTGTCACATTGTGATGATGCTTGTAATGTGACATTGTGACAATTATTGTCACACTTCTTGTTCCATTGTAATAATTCTTATCATATTGTGACGAAACTTTTCATGTTGCTTGTCACATTGTGATGATGCTTAGTTTTCCATTCTTGACCATTATAACCATAGAGATCTCTATTGACCATTATGGTTGACCATGGTTTTTAATTCTAACTATTTTAACCAAATGGATGATCATGGTGGTCATGGTTGATTATGGTGATTATAAGCCCATTGGATTAATAAAATCGAGGGATTATTAATATTATAAACCTAATGAATTAATATTAATAACCAAAGGGATTAATAAACACAAATGATTATTAATATTATAAACCCAATGGATTACGATTATATATCCTTGGAATTAATTTTATACACCCAAGGGATTAAAAAAGCAAAGGGATTAATTTTATACAACCAAGGTACTAATAAACCTAGGGGATTAATACTATAAAGACTTATTTTTAATATTATAACCCCAAGAGTTTAATATTATAAACCCTTGGGATTAATTTTCTGTAATGATGCTTGCCACATTGCTTGTCGTATTGCAATGATGCTTGCCACATTGCTTGTTGTATTGCAATAATTCTTGGTTGACCATGGTTCATCTTGGTTGACCATTATGACCATAGAAATATTTATTGACCAATATGGTTAACCATTTTTTACCATTTTGGTTGACCATGGTTTATCATTATAACATTTCTAACCATATTGATCTTGGTTTACAATGGTTGTCCATGGTTTATTGTGGTTGATCTTGGTTGACCATGGTTGAATAAGGTTTTTCATTCTAACCATTCTAACCAAATGGATGATCATGGTGGCCATGGTTGATTATGGTTATAATAACCTGAAGGGATTAATAATATAAATCCAAGGGATTATTAATATTATAAACCCAATGGATTAATTTTATATACCCAAAGAATTAATGAAACCAAGGGATTATTAATATTGGAAACTGAAGGGATTAGTATTGAAAGTCCTTGGGGTTAATTTTATAAACCAAAGGGATTAATAAACCAAAGTGATTATTAATATTATAATCCCAAGGGATTAATATTATAAATCCAATGCATTAATATTGAAAACCAAACCAATTAATGTTATAATCCCTTGGGATTAATTTTATAAACCCAAGGGATTAATAAAATAAAGTGATTAATATTATACACCGAATGTACTCATAAACCCAAATTATTAATACTATAAACCCATATAATTAATATTATAAAACCAAGGGATAAATAAATCCAAGAGATTAATGTTATAAACCTAATGTATTATTATAATTATAAACCCTGCAAGTGATTAATCAACCCAAGGGATTAATATTATAAACCCAAGGGATTGATATTATAAACCCTTAGGATTAACATTATAAATTTAAGAGATTAATAATATTATAAAGTAAGGAAATAGTAATATTATAAACTTAAGCGAGTAATCAACCCAATGGATTATTATTATAAACCCAAGGGATTTATAAACTCAAGGGATTAATAATATTATAAACCCAAGGGATTATAAAACCAAGTAATTAATATTTTAAACCTAGGGATTAATATCAAACCCTAGGATCAATATTATAATCCCAAGGGATTATAATCCCATAAGATTAATATTTAACTACTAAGATTAATATTATAAATCCTAAGATTAATACATCAAACCTAAGATTAATATTATAAAGACTAAGATTTTAAATCATAATATATTATTATACATATTAGGGATTAATATTATAAACCGAGGTGATTAATAAAACCAAGGGATTATTAATATTATAAACTCAAATGATTAATAAAACCAAGATATTATTAATATTATAAACACATTGGATTACTAAACCCAAGCGAATAATATTAAAATCTAGGATTGATATTATGAACGCTATGATTATAAACCATAAACCCAATATTATAAACCCTATACCTTAAACCATAAACCGAATATTATAAACCGGAATATTAAACCCTAATTTATTCAATGTCACAATGTGACATTGTATAAATTACAATGTAATGAATCATTGTGAAAATTATTGTCATGCTCTTTGTCACATTGCGACGATGCTTATAATGTGTAATTGTGACAATGATTTTCACACTACTTGTCACATTGTAGTGATTCTTGTCACATTGCGATGATGATTCTCACACTTCTTGTAGCATTGCGACAATGCTTGCTTAACCATACCCAACCATTCTAACCATAGATATTATGGTTGATCATGTTTTATCATGGTTTTCCATTTTGGTTGACCATGGATAATCATTCTAGCCATTCTAACCAAATGGATGATCATGGTGGCCATGGTTTATTGTGGAGACCATGTTTCATCCTTATTGAGTTGCTTCAAGCATGAATGAACATCATTAACTAAGTTTGATCAGGTTGGCTATGGTTCATCATATTTAATATGTTTGATATGTTGATTATGGTCCACTATATTGATTGTGATGGCTATGGTTAATTGTGTTGACTATGTTATGATGTTGACTATGGTAAAATGTGTCATAATGATTGAACATTGGGACCATGATCGATCATACTAACACTGGGAATTTATGTCCATGCTTTCTAGATATTAAGTTGCATTGCGACAATGGTTGCCAGAATGCAACAATTTTTGTACCATTTCAATGTTGGATAAATTGTAACATGATGTCACATTGCAACAGTGTTTGTGACATTCAAAAGCTAGAGAATGTTTGCCACATTACGATGAAAGATAGATTTTCATACCATTATGATGGCATAACATGTTTGTTACAATGTGAGATTCATTTCTTTGTAGCATTAGTTCATTTGCTAAAATGCGACGCTAGCCTTTTTATCACAATTTCCAATCATTTATTTTCATATTTGTATCACACCTTTTTTTTTTTACACAATCACATCATTCTATTAGTTTTGTATTTCACATTGCAACAATGTTTGTCCCATTGTAATATTGATTAAATTTTAAGAATGTCACATTTTTGGATAAATTGTAGGTTAGTTTTGTGACGTCGCATTAAGATAATGGTTTTCACAATGCATCATTGGATACATTGCAATGTAATGTCACAATGCGACAATGAATGCCACATTGTAACATATGATAAATTTTGGTACCATTTTAACGTCAAATTATGTTTGTTACAATGTGATACATTGAGTCTTTTCTCACATTAGTTAATTTTTCAAAGTGTGGTGCTAGATTTTCTCTTTACATTTTTTAAGAATTCATTTACATATCAATTTCATAATTTTTTTTACACAACCACATGTCATGCAGTAACAAATATATTTTTTAAGGAAAATGGGACATGAAATTTCATTTTCCATTGTGTTTGTGTCAGTTTTTGCATCCTGCCACCAGTGATCAAAATATCTCTTTTCATATCATATTAGGGTTTCATTCTGAAATTTTTGTCATTCCATTAGCTCATCATGCAAAAATTTGGTCTCTGATTAGGGTATTGAGATGATTACTACTCCTTTCATCTCCATGGTCAATTGACATCATCATGGTTAGATCATTCATTGTTGAAAGAGTCCCATAGTCATCATGGTCATCATTTAACTCATTCTTCGATGTTGTGCCATCATTAGGTCATAGGGTCAAAGTCATGAAAATTGGTCGTTTCACCATCAAATTCATCTATTGGAGTACTAATAGTCAAAGGTCTTCAACAATTTCAGGTTCCAAAATATCATTTCCAATTAATTGGCTTTGTTTTTACCATATTTGTCTCTCATTTGTGCTTGGAAAGCTCATTTCCCTCTCCTAGGGTTTTGAGGGCATTTTTCTTGGTTTCATGACTTCCATGGTTAAATCATCAACAAGACTTGAATCCTGATGCTCTTACACCTTCCCTTATCCTTAATATACCTTCCTAAACACTTCCCATCACTCATAACCCTCAAAATCATTATCTTTCCTACAAACCCTAGCCTATTGGTACACTTTTGAAACCTTCCTAGATTAGGGTTGTGTTTTTCCCTTTTAGACCCCTTCCCATTACTCATTTCTATAAATTCCACCTCCATGCACTCTCTAACATCTATCCCTATCCACCAAAATTTCCCCAAGAATTTAGAGAGCCCCTAACCCCTTCATGCCCCTCCCTCTACAAGATAGTCCTAAATCCACTATTTTCCCTACATTTATGGAGTAGTCTTGGGAAAATCATTTTTTGTTCCTAAGGGAGTGTCCAAATTAATTTCTTGATAAATAAAATGATAACTAGACAAAGAGATATTTCCAATTATCTTTCATGAGCTCAATTTGGAGTTCAGGAAGTCCTCCAAAAGTGGCCTATAAGAGAACACTGCATTTTTTGCACCCCCATTCTGGACGTTTTGACCAATCTTGGAAGAATTTATTTTTGAGAGGTTATACTTGATCAATTTCAGTTCTTGGTAGGTCCATTTTGTATTGAACAGAAATAAATTTCCAATGAGCTATCATGAGCTCATTTTGGAGTTCGGGAAGGCCTCCAAAAGTGTCCTTCAAGGAGGTGTTGCACTCGTGGGCTTGGCGTTGCGCTCCTAGCTTCCTGGAAAAGGCACTTCTGGACTTGGCACTACACTCCTGATGTTGGCATTGTGCTTCTTCTAGAGGCCTCCAAATAAAAAAAAAAGACCATTGGATTCAGAAGGTAGCAAACATGCAATTTTGACACTTTGTAAAGAAAAATTGGACAATTTGGCAAGGAGAAATGGCCAAAAACACCTCAAAAATGACATTTCTACCCTCATTTTCAGCTAGGCGCTAAACTCCTTACCATTTTTGGGAGATTCAACTTTTGGAGAGAAAAAAATCATCATTTTTGGAGCCAAATTACATTTTTTGAAACTAGATAGGTCATGATTTGCAATGAGCTATCCTGAGCTCAATTTGGACATCAGTGACCCCTTCAAAATTTGAGCTTAAGTTGGTGCTGCACTCCTAACACTAGCACTACGCTCCTGACACTAGCGTTGCGCTTCTGACCAAGTTCTCTATTTTTCCTGATTTTTTCTAGTTTTCTCAATTTCACCATGGAAAAATAATCTTTTTACCAATGTAATTCATGGATGTAAATGTAATAATGATGTTTTTGAGTTACCTAGAGGTAAATACATTAGTTAAAAGTCTTTGAGAGGATTGATGAATCAGTTTCACTAAAGTTAGGAATGAGTGAGTTTGACCACCCTACACTCTAGGTTTGTAGTTCAAAATTTTGTGGATTAGCTCCACAACTTAGGGATTCGACCCCTGAGGTTGGGAGAATTTGTTTCATACCTATATCTTTCATTTCTAGACTCATTTCACAGGTTGGATGTTTTTTTATTGATCAGAGACATTAGTGTATTTAGATTTTGGCAGGAATATATTGGATGAGTTGTAGCTATTCTTCTGGGATTCATGTGGTACTGTACTTTGGCATAGTTTATTATTCTATTGCATATTTATGAATGCTTTGTACTTTCCATGTTCAATCCACTTCTATGATATGTTTGATTCTCAATTTTGATAAGCAGAGTACATATTTTATGCTCTGTTTTGGGAGAATCACCATAATTCGTTTTAGTTTATTCAGTTTAAAAAGAATTCATGTACTCTTATGTTCTTTTTAGCACCTCAGTAGTATGATTCATCTCACTTAAGAACCCTAAAGTGTTAGAGTGCTTACCTACCTTGCCCCATCAGATGCCTGCGATTCCGATCTTATTTGTCATGATCTAGTCACCTCTTTGATCTAATTCACTCATCCAGCACCCAAGCCAACCAATAAAAACATATGTTCTACTATACCTAGACTAAAACCTAATTGATCTAGCCCTTTTGGCTGTGATCCCTTGGAGAGAGCCCTCTCCTGCCTAGCAGGGCTAGCTACTTGGTGAGAGTTTGGTCTATAGTTACCTTTGTTGGTCTCTTCTCAGCCTCAAAAATCCAGTCGAGTGATAACACATTGCATTTTCATATCATTTTATTTGAGAAACCACATTGTGATTACAGTTGTGTAATGTGATGTTGTAATGATGTGTAATGTTCAACAAAAGGAAATTTATATTATTTTTATTCGTTATTGTTTTTAATATTATTTATATCAATATTAATATTAGTAATATCATTATTAATGCATCATATCAATAAATATTATTATGGTTAATAATGTTATTTTCTTAATATTAATGTTATTACTTAAATATTGTTAAGAACATTAATAATTATACTGTTATGGTTATTTTTATGTTTTTAATGTTAATGTTAATGTTAATGTTATTATTTACTTGTTATTAATAACAATAATATTAATGATAACATTAATTATGTTAATAACATTATTATATTATAATATCGCAATTATAATAACATCATATCATTAATATAAGGTAAATTCTTACATATAAATTATATTAACATTATTAATGTCATTAATACTATTAAAATTATTAGTAATAAATCAATTTATAACACTATTAATGTTAATTCTAATATATTGTTCATAATATTTTATTAATATTAATGTTAAAATGTGTAATACTGTGTTTTTCACACTAATATTAATGATATTATAAATATTATAATTAAAAGTAATATTATTGTACTTATTATTAATATTATATATTTTATAAACATCAATATTAATCTTAGTATTAATATTACAATAAAAAACAATAACATTGTTAGTCTTAATGCTAATCACATTAATATTGTGTAGAGAAGTTTTCTGGTTTAATCGCATCCATTTTTGTTGGAAATCAACAAAAATAGATGCAATTAAACCGGAAAACTTCTCTACACAAGATAATCATCGCAAAAGCCTCAAAACCACATTAATATTATTAATAACATTAAAATTATTGTTAATATTAATATTATTATATTAATATTAATATTAAAAATTAAATATTACAACATTTAGATATTAAATAATAAGAATAGTATTAATGGTATTAGTATAAATAATAATAATTATGTTATTATTATTGTTAATATTAATAACATTACTTATATGCTATTAATATCATAGCAGTGTTATTACTTAAATTTTAATAGTAATAGGGGTGGAAGGACGGAGAGGGATTTTAATAAATCTTTCTCTTGGGGTCTTGAGAGGATATCTAACAATAAGGCAGAGATGTATGGGATCCTTCAAGGACTAAGCATAGCCAAAGATAAAAAATTTATGCTTAGTAGTTGTTGGCATTAGATTACATTAGATCAGGAATTTAATTATGTATTTTATGTGCTTGCATCTCTAAGTTTCCAAGCCTTGTTTGATAATTTAATGTTGTAAACACAACCATATATTTGTCCCAACACTTTTGGCATAATTGTCGGGGAGGTGATAAAATGTATTAGAGAATTAGTTTTTACCTTTTCTTGCAGTTGATTTTTCGTGATTTTTCCAATACTTGAGACTTACAGGAGTGAGAAGGTAAGACAAGATGTAAGAAACTGCATAACCACTTTGGTGAGCCTCTACCAGCCCTTGTCGTTTTGTTACAGTGTGTTTCTTTTATGACAGTGTGTTTTCAGTTTGGTTCATGGAAAGGAAGAGGCTAACTCATGATGAACTAGAAAACAAGTCTTAGTAATGTGAGGGAATCCAAGTGAATGAAAAAAAATTCTTTGAAGTTCTTTTGTTTTAGCATGTTCCGTTTATTTCTTTAAAATGTTTTTATTTCCAAGGTGTTGTAAAAAACCCCCATGCACTAATCCATGTGGTATATAGGGATTAATAGCCAATAAGGAGAAATCAGGATTGATCAAGAGTTTGAATAAAGTTACTCCAAGAACTTTCTCAAATTCTAGCAATAGCTGGAAAAACCTCTACCTTTGAGGAACAACAAGTATTGGTTGCAGTTAGTAGCATATTTCATTTCCGAAAGTGATAGAAGGTCAAAAGTTCCATGAACCACATGTAGATATAGAAGTCCTCTCAGATCACCTTCACCAATATTGTGAGGAGACCAAAGAATGACGGGATGAAATAGATGGAGATGACCAGTTAGAACTTGAGATCGAGGAGTTCTTCACATGCCTATCATCAGATCCATCATGTACCCAAGAGATCAACCATTCAACAATAGAATATGTTAGCATGGTAGAGGATGCCATACAAAGTGGACCAAACGACCAAGAGAGATAAGAACTTCATGATTATAGTGAATGCTGGTTCAAGAAAATAATCAGGCCAAGACACCACTTTCTTCTTCAACACTCTTCTCATCATATTAGCCAAAGCAACTCCTCTCCGATACTCTTATATATATTAAATCCTGCTTCTCAAATCCAAGTATGAGCACATTTTTTTATGTTGTTACATACATGGCTTCACTCGAGGTACTCCTACACTTGAAGGAAAATGTTCTCTTTCATGTAGGATAAGGTATTATAATGAATAAATGAAAAAAATAATTCTAGTTGTGAAAACCAGGAAACTAATGCAACTAGAGATACAACTTTCTTGAAAACAAGGCCTCCTAAAGGGAAAGATTCACTATAATTTTGTAAGTTTATGTTTGTTCCAATGGTTCTTCAAAATATTTTTGGTTCTACACTCGAGTTGGCTGACATCGGATTCCTTAAGGCCCAACTTCAAATAGATTTGGTCGCCTCGACTCCAACACATTATCTGTGACCACTATTAGAGGTATTTTTGAGTTCCTTAGAGTTTGCATACATAAATGGAAAATCCCTTCACTGAAAACAAATTAATACCTTAATGTCTCATGATTTCCTGATCTTTCAAGTGACTTGACTTCAACCTATTACTTATACATGTCAGAATGTACTCTTACAATGAATATATGTGAAACCATGTCGAACGAGGATCTGAGTCGTGTTGCCACAAATATTTTATAAAGTAAAGGATATGTCCATAATTGGAGGAGTGTGGAAGGTTGTATTGACCATTGACAATATTTCTTAAAGAAATAAGAAACTAGTCTATAGAAGCAAGGCTATGGAGGGTAGCTTTTGCTTGTATTTTTTTTCTTGAACCATACTGTCGACTACAACCATACTAGAAGACGACTTATGAGTTAAACCATACTGGAGCCATTTTCCATGTCTCATAGGTTATCGACGTTATCATTTATGCTCACTTTAAAACGAGGTTGTTTCCAATCCTCACAGCTCTGGAGGTTGTTGACAATCCCATTGTTTCCAGTCCTCACAGCTCTGGAGGTTGTTGAAAATCCCATTTGTTTTGTGTTTGAATTTTCCCATAATTTGGGAGAGAAAATCGCCAAGATGATTTCCATGGATATGGCATGAAAAAACAACATGATGAATAGAGATAAATGTTATATAGAGGGAGGCATCCACAAGAAGAAGCCTATCTTTGTGAGTGTCGTTGAATCCTATAATATGCATGACCAATTAACCATGCCTCAAGTGGATGTGAAGTATGGTTCCTTGATTTATCCAGGTATTCTTACCGAAAATTTCCCCTTTATCTTCTCAATTTCATGTTCCTTTAAGTTCAATATTTTCTAGAAGACAATTACGTCCAAATATTCCATATAGAAATTTTGAGGAGGAACTAGCTATTGTTTCTAATGCTGTTAACCGCTTCTTTGGATTCAATTGGTAATAGTCATAAGGTTGAATATTTTTTAATGAAAGATGATGAAAAAAATATGAAAAGGTCACCTATGTGCTGCAATGAATCTTAGCATAACCCTTGAATTCCTAGTAAGCTCCAGCCCAACACATCTCGTAACTCCGTCACAATTCATGTGTATGGCAACACCTTCTGAGAATATGGTTATTACAAATGAAACAAACAAAAGGGATAATAAATAAGTGAAGAATATGAAACATGAGACTAAATTAGAAACCATAACTAGCTTGAGCCAACTATAGGAATCATGTTCAAATAAAGAAGTAGAAAATGCATCCATTCTCACATATGTAGTGGATAAAACATTTAATTCTCAAGCTTTAGAATAAATTAGTTAAAATTCAAGAGATATTTTTGTGTTTTCTGTAAATTATCTCAAAGTATAAGAAAATCCAATTTTAGAGGAAGTTAATGATGAAAGAGAACAACTTTTAAAAGTGTGCATGGAAGAAGAAAATCGAAAGGATATGACTGGTGGAGTCTCAGAGTTTGCATTGTTAGTCTGCATCGTTACTTGCAACATCACAATGTATTTTTGTGGGTTAGGGTAAGGAAATTAGGAAAATTGACTTAGTAAGGAAGAATTCAAGGCTCGTAAAAAGGGTTTGAAAACTCTCAGCGATATTTTTCAAAATATGAAATTTAGTAATCAAAACATCACTATGAAGCAAGATACCTGCCCCATTTTGGATCAGTAAGAAAAAAACAATAAATGTGTTCATCTGATTTGTCACGAATAGTCCTTTCATGTGTTACTCCTTTAGCACCTAAGAAGTAGAATTTTCAAGTGTCTTTACAGACCTGCCTATGAAGTGGATGAAGAGGTTGCAAGAGAAAAATAACATAAGATGAAATGTTTCTCACATTCTCTATTTCCAATCTAAACGTCAAGGTTGGTATTAGGAAGTAGCCTAGAATTTTCCTTAATATCATTCTCATCAACTATGTATTATCAGCTATGTATTGAGTCTTTTGTTGATTATTCTGTATTCATATGCACATTTTATATTTCTATAAAAGATCATGAGAAACATTAAAGTCTAGATAGTGTGGTTGGTGCATATTTTTATAAAATGTGGAGTACGTTTTCTTTTTCTTCATCTTATTCAATTGTGGATTATTTTTGACCTCATATATTCCATGTGAAACAAGAATGAGGCAACATCGTTTTGCGTAGAAAGGACCATACTTACCTATATTATTTAATGAAGGTTCAGGAGAATGTCCTTTCCAAGTGTATGAAGGAAGCACAAGTATGAGCTTGCATGAGTGAATCTTTATAAAGGATTACTATGCTTAGGAGAAAATATTACACTCTTGCATGGATTGTTAAGAGTTAAAATTTCAAGTGGAGCTCTTGTAGAAGAGTGTTGGTGTTGAAGGTGTTATGATGGATGTCTGGTTGAGTGAGAAGCTCGAGGGAAGTATAATTGTTCTAGGTATAGAGAGTTGCAGTAACCATATTATCCTAAGAGTGTTTCCTGTGAATATTTCTAGATTGAGAGGCTGTATAACCTTCTTAGATCGGAAATATTAGAGTGAAGCATACAATGAAATGGATGAAAGGGTATGGGGGGATTTGAAAATTTCGAAAAATGTTACAAGACTATGTTGAAGTTTTGTTAATAGATTCTTTTTGCATGAGGACGTACAAATGCATTGTTGTGGGCGAGATATTGGGCTCTCATTTTGTCATATTTTTCAATGTCTCATTTGACATTTTACCACTTTTGTCTTAAACTTATAACCACATATTTCTTGTTTTATCTTACATTGTTACCCCTTTAAATCCAAAACTCTTTGATGTACATTTTGAGGTAAAATTTTCTTATTTTTATTAATTTCTAAGTAAATAATCAATTAAATCACTGGTAATTTAATTTTTATAATAATGAATTATTTTCCCTAGTTCTATTCCTATAACTGACATGTATTCATGTAACCAACCTCCAAGGTTAGCATATTTTCACCCTTTTAGAATAAAATCTACATGTGTTTTTGAAGGTTGTGGTTTCAAAATAACTATATGATATTCAAATTGCACCAAGGCTTTGTGTAAAACTCCATCTCTAAAATAACGTTACAAGTCAAAGTTTCCATAAACTCAACTTAGGGCACGATTTTTGAGGAAATGAGAGTGAATATGGAATTTATGGAACATGGGTTATGTTAGAATCATGGAAAATAGAGTAAGACACATATTATTTTCCAAAATACATAACATTTTGAGATATAATTTTTTTTATTTAATGTCAATTGGTCCAAAATGCACAAATTTTCCCAGACTTCCAAACAATTCCTAGATTTGAGAAAAACACAAGATCAACTATCTAATTAGGAATAGGAATCAATATCACCTATTTTCTATGTATAGAAATTTTTTGTTGAAATGTGTTTGTATTTTGGAGTGCAAACACCCTAAGTTTCCTAGGGTATTATCATTTTATTTAACTTGTTTGTATTTCACAAAAAAATAAATCTGATATTATGTGTTCTACCTTCTTGTAATCATAGTTTATTTCTTTATTAATGGACATTTCTTGTTACTGAACCTCGTTGCATCACTTTAGCCTAATCTAATCTTCTTTGACAATATTAATGAAGTTGTGAAGGGCCCTTCAATCCCTTTTAACATTTGCCTCTTTATTTAGATTGCAAGTGTATTTAATATTTGTTCAATTAACATTCAGATTATAGTGTTATAATATTTTATTTAAGTATGTTGATTTTCTAAGCTTGAAGAGTTTAGTTTTAATATTGTTTTGATTATATATTATGTTTTTCCATTTGATTCAAGATCCACTATAGGAAAGCGGTATTGAAGTATCAAGACAACAACAAGCTACTCTTTCAATAAAACCTTTGTAGCACTAGTTCTCCTCTGACCCAATGACCAATTCCATAGTGTTAATTTCTAGGATTTGGTTTTGAGAAACTAACCACTAAAATTAAAATAATTTTCTCCTTTGAATCCAACCTACTATTGAGTGCATGAAAATTATGTTACAAGAGTGAAATATTATGTTCTCGAGTTGTGTCAGGGCATTTATGATAAGGATTGGAAAATGGTCTTTGGTTTCAATGCATTTACTAGTATTTAGTCTTTTCCTATCCTCATGTTATTCAAAATTGATTTCTAAATAGTTTCTTACATTAGATAATATTATATTAGATTAGATATTTAATCATGCATTTCTTTTTCTTGCATCTATAAGTTTACAAATCTCGTTCTTTAATTTAATATTGGAAACATAAGCATATATATTATCTAAAAGTCAATGATTCATGAGTCACTCTCTATGAAAATTGCCATCCATCTTTTATTTGAAAGGAACCTTTTTTTTTTTAAATCCTTAATTGCCTAAAATTTCATTTTACCTCTTCCATTACAAATATTTATGAGCTTTAAAAATTATGAAATTGAAGACCCCAACCCTTATGAGCCTGACAATATGGCATAAACCACAATTTTTTGTTCTAAACTAATAAAATATGGCTATCCAACATTTTTTCAATTTGTTTTTTCTTCGAGTTACTCATATGTACTTTGTAAAATAATATTTGTACCTTAATGTAGCGTGAATGAAAAAATGACTATGAAACATTTTTGTTGTTTGTACTTCTTCAAGATACTTGCATGTAGAAAAAGTGAATTCTTTTATAGCCATGTGACTTGTATATGATGTATAATACTTATTTTGTAGCATATTTGATGTCTCTATGTACATTGCAAACAAGTAAAGAAATTCATATTGTGAGAAGGTCAATATTCTTGTATAATACATAAAAAATTGCATACTTGTGATAACACTTTTCTCAAATTAATTTTATTAGTGCATGCTTTATAAGTTTATAAAATATTTTTATTTCCTTTAATTTCTATATTTCTTTTTTTCATTTGAAAAATTATGAACAACTAATGAATCATGTCTTCTGATAGAAAAAACCAATCCATGATAGTCTATTCCTTATAATTCAATATATCTAAATCTTCATCAATTGAAATCATATAGGTAATAAAACTTGTAATATAATAAACCATTAAAAAAACTTTGTCTTTTTTACTTTCAAATAACTTTTAATAAAAAAATCAAATAAAAATACAAGCATGTACGTATAATTCATAAAACTTAATAAATTAGAATAATTCATTATGAAAAAATATATAATTATAACAACATTTCTTCTCAAGTAAGAATGTAATAAGTTAGGTTCAAAAACCATCACATAACCATGTTATAAAATGGATTATTAAATTAAAATTAATACAAAATCAATAATAGTAAAGTGTATAACATTGAATCAATTATGTTGCTAAATTATGTTAAGCAACGAATACATTTAAAATTGGATGTGGCAAAGTTATTAATTAATTTTTAAAGGATAAAAAGAATACTATTTTTATATTTTAAAAAATAAAAAATTTTACTTTTAGAGATTTTAAAAAGATTTTAAAATTTTAATTTAATTATTAATAATTATTGAAAAGAAATTTTCTATTTATTTTTTTATGGAATCTGTTAAAATACTTTTAGTAGTAGTTATAGAGAAAACTAGTTATATTCTTTTTGTTATTTCAATTAAATTGTTTAATTAAAAAAAAAAATTATATAAACACGTGCCATAAAAAATGAGTTATGATTTTATGGGCATATGGTATTAGTAACCTATGATATTAGCTCACAATATTGTAACAAAATATTTTTTTTGTACATTAAAAATTTTCATGATTAAACGAGGATGAATCTACATGATTAATAATTTTGTTACATATTTTTTAAATTTATATATATTTAGCTCAAATATTATTTTTTTTTAATAATAATTTTTTTTATAATTTTTTTTCCTTTTTAGTATGAAATGTATTATTGAAATAAATGTTTTGGTGATTATCATATATTTAGTTTGAGTATTAATATTTAAGAGCTATTTAATTTATATAACTAAGTTATTAATAAATATATTTTGGTTTTTAAACTCATGTGGTGATCATTTTTTTAAAAACTTCTCGGATTATCCACATTGCTAGAAAACGAATGTCGACGTTTCCAATCCCAACGGGAATCCATCATCAAGACTTTCTTAAATGTTTAGAAAAACAATTAATATGTTTAGAAAATCAATAATTAATATCATATTAAAAATAAATTAATAAAAATATTTAATATAATGAACTAAATACAATTTTTAAAGTAAATAAATAAAACTAGGTGAGAGTATCTTCCTCCATAAAATTTTTAAAGTCAATCTTCCTCCATAAAATTTACGATGGAGTATGAGGTGGATGGGAGCCTTCCTTTCCTTGATGTTCTTATTTGTAGGAAAGAAGATGGTTCTTTTTCTCATCAATTTTTTCGTAAAAAAACTCATACTGAACAATATCTTCGAGCTGATTCTCATCATTTTCCTGCTCAAAAGTTAGGTGTCCTCAATACCTTAGCCACTAGGGCATTGAGAATCTCTGATGAGTCTCACTTAGAGGGAGAAAAGACCCATCTCCTTAATGTTTTTTGTTCTAATGGTTATAGTAAGTCTCAAGGTCGTAAAGCTTTTCTTAAAGCTGAAAGAGGCTTCTTGGTTAAAAATAAAAATCCTAATCAATGGTCCTGCAATGTAAGGCTTCCTTTCATTCAGGGTACCACTGATAGGATTGCTAGAATCCTTAGGAAGCATAGGGTTTCCTCGTCCTTCAAACCCCTTAACACGATTCGCAACTCTCTTAACTCTGTTAAAGATCCTGTGAACCCTAAGGATGGAAAAGGTGTCTATCTTATTCCTTGTTCCTGTGGGATGCCTTACATCGGTGAAACGGGTAGGTCCATTAGCCAAAGGATATGTGAACATGCAGCTGACATTAGACATGGTAGGTCCCGCACCTCTGCCCTAGCTGAACATGTGGAAAAAACTAACCATCATATCTGCATTGAAGAGGCTAAGGTCTTAGCCAAGATTGATCATTTTCATCATCGTAAGTTAAGAGAGGCCCTTGAAATTGAAAAAAGGCCCGTAAATCTCAATAGAGATGATGGTTGGAATATAAGCAGGTGTTGGATTCCTGCGTTATATTCTTAATTTTTATTTTTTTATTTTTATTTTTATTTTTTATTTTTAATATATATATATATATATATATATATATATATATATATATATATTTTATTTTTATTTATTTATTGATTTACTTTTATTTTTATTTTTATTTTATTTTATATTTTTAATTTTTTAATTTATTTATTTATTTATTTATTTTATTTTATTTTATTTTTATATTATTTATTTATTATTATTATTATTATTATTATTATATTTTATTTATTTATTTATTTATTTATTTTTGTTTAATATTTAATTTTTGAATAGTCATTTAACGATATTAAGAAAAATAAAATTTTTATTTATTCATTTATTTTTATTTATTTATTTATTTTTATTTATTTTTTATTTTTAAATAAATAAATAAATTAATAAATAAATATTTTAATATATTACTAACTGTTACCATTTTTAATTTTATTGGTTTAACTATTTTAGTTTTGTTTTTAATTTTTATTATTTTTATTTTTATTTTTATTAAAAAAAATTAATAGAATTTTAATATAAATAATATATAATTAAATTTGAATATTCAAACTAGCCGTTTCAAATTGTATTTAATATTTAAATTAGTAGAACTACTTTTATTTTTATTTTTATTATTTTGTTTTAAATATTAAAACTAACCGTTGTGGATTTCATAGTCAAAATAGCTGTTATAACGGTTTCTTTGCATCTCCTACATCTATTTAAAGCTTAACGACTGATCTGATCTCTCACCTAGTCTTGATGATGAACCACATTGGTTGGTTCGAAACGCATCCACTTTGTTCACGATAATGTGATTATTACCGAAAGATTCTTCATAATTTATTGATGGATCACAGAAGCCAAAAATCTACTAATATTGTATAATAATTTATAATGTAAATTATAATAACAGAATTAACTTTATAAAATTCTAATATTTCATAAAATACATATTCTATAATACTTTATTATCTTTTGTAAAATTAATTTGTGTAATTATTCTAAAGCATTTATAAAATATAGAAATATTGAATTATAATTTGGGTAATTATTATAAAGCATTTATAGAAATATTGAATTATATACAAATAGATGAATAATAAAAAAAAATTATAATTTAATTTAATATTAATTATTTTTTAATAACAATAGTTAACGTGTAAAGATTGATTTGAGAATTATAAAAGGTAGAAAATTATGTTTCAACATTATAAAATTACTTTTAGAGATTTATGTGAAAAATTAAACATTCCGTTTAGAGATTGTTAGAAACTAAACATTCATTCCCGAGATTTTGAGATCAACTCATGAATCGAGGGATCTATACTAAAAGAGAATCAAGAATCAACTAATTAACAAAGAAAATCAAAGAACAGAATATGATCACTGTACCAAATCCAAAATATCGTAATTAAGAACTCAACCAAAATATCGTAATTAAAAACTCTTAAATCTGTGGATAATCCTAATTTTTCACTCCTGAGCTATTTATTTATAGGTATAGTTTAAACAGCCTTTACATCGAGTTGTGTGAAGGTTGGATTTCCATAAGGGTTTCTTTATTTCTTTGTAAAGAAGTGTTGTCAGTCAAAAATGATTGAAATTGGATTCATAATTAAACCACATAAAAATATCTACTAATCAGAAGTTTCAACTAATTTTTTTTTTTTTAATTTAAAAACAATTTTAATTTCTATAAAATTAACTTTAATATAATAATATCTAAAAACATAAATAAAAAACAATATAACTTGTATATAGATTAGTATTATAAAAACATCACAATATTTATTTTAAAAATATCAATTATAGTTACAATTTTATATCAATTATTCATAAAGCAAAATTAGAAAGTTACATATAAACATCAAAGATTCTCAATCCCACTTCTAGTCTTTTTCTTTTTAATATTTAGTTTTTGAGTTTACAATATTGTAAACACAATGAAAAATCATTTTTTTTAACATGTCCAGAATCACACTGCAAATGTTTTTACATAATGAGAATTAAATTTATAATTTTTACGTTTATATATCTTATTTCTACATAATGGGAATTAAAATTTTTAACTTTTAAATTTATATGTCCCTCTCGTAGATCAGTTTATCTTTAAATCAAAAATAATGAAATAAAAATAAACATTTTTTTAACAATATATAATACATTCAAAATGACTATATAATGTAAATCAAAATTTATAATTCCTAACTCCTTCTCTTGTCTTCTCTCTCACACTTCAACTTACAAAATTATAAGATGGGCATTAAGAATTATGCTAGGGACACTACATTTTTTTTTCCAGATGACACATGGCACATTCAAGATTCACAATGAATGTTTGATGCAACATTTAGTATTATAATTTATATTATTTAATGACATATATAATTGTTTATTATTATGGTTTTGGGTGTAGTTTAGATAAATAAAAAAAAAAAATGAATATTTTTTTCATCAATTTTATTCAAAATATGGTAGAGATTTTTAAACATTATAAGTTTAAATTGTTTAATTTGCACATATGAATTTTTTGGGAATTTTTTTTCGAGTGATGAATCAATTTATGTATGTATTTTAAACATCGAGATATCACAATCTCACTAGAAATTGTATTGTGAGATTCTAGAGAAAATATTAATTTCATACCTCTTTTTTATACTATCACTTATTTCAAAATCATAAATATTAAATATAAATATGAATTAAATTTTAATTTATTTGTTGGTTTAAAAAATTTAAAAATTAAATTCACATCAATAATAAGCAAATTTAAAATTATTAATATTTAATAAAAATAAAAATAAATAACAAAACCATCAAATTTACCTGCAGCTTGCATGCAGATTTCAAAATTAGTAATATTTAGTAAATAAATTATAAGAAAAATGCCATCAAACATGTTTTGGAGGGAGATGTATATGGTCATCATTTTTTTTTTCCAAAAGGAGGGGCCCACGTTTCAATTTGGAGTGATAGTCAAAATTCAAGTTTGTTGGATTTGCATTTAAAATTTAGATGTTACAATCAAACTATAACGCCATGAAGTTATTAACAACATTTTAATATTTAAATGGGTATTGTTTTTTAATATTTATATGGGTATTGTTTAAATTTGTTAGGGTTAGAGGAAAAAAATGGGTCAATTTTTTTAAAATGAATTGTTGATTACATATATGGATTTATCACTTTGAAAAAATTTAGAACCTCTAAAATATAGAAAATTTAAATGAGTTTATGATTGTATATATGAATTTAGCAGTGTAAAAAATTTAAAAAGTTTATAAATTAAACTTATCATTTCAAAAAATAATGCCAAATTCTAAATAAATTAGATAAAAAATTATTCCTAAAAAAACCCTCTAAAATTTCAAATAAATATACAATGGAATTTAAAATGTATAAATAAATTTTATGGCAACACAAAGCATAACCCTCATTCCATGATTGTCCCAACCCACAAGAACCTTCGTTAAACAAAAGACTCTACCAGAAATATATCACGAAAAAGAAGTTTATGGAAACATTGAATTGTAGTACAAAGGGCATCTTGTGAAAAACAAAGCCTAGAAAAATTTAAAACCAAAAAATGCTACATGAATGTTCCTCTGGCACATTACAATTACTTAAATGTTTCATTGGTTGTTGTGGCAATCGACCTGCACCTTCAGTCGATGAAGGTGTCGCTGTCCATATAAACTATTTTTGTAAAATTGCATCTGATACTCACCATTAGAAGCTCCCTAGTACAATGGAGGATGCTCCTTGTCTATCAATTTTGTCCTCGATGATACCACCACTTCAGGCGCTAGGCCGCAAAACATGACCCATGAAATTCTTGAGTGGTATTTGTGCACCACGCTCTTGTGATTGATGCTCTTATATTTCCCATTGCTCAATATATGTTCATCATAATACCAGCTATTATCACCCAAATTAATCGTTTCAACATATCAATATGTTACGATTATTATTTCAACATACCTCCCACTGATCACCGACATTGACAACCAGAAATGTAGGAATGCATTGGACATGAGGCCACTCTCGATCTTTCTGAATTTGAAGCCCCAAGATTTGGTCATGGAGGATAATGGTAAATTGGATGACATCATAATGGGGTGCCAATCCCACAACCAGATCTCGTAGATGGACAAGGTGGATAGTAATTTATTAATAGATGCAACTCCTTCCTCTCCTCTCCCAAGTTTTCATTCAGAGAATTTTTCATCTCTAAGCCTAGATCACGCGTTGATACCTCCATTAGCCACTCTAATAACTTAGAAAACTCTTTTATTTATTCATCCATGGCTTCCCTGCAACCACACAATTATTCATTGGACATATTAGACTTGACCTTCTCCAATAAATTAATACATGTTAAAAAATTTAAGACGCCCACTTATGCAAAATGGCTAATTAGTTACAAATAAAACAACTAAAAATTTCATATAAACGACTGTTTTTCTATGAGTGACCAATAGTAGCTAATTTACAGTATCTTATAACGCGACCAATTTTTAGTCATTTTTAGCTGAGTCATTAATTGGTTATCTCAATTTTGTTGTCTAGTATTATATCTTGTCATTATTTGGTCATTAATTTGGTAATTAATTTAGTCACTTATTTGAGCATTAATTTGTTCATTGATTTGGTCATTGATTTAATCATTGATTTGGTCATCAGTTGTCACAATTAATGACCAAATATACAACAAAATATATTACCACATGATCACCCAAGAAAATCAATTAATGACCAAAGGAATATGAACAAAATGTTGGTAGTGTTATAAGACACTGTAAATCAGCTACTAATAATCATATATATCAAAATTTTAGTCATTGTTTGAAACGAATTAATGACCAAAGAAATATGACTAAATTTTGGTCATGTTATAAGATACTGTAAATTAACTACTAATAGTCGTATATATGAAAAATTTAGTCGTCATTTGTAGTAGCCATTTATATTTTTTGGCAGTTTCATATTCACTATATAAAAAATTAATTTAGTAGTTTATATTCATTTCATTTACTTTCATTAATAATCATTATAAATGACTAATTTAATTGTATATTCATTTTATTTGTGTTCATCATTAATCAATATAAACGACTAATTTAGTTGTTTTAAATTGATTTTGTGTTCATTATTAATCAACATAAATTAATTTGTATGATTTAAAAAATGTCATACAATGTGCATGTTCATGTAATATGAAAACACAAAGTTACATATGATAATTACAATACTAAACAATATTAAGCGCAACTATAAATAATTTCAACCACATAAATTATATTATATGAAATTTTAAAGTATTACAATATGAGTTTCCAACTTAATATTGATTGGACAACAATTTACACATGAAATGATGTTTCATCACTTCAAAACATTATCAATATGTTTCCAAGGCATTGCAGGTGAATTCACCAACTCTAAAGACTTGACCATCAGTCTCTATATGTGTTTCTTATGCGAGATATTCGCTCTAAGGGTATCACATTCGCTCTAAGGGTATCACTAGACTAGTTCTCCTCTCTCTCTTTTTTCATTTGTCGCTCCAATGTTATTTCTCTCCTCTTCCTTCAATTCCTGCTTCTTACCATCAATATTGAGTTCCTTTTCTGAAAACGAAAGAAGATATAATGTAGAGTGTAATGCATGAAAGACAATGAACACTAGAATATGAACTAAATTAAACTATAAATAGTTTATGCGACATATACCTCAACATCAACAATGTCAAATACATTTTTCCCCATACAAGTAAGAAACTCGAACAAATTTTCTTTAGTGGGGTGATAGTAGCCACTATAATGTAGCCTAATGACCTGTATAAACAAAAAAAATAAAATGTCACCATGATTAAGGGATTAAAACTAGATTTTCAAATAGGATTTGTTCATCTAACCTGGAAGAGGACTTTGCCATAATCATTAGAGCCTAGAAAAGTATTCAAGGGGCTTATATTTCACCTCAGCCATCCTTTTTTTCTCTCAATAGTCTAGTTCAGTAGCTGACGATTACCTTGTAATCGAATATTATGAGCACTAAGACATCATGTGAAGAAAATGATAGAGATGAAATCAAAGAGGCCATGGAGAGGGGGATGGAGATTGGAACCCCTGCATTTGATCCCTCAAAACCACCTAGGAAATAGACCCCCTTCATTATCCCAAAGTTGTGTCTGACAGAAGTGGAAGTTAAAAATGATGTGGAAGGGTAGCTACATGAAAGGGGGATACTAAACACATTAATTATGTAAAGAGTGGCTGCTAAAGATAAATTGTAAGAAGAGCCACAGTAAGTGGGAGCATGGATGATATAATGCTTGATTCAGGATCAAGGAGGAGCCCCACATAAATGTACCATATGTAGACCATGATCTTGTGCTTGAACACAGTATTGAGTAGCTTTATTAAAATTTAAAGATATTTTATTAAAATTTTAAAGATAACATTATTAAAATTCATAAAATTTAAAATTAAAATCAGTGCAACCAAAAAAAATCCATAAATTCCATTGAAAGGAAGAAATATTAAAATTTTAAAAGTAAAATCAATAGAACAAAAAAAAAATCCAAAAATGCCTCCGAAAAGAAGAGATTTAATATATTAATTTGATATATAATTTAATAACAACCATATTTAAAACCCACATATAAACTGCACTCGTAAAAAAATATAAAAAACAAATAACTTAAAAGGAAACCAACATAGCTAAACAAAAGAGTGTATTAGGCCTAACAACATTAACACACTAACAAATAAAACATTATATCAGGCATAACCAAGACAAATATAAACATTTTCCTCGTCATAAAACCATACATATGTGAAATACAACATGCTAAATACGAAAAATCCAATAAAGCCCTTTTAGTGCAGCCACAAAGAATCGAAGTAGAATCATAGTTATCTACAGAGGTGGAAGAATTTCTTGGGCAACCAAAAGTGGTCGGAATCCGAGAAAAACAAAATTAAGAAATATTGCAATAGCATTGTTTGAATCATGTTATGTTTTTTATGGTGGAAATGGATTCAGCACCATCAAAAACCTCAAGGGCACCCAAAATATTGAAGTTTGATAGCTACAAAAATCCTAAAACCTCAAGGGCACCCAAAATCTTGAAGTTTGATAGCTACAAAAATTATGGCCGATTTTATTAAAATCTTGTCGCAATTTCCATACTTTTCAAAGAAAAAAATAAAGCAAGTTGGTTAGACTACGACCAAAGAATATAATTTTAATAAGGAAAAATATTCACATTAATTTTTGATAGTATAAAACCCCATGAGCATGCAAAGCCTCAATTAACCCAGACCAACTTCACTGCTAGCCAAAAAAAAAAAAAAAAATCACCACATCCACTTTTGAGAGTATAATAATCTCATCAGCAAATGATGATCAATAAGCCAAAAGGGGGAGATAATACCAGAGAAAACCCCAAAACCCCACATCGACAAGCCAAAAAGAGTGAAACAATTACAACAACTACTCGCATGCTAGAAATATTATCCCATCGCTTCACTTCAATTAACTCAAGATGAAAAATTGAGAATACTTGTTAACATGTAAACATTCTAAAATTTCCATTCTTCATTTACAAAATAAAAAAATAAATAAAAAGGTAACAACTCGGCTCAAATATTTCAATGTTGACTCGCCATAAGCTGCAAAAATTTCAACATATTTCCACCAAAACAAGCATCGAAGGTATCTGCTTCCCACCATAGCTCCAACCACTATGTAATTCCAAACTCCTCACAATATTTCTTATATAATTACAAAAAATTCCAATTGCACACAATATTTCATTTCATATCCAACAATTTAGACAAAATCCCCAATTGCATGCCAAATTCCATATAAAATCAAAACATATTTGAAAAATCTCAAGCAAAATCAACATCCAATTCGTCTTGTCATCGCAGTACAGAAAAAATGTTTAATAGTCTATAGCTTTGTAAAAACCAAAGCATCATCCCTGTGCAAGAAACAATGCATTACAATGAAATTCTTTGACACACTCTTCTTTTGACCAAATGCTACAATCATCCCTCCCTTACTTTGCCAACTTACACCGCCTAGAATTGTAAGTCTATCACTCGGTGAATACCAGAGTGGTATCTATGTGCAAGAAACAGGGAATTATCCCATTTACAAAGTTCGGAAGCTTGAATTTTAAATATATTCAATGCACTACATGCATACTTTTCATAAAATTTATGCATAAACAAGCTTTCAGAAACCCAAAATTTATACACTTAATGCACAAAAATGATTACAATCTGCATTTAATTGGTACATAAATTCATAATTTGAAACAAATGGGAAGAAACCCTACTCGGGATATAGTAATTTACGAGACGAAACCCTTTAATTAAATTCCAAGACTGCTCAGAAAATGATAAAAAAAAAAAAAACATGAAACCCAACATAGCATGGAAAGTAAAATATACAAGGCTACACTGTTTCTGATGACTACGAGGGGGGACAGGATGACTGAAAATGGAGAGCTTCCAAGAATGAATTGTACATAGTAAAGAGAGGCCATGAAAGAAGGGGCAACTTCAACAACACTTGGAAGAAGGTTTGAGTGAAGGAGGACTTGACTAAAGCAAAGACTTTCTTATAGCTATCCACTGAAAAACAACCTAAAACATGATCATCTCCTAAGGAAAATGCTTCCTTGGCCCTTCTTAATTCCCCCTCTGCGTCTACTCCTTATGTGTGAGTACCCCTATTGTATTTGAAGTCGTTTTATAGAGAAACATGACCTCAATTGGAGCTTTCCTACCTTTTTACCATATCTCTTTCAAAATTGGCATATGATATCACAATCCCTAAAGCTTAAAGAAATTTGGAAACATGTCATCAGCTATGGAAGTTTGGTTAGAAAGAAACAGAAGGATTTTGAGATATCTGTCTATCGAGAAGCACTTAATAAAGACTAGTAGCAAGTGTGGGGACATTTATAATTGAAAGAGTAAAATCCACCCTGTCTAGAGAAAGAAAATCCACTGGCAGATGACTGTTGACTTTAAAAACCAAGGCATCTTGAATCCTCCATCCATGACAAAGGAAGTGGGACCCACCATACATAGTTAAACTAAGAGACAAGTAGCATAGTTAAGACACAATAGACCTATGGGAAACTGTATAGCGAAGATAGAGGCATGGTCAAGGGATTAAAACTGGATTTTAAAATAGGATTTTCTCATCTGAATTGGAAGAGGACTTTGCCATAATCATTAGAGCCTCGAGGAGTAGTCAAGGGGCTTATTTTTCACCTCATCCATCCTTTGTTTCTCTCAACAGTCTGGTTCAATAGTTGGTGAGTACCTTGTGATTGAATATTATGAGCACCAAGACATCATGCTGAAGAAAATTCTAGAGATGAAAAAAAGAGGCCATGGAGAGGGGGATGGAGATTTGAACCCCTACCTGTGATCCCTCAAAACCACCAAGGCAACAAACCCCCCTCATTCTCAGAAATTTGTGTCTCACATCAATGGTAGTTCAAAATGACGTGGAAGGGTAGCTACATGAAAGGAGGATACATAACACAATAATTATGTAAATGTTTGATGCTAGAAGATAAATTGTATGAAGAGCCACAACAAGGGGGAGCATGGATGATCTAATGTTTGATTCAGGATCAAGGAGGAGCCCCACATAAATGTACCATATCTAGACCATGATCTTGTGTCTGAAAACAATATTGAGTAGCTTCTGGGTGAATCTCTACTGCAGGTCGAAGTAGCAAAGAAATATCGATATTTTCAAGCTTCTCATTATTGTCTATAACCTCTTTATCCATCTCTATCATATCTACATGACCGACCATATCATTTATAGTTATGAAACCCATATCATAAAAAGTTCACGATCCTTTCTGTTAAATCTTCAAATAGGATAAATATGTTATGTCATCTTATAATTTGCAGTATTTGCTTTTTATAGCCTAGAAGAAGCCATTATCATGCTCAACAACGAAGAAACTAAGTTTAAACACATAGTTTTTTGTTAGATGGGCTAGGTGTATATTAAGGGTTCTTTACTCTGAGAACAGGTGTGGCACCTGCCTTACATTCTAGGTTGTTGGATTTATTATGTTGTTGGTTTTCCTTAAGAGGGAGTCAAAACCCTGAATTTCTTAAAACTATGTGAACCTTGTGTATTTATTTTCTTTAAGGACACTTTAAACGATGTCATAAGATGTAATCTTCATCACCAGTGCTAAGAGATGAGAAATTAAGTGTTATATTAATTAGTTTCAGAGCATATAGATCATCAAACAATGGTGCAATAAACTTATGTACTTGACCACATAAAATATGTAGAGAAATAGTCAGAACCAGAGCCAAGTTTTTATGTCAGTGACAAATCTAAGTATGATGTTGAATTATAAAGTGGGTTGTTGAGCTCATTTTTTCATTTTATTACATTAGAAGGTGTTTAAGACTTTATTGTGCAAAAAAAAAAACATTGAAATAATCAAGTTGTAACATGGAACATTTCAGACCTTGCTGCAGAGTGAGTAAAATGACATATAAGAAATAAATCGCATGCGTTGAGGTGTTAAATGAATAACCACGAAGTTGGTCATACCATGGATCATGCAATATCCACCCAAAAAAAAAAAAAATAGATCTAAAGGCTTGAAGTTAACCCTATACATAAATCTCAAATGGCATGAATTGTTCCACTTATTATTAAGTAGGTTGATCACCATATTTTGACATTGATCAATCTTCTTTGAGTGTGTAGATCATAAATATATCTCAATGTTGTCACAATTCATTGTAAATTGACCTCAAATGAGCAATACATATTTAATTTTCCCAAGCATGAAAACTCAATTAAGTGCTTGTGTTAGATCCAAGATAAGTAAATGGGTGAAATAAAAATATAGCAAATGAAATAACCTTGGATCTAGTGACCTAGATTTACTGATACAAGAAGCAAAACCCTCCAAAGAATTCAAAGAAATATTCATTTTTTCTAATGAATCATCAATAGGGCAATGCAACCATGGACCCATTACATATTCATGAATGGAAGTAAAATTATTTAATGACTCCAAAGTATTATCCTATCCATAAGAGAATTCTTCCCAGGTAACACAAAATCATCATTTTATAGTGTTTTGACAGTAAATAAGTTGGAAAATGACGCTTGACCACTTTTTTCACAACCTCACCATTTTCCACAGGAGTTCTTCGACATCATGCTCTACATATTTGATATCTTATGTAGTCGTATTGTATGCAATAAAAATAAAGTGAGTAGTTCTATGTTCCAAATATCTCCTTTACAATTTGATTCCAAGGCATTATAAGGCTGGAATTTTCTCAATGTCCTGTAAAAATACATGAAATCTTACAAAAATCCATCCATAAATGATGTTTACTTCAACAGAGGAGAAGGTTGTTGCTCTCATCAAGAAATGTGGAAGGAATTTGAGAAATAAATCAGAAACAGAGTCCACCTAGTAAATAAGGGGATTTTTGTCTTTAGTCATCTTTAATTCCCAAAAATGGCACATCCATAGCTCATGCATGCCAAGCGATGAGAGTAAAAGATGAATGAGGAAAATGAGGTGGTATTTATTTAGCTCTTGCATTTCTCTTCAGAATCATCTCTGCTGATGTGTGGTTTAGTTTACAACACAATTACCCCTCACAGAAGGAAACTCTTTCCTTCCCAGTGCCAACATAAAGTCTAAGTTTTGACAGAGTTAAGCGAAGGGCACCTTTTATTTGAAATTTCCTCTTTTAGTTGGATTCAAGTGATCATTAATTAAACTAAACACCAGAGATGATATTTTTGATAGACAAAAACTTTTTGTATTATAGTGGGCCATTACTACAAGATTGTACATAATATTTACAAATATCATATGAACCTGTCTAGCTTTTCTATTTACATAAATAACTTTTCTATTTAGCTAATTTGACAACATAATTTTATTTTTATTAATCTTTCAAAGTTTTGTGATGGGGATACTGCCAGGAGCTTCCCTTTTTAAGCATGTCATACAAAGTAAACATAGTTCCATTACATGCTTTTATAATGCTATAAGTTATTGTTGTTTTGATTTCTTAGGGATATCTGGACAAAATTTCCCTTGTCAAATCCTAGAGTTGGTCAAGCTAAATGACTTGACAGAAAAAACAAGAATAACTAATATTGACAAGTCAAGAGTTACTAAGCTTCACCAAATGGTTCTATTAATATAACTCGTAATAATATTTATTTTTCCTATTCTGTAAGAGAAAGAGTTACTAAGCTTCACCAAATGGCTCTATTAATATAACTCGTAATAATATTTATTTTTCCTACTCTGTAAGAGAAAAAAGGATCATTTTATTTTGTATGCATGAGAAAAATTTAAATATGCAATGAACAAGGGAATATATATAATTTTTTTTGTGTTGTTTGGACTTCAAATGGTTTTTGTCAGTTTTCTGCTCATGCTTATAGAATCTTAGTAGCAAATGGTAATGTTCTTTAATGAATCATGCAGGGGATGTGGGAAGCTTCTACTTTGGCCCAGATCATCCTATGAAGCCACATTAGATTTACATTACACACCATCTGGTGCTTTCTCATGAACTTCACAAGAAGATGGAGATCTATGTGTGTATTATAACGTCAAATATGTCATTTATCTTTGTCCAATATTTATTTTTTTCTATACTTAATTTTACCCCATATTCATGTTAGTATTTTCTGGGTTTTTCTGTCGCAACCACAGAGGGCATATCTAGTGGAACTTACTTAGTTTCATTCAGCGAACTATGTGGAATTCTTGCATCGAATAATGCTAGATACACAACACTTGTTCACCAAGGAGCTATTAAAATGTAAGGCATGTGCCGTTTATATGACTATAGGGATGATAAAATCTAGACTAATATTTCTCAATGTATTGATACTGTAATTTTTGGGAATTCCAAGAAGTTTAATGTAGCTGTACCCATTGCATTGTCTAGTCTCTATGAAGTGATTGTAATGTTTTGTATTTTTTTTATGTATATCTCATTTTTTCAATTCCATCAATATATCTTTCTTTTTTCTGATTTTACTGCAAGACCTTAATATTCCTACCGTTGTGTTGTTTGTAGATAATATGGGAGAATATTGCCTTGTATTTGAGAACCTCTTTGATTATTTTTCAATTTATGCCTGTGGCGCTATAGGTAGTTGGAACCTTTCTTGGCAGATATGATTTATCTATTATCAATATATATTATGAGGCCTAATAATTATGATATACCTTGATTCATAAGAACATGTTTTTCATCCACTGAACAACCAGATTTGTGATATTGCAATCAATTGGTCGAGTGGTCTTCACCATGCTAAAAAGTGTGAGGCATCAGGTTTTTGTTATATTAATGACTTGGTGCTGGGAATTTTGGAGTTGCTTAAACATCATGCCAGAGTTCTCTACGTCGATATTGAAGTCCACCATGGTGATGGAGTTGAAGAAGCCTTTTATTTTACTGACAGGTATTCAATGGTCACGTCAAAACAGTTCAATGTAGATGCTTGTGTCTTATTTTCTCATTAATGATACGTCTAGTGTAGGTAGATTTTAAGTTTTCATATGATACATGATGGTTATTTTTCTTTCTGTTGTGAATTTATAATTTATTAAGCTACAAAAAGGATGAAAAAATTATTGGTTATTCCCTCCCACTGTTAAGAAAATGTTTACAAACATATACAGTGCTTGATATATAGTTATAATTTGCATTGCAAAAATATTAAGGGGCAATAGTGTTGAGATTAAACAAGAAGATTCAGCACCCACACTAGTGCATTAAGAACTTGGTTGCATTAAGCACTTGGTTGCATTAACCACCTACACTAGGGTGGGGCCCACGGGGCTACTTTTGGGTGCATGTATATTTTTATTATCCCTTAATTTAGATGAAATTAAACTGTAATATATTCTCAATGTGGACTTGAAATAGTTAACTGAAGTGGGAAATTCAGTTAGCTATTGGATTTCGAGTTAGAGGTTGGTTTTTGGGACATGCAAAGTAATTCTAGTTGTAACAAAGTTTGAAGTGCAGTGGTGCATGAGTTTGTGCAAGTTGTAAATATTTTAACTCAGTTAAGTGAGATAAACTCAGTTGTGCTAGTTGTAATTGAAGATACACTAGTGAGAGATCTAGTGAATTAAATATTAATTAATTCACATGCAGTGATCTCACATGCAACTGAGGATTTAATATTATTAGTTGCATGCATATCAGATCCAGTGGAGACATAGTTGAGTTCTAGGTGAAAGGGAAATTTAATATTATTTGTGACATTATCCGCTTGCACACATGCAAGTAAACACTCATTGGATGTGCAAATAATACTTGTGCAGTCAAGGAGGGCAGGATTGCATCTATTCAGGGATTGCATTCATCAGGGATTGTACAAGCAAGGCAGGTTGTCTGGAGGCAGTAAATTGGCTAAGGAATTTGCCAATTTTTGTATGACAACGTGAGACAATTAGCAGATGTACTGAGGTCTCTTGTGAGAAGATTTTTGTATGTAATTGTTTCATGATCCATGATATAATATACAATAGAAGATAGTGGGATTTTTAGCTGTAATATTTCCCCAGGAAATTATCTATGTTGTGCGTGATTGATCTTTCTTCATGTTCATGTGATTGGCGATTGTGTTTTTAATTCCTCAAAGATTTGTAGAAGCGATTCAGTATTTAACTTTAGTACATTGTTAGATCGGGTGAATCTAAGATATACATGTTTCTTGTATAATTTCTACAAATAGGTGATTTGGACTCTGCAGCAATCACCAAGAGTGACTGTGATCATGCACCACATGCTACAGACAGTTTCTCCTTCCCTTTTGGCTTCAAGAACTAAATGTTTAACTTCTTGAATCTTAAATGTCAACACTCAAGAGTTGATAATATCACTTCAGACAAACATAAATATCTACCTGTTCCTTAAGAGAAACACTTCTATCATTGACTATATTTTCAGTGTCCAACTGGATTTTCCTATGTTAGTATGTTCTTGCTATATAATGTTTCTAGATACATACATATAGACTTGTACATGGGCATAATTGACGTAAAAATAGTGAAATACTAGTGCAAAAAAACACATGCATTCACATAAAAATGATAGTTACTACTTGTACATAATCCCAATTTACCCTTGTCACATATTAACATGATATCCATCATAAGTTAATGTTGAGGAAGAATCCATTGTTTAGGAATGAGTAAACTCTACAAATGGATGCATAGGAAGTGCATATTCTAGTTTTTGGGATGGTAGAATATTATACAGGAAGCAGTAGCAAGTGAACACAACTTGTGAACCATCATATTTTGGAATAATGGATATGAAAAATGAATTTTGGAAAATGACTCTCTGAATGTACTTTGAACCCGTTATTGAATGCAACCACATTCACACGTAGGTGGTGGAATTAGAATATTTCTAGTATTTTATTGAGTACAAAATGCATTTATGTCCAAAAAAATTGCAAGATCAAGACATGGAAAACCAACCAACAACTAACAATGAAAGAGGTTGATCCCAATAGTTCTAGAATGTATTTTGAATACCTTATTTTTAAGTTGGAAATTATGCAGCATTGAGTTATGTGCTTCTTCACTTTCATGATTTCCTCATCCCACACCAATTATCAACCCTAACCTTTTCTTTTGAATTTAATCCCAAACTATTGTTTTCTACTACACATGTGGAAATAAAGAAAACAATTTTGTCAATGTCTAAAAATGAACAAAATAGGTCAATGGGACTGTTGTCAAAAATCCTTCACAAGGTGATAAGGCCAGTGGAACATGGAAATGTCACCACTATCATTGAGGCAACAACTTTCCTCGTTTTAGTGAAACTCTACCCGTTCCCTTTCTCCTAGGCATTTGCATCTGAAAAATATCAATATTCAGCTCCATTTCTACCATTCGCATCAATACAACCTGCCTACCCATCACCCTGTGTCTCCTACTATCATTCTTGTTCCCCATCACTCTCCCCCAACACATACCCTCGCAGATCCATAAAACTTTAATGAGCATGTTGGTATATTTATTGCATATTTTGAAGGATTTAAGACTAGATCCATGCTTCTTATTGACTAATTTGAAACGTTAAGTGAAAAATTTTGGAGTCTGGATCAACCAATTATCCTATAGACATGCCCTATAACTAGCATGATTTGAAATGAGGATTATTGTCGGTGACTGTTGCAACATTCCTAAACTACCCAATCAAACTCCTTGGGATTTATTCAAGGGGAAAAATTTATTGCCAACACTGCCTATATGATTTTGGATTAGGAGCAGATAAAACTTCACTTTGAGAGACCATGGATTCTATAAATAAACAAAGAAGAATGCCCACTGAAGATAATGAAGCCCACAACTTAGAAAATGTATTTTTCTGAGTATTGACATTTACATTAAGTAAAATCCTAGTTTTGATATTTTATAGCTATAAATTGCTAATATATTTCCATTGAGACAGTACACTTTCAATTATTGCTCTCTTTGAATGTAGATCTAGCTAAAAGTTGCAAAACCATATAAATACTTTCTCCAATATTATAATGTCCTACTATGTACCAACATCACAATGGATCCATAATGACACTCATTATATGTTTAAGATTCTAAATGATATTCAGTTTCGAAACAAACCTATGATGCCCATAGGGAAAACTATTGATGCACTTCACTCACTAGATCTCCCTTTATAACTAACAGTATAACTTGTCCATTCATAAAATTTGATAAAATACACCACTTGTTAGAAACACTAAAATTAAGATGGGGAGAGTCATGCCTTGAAATTACCCATTTCAAGAGGTAAAGTATAGATCATTTAGTTTCAAAATCATTTTCAGAGTTCAAAATACAAATGCATACATAAAATATACTTCTAGTTGGAACTTAGTTTAGATCATATATGATTGTGAATATTCTATTGTACAAGAAATAACACATATAACTCATCCTCCCAATGCATGTTATCCTAGACGATGCAACATTTCTTCTACTTAAATTTTGTTGATGTAACAATGCAAGGGTCAATTCTCATAGCTCTGCTTGTCGGAACTCCCAATAGGGAATCATATTTATCTACTAGGACCAAAAACACAAGCACTGAAAGCCTGCAAGAAAAGTCATTAAAGTATATTATAAGGATTGTTTCCCTTATTGGTAGAGAGAAAAATTTAAAAAATACAAGCACATAATAATTAAGCATATTTGAAAAATGAAACTTTCTTCAATGAACCATTACTCTTAACCAACCATATCCTATTCATCATACAAAAAATATCAGAGAACAAACTAAATCCCAGCAAGAGGATATAATGTCACTGTAAATTATTTATTAAGTACAACAATCCTAGCCTATATTGCTTTAAGTTTTGATTTTAAAATTAAATTTTGACAAGATCCTAGTGCATCAGTGTTCAATAATGATTTTGTATTCATATTATTTCAATATCACCTCCAGTTCTTACATTAGGAGGTAAACATGCAATGCTCAATGTTCTTGTTTTTCCAGTATTTACAAGACGACCAAAATGTGAGAATGAATGGAATACATTACTAAAATGCCATGTTTATGAGAGTATAGAAGCAATTAGAAGTGTAGCATATATAACTCAATCCATGAAGTCTAAAAAAGTTCAAATTCTTCAAAAATAACGCATGTTGGTGAAAAAAGCTCAAATTCAATATAATTTTAAATACATAACAAAAAACTCTAAAACAAAGATAGGTTTAAAGAGGATATAAGTAAAGCACAAAAGCATTCATGAGCCTTACAACATAAACCATTCCTAAGCCTTCAATATGTTTTTAACATAATTCTGTGACGCTTGGACTTATTATTTACTACTATTTGCTACTTTTTTTACTCATCCGAGCCTCATTAAACAAATATATTTGTAGCATGGTGCTTTCATTTGGTCACATATTGATACCAAATAAACAGTTGTAAATTGTAGGAGTCTATAGGATTAGGTAAAGTAGACCGTTAGGATTTTGTAGAGCTTGAGTGGGCCTGGCGGTAAAGAACATGTGTTTCATAAGAGGTCAAAGGTTCAAATCCAGAGTGGGGTAGATTATATACACCTCAGTAGACTTTGGCAGTCAAATCACTAGGTGGAAGTGGGTCCCTTGTCCCTTGCCTCATAGAGAAGAATTATAATTGATGAAATATAAAGTTTTCTCTCAGGTTTATAGTTTATCATTCATATGGAACCTACCCAAATTTTATTTCTCAATTAGTCTAAGGAAAATTTGACTTTTATCTTGAAAATAAGTTCCAAAACCTTTTCCCTGTAGTCACTATACAATTTTATATTTTTCCAACTACCTTTTTGCAGTACCTTTTTATCTTTCTCATACATATAACAAGGGCTTGACTAGTCTGACTGGTAACTTGTAGAGAGGTAGTTCTTTATTTTACACCATTTAAGTTTTCTTTGTTCTTGAAATCTTGTGTACTGTCCATACATTCCTACAATGCAGGAAACAATGTCATGGACTAAATCTGGTAAGTATTTCATAGCTGACATCTACTTTTCCACTGTTGATAAACATTTTATTTTTTTATGAGCTCAATTTTCCTTAAGTTTTCAACCTCAACACTCCTTCACTTTCATATGATTCCCTTTGGTCTGGGTGTTATTTTGAGGTTTCTACAACTGATCCTAGATGTATATTTTTATCCCATTTAACGAATTATTAAGGAATATATCAAGGATATTCACTAATATTACAATTCAAAATTACCAGGTAACAATCCAACTAAGAAATATTATAAATATACACATTACCCACATCCTGCATATTCCTTAACAACCCTTAGAGATTTTCCAGGCACGAAGTTTTGAATATGAGAAGCACTTTGGATAGAAAATCTGAATACATCGGATTGGCAAGATAATAATAATCCATACTAAAATTTATAAACATGGACTAGAAAATTTTTAGGATCATATTTCCAAATGGACAAGCATACCCACTCTACAAATATGTTGATTTTAGTTTGAGCACAGAATTCTATTTTCGAACTAAAACACAAATTTTGACTAGGGTATCCTTGTCAGCATGTTCCACACATATGTTGCAAATATATCTAACAAAGAAACGGTCCTTGACATGATGTTCTTGATATGCTAATGAATTACTTGCTCTCTCCACTTGCAACCATAGTGAGGATTGCAACAACTGAAAAAAAAGTCGAAAGTCATGCCTTCGTCTCCTGTGACTGTAGCTTGCAAAATATGTTTTGATTAAATGAGATGATCTATGAAATTGCATTCATATGCAAGAAATTAATATTATTTCTACATCCAATATTTCAATATCAAATATGATAACCCTTCAAAAAGTCTGGAATATTTCCAAATCTATTGTTGTAATTTGTATCCTCAACACTTAGGCAGTTACTAGGCTATATATTGATATTGTGAGCTTCCCTTTCATTCATCTCTAAAAGGGAATTTAGTTCCCTCTGTATTCAAGAAACTAATTAAAAAAAATTAGTTTGAACCTGTATTTCAAATTTCCTAAGTATTTTTTGGAAGATCGGTATCTTATAATACAAAAGTTAGGGACTGCAAGAAGCGACATAATTGAATGCATAATGCTAGAAACCATAAAATTTGACACTTAATTAGAGATTCAAATTCTTGGAATAAAGTTGAATATTGCATTATATAAATACTTTTGGTTTCTTTTTGTATGAACTTGAATTCCCTACATGATTACACAACAATGAATGCCCAAGCCTCGTCTTCTTCAGTACAAGATGACTGCAAGTGGAATGGAGCCATAAAATTCAAGAATCACTTTATTTATTTTTTAATCATCCTATCAAATCTGGCTTTAGTTCTTAGAAGGAATTTAAAGGTATACCTTTTAATTTTATTTTCATATAAACATCATATCATAAGAGGACAGATAGATAGAAGAAGACATAGGCATCATTTTGTTCATGTTGAGATGTTAAATTAGATATTGAAACTCATATTATTTCGGAAGGAATGGGGTGAATGAATAGAAAAGGATATATACACCTCAAGAAACAATCTGAAATTACACTAATGTTGGAGAAATTGTAACCCATAGTTGGCAACTCCCATGTTATATTCAAACTCATACAGAGTCAGAGCTAAGGTCAAAGTGAGATCTTGAACTAAATCCACAGAGCCTAGGAAAGATCTAGAGTCAAGACATAAAAAAGAGCCAAAGTTCTATAAAATGAAATAATTATTTAAAAGCATAAAATAACACCATGTGGGCTTCATGTCATGTTAGCAGCGTAGTAACCCACAAACGGTTGGAGAAATACAATTTTAGGGAATTTTCTCTCATTAGGGTTTGTTGGGTATGCTAAAAGGCAGATGGATAGTGGGTGTTGAAGAGAATGCAGTCAAGAGGATGCAACACAGGAAGTTAGAGTCAGACCAAAGTGGAATTTTGATAATATTGCAAGATGCAGAAAAAACAGGGATAAGAATGAAGCATCGAATCTTTGCTATCAACGCAAGGGCACACGATGAATTGTAATATCTGTAAACTTCCATTAATAAATAGATTTACATTTTTTATTTCATGAAGTATCTACTATGTAATTGATATATTTTTGTTCACATTTTTTTTTCCATTCCTTATTGTTGTAGCATAGTGTGGTAAAATAATCAAGAAGACAGGAGAATTGTTCTGCCCCATCTATTATTGTCATTATAAACCTTTTATTTGTATGGATTTTTAATGAAATTCATATTTCCAGATTGATATGGAGCATTACCTATATCGTGTTTAATAGTTTCATTTAACACATGTTATGAACATTGTATTAATGACAAGCTTTCTGTTGTTAGAAAAATTGTTTGTCAAGAGTGGCCTAGGGAGGTCAAGACTTAGTGTGACATGAGCAGGGCAATGTAAATGGGGCTTTGGCTCACTACTTAGGTTTCTGGAGTATTAGCCCATCCACTATGTTCCATTCTCAATGTGGTCTATTCCCCTAATAGAATGTCTTGAAAATGTATGAGTTACAGTGAAACTCACCAGTGATTTATCCTCGTTAAGTAACTGAGGCCTGGGGAAACGACCTTAGTTTCTAAGTCTATGTTTTATCTTCCAATGGGATCAAAACCATCCACCAAAGTTCCAATGTAAATAGGGAATTGGTTCACTGATAAGGTTGTTGGAGTATTAACACATCCACCAATGTCCTATTCTCGTTGTGGTATACCCCACCCTAATGGAATGTCCCAGAAAAGTATGTTGTTGAATAAAAATTCTCGGTGATTTTGTCCACGTTATGTTGAAAAGTTAATAGATGCATGGGGCAATCACCTTAGCTTATGATTCTATGTATTCTTTGACAACTAGACTTGAACCCCCAACACCCCCTCCACACAACACATCTTGGGACATTTACCTTATCTTATGAAAAAAAAATAGTATTCGAACCCCCAAGGCCCCCACACCCCCAAGGCCTTTGGTTTGGAAATCCCTCCACCCTCCCCTTTGAACACGGCTTCAGGGACCACTCAATCCTGCATTTTTTATCCAAATTCACAAGATTCAATTGTCCAAAATCTTGTTTTTTTAAAATTAAACCATAGTAATATTCAACATATTAAAACCCACACAAATGTTCAAAATGAAAAGCATATAGATACATTATTTTTAGGTTTAGGGCATGCATATACCATACTTTGGTATGATCTGAGAAGGACTAGATCAGGTCATCTTGAAATTCTCTTTATATATGAAAATCTCCACATCAAATTCCATGATTTTTTTGCTAATCACATCGCTCTCTTTTTCATCTAACCCAACCAAAAAATAAATTACACAATGGATTCCATCATAGCTATTATATGATCGTCTATTGTAGCTATATTATCAATAAACAACTTCTTAAATGTTTACCATCTCATAGGCCTCCTCCACAGATGGACGACAGACCACCTTCCTCTTCTTGAAACTGAGTAATTGCTTCATCATCATTGCTTGAGTTGAAATCTCCAATGCACTATCAGTATCGATGGATCCCATCCTGTAACTATTCTCTACTGTGTTGGTAACACAATATTATTTTTTTTAGGTCTTCCCGCCAATATTCCATGGAATATACCCTCTTAACATTTAAATGGAGTGGGAAAATGATATTCAGATGAGTGAAATGATTTTAACAGAATGCCAAAAACTTTTATCATAATGTAAAACAAATTATCCAAATAAAATAAATACTTTACTTTTTTTTAAGTTATTCCAATATTATAAATATTTTATTTTTTTTAAAGAAAGGTGGAAACTATTTTGAGTTTGTAAGCCATTTTGTCTTTTCAATTTTTATTTTTTTTCATTTTGTTTTTTTATTATTTTCATTGTATATGAAAAATCTAGATCCATCTTAACTTTTGATCTACCAAATTCCCAAAGGGATCAAATCTCTTTTCACTCTAAAAGAGGTTTGCACCTCAATAGATTTGATTCTCCCTCTTAGTGCTTGGAAGATCTAGAGTTAGGATGGACCTATATTGGTTTAATTATTAATTATAATTAATTATAATTCTTGATCTTGTGTTTTTAAATTTTAGTATTGTTATTTTATTTTGTCAGAGTTAAAATTTTAAAGATGACATTACAACATCTCTACCTTGGCATAGGAATTAAACACTAGATAAACCCTAGAGGCCCATAGAAAAATTGTAGGTGGAGAAAGGGTCATGGAGTTTCAAACTAGAGAAGGACATATTTTTTAGGAAGAGTGATCAGGATCTCATCAATGTCAAGCTCTCATATCCTTGTTAAAATGAAAAATAATATTAAATGGTAACCATGACTTTTTTATCCATGTGATATATATTTTTGAAGTAAAGAGATGGCCACCATGATAAACCCTTTGAAGACACAAAACCTCTCATCAAATATTCTTTCTGGATGAGATGTCGGTTGCCTACTATTAGACCCACATGGAGGAGGAGGAGTTGGCGTAATATGAACCAAAGGAGGGGGGTTTTCAAAAAATTTGAGCTAGGCCCAAGGATTTTATACATTCACATTTTAAAGTCATCTTAAAAGGTTGCCATACTATGATTTCTAGAATTCAATAGGCGACCATTTTGTATTCGGAGTCCCTAACCCTTGATCCAACAACACACTATCTGATTCCTCTATTTTTGGCCAACCTAGGGCCCAAAGAAGTTTTCCAGGGGTTGGAGAACTCTTCTTTGGGTTCTTTGGCTCTGATTTTAGTTTCCCTACAATCCTAGAGATCAAAGGAACACATGCAATGTGCTATGACTTCCTTAGAATTTTCATAATTTTTTGAACACATTAGGTGTTCTAATTTTCTCTCAGAAGCCTATCTAGTATTTTTTACTATTTATCCTTAATCTAATGAAGTGACATTGGCCTCACTCTCCTTGGGTGAGCTAGTGAAGGAGATCCTTACCTTGGAAATAGAGGAAGGTTAATCTAACGTCGTGAATGGTGCTCTAGTTTTCGAGGAGAAACACTTTTGTGAATAAAAATAAATTGTGATTCAGAATGAATTTGAGAAAGCAAGGAAGAGGAAAACAAATTGTAGTTTCAAGAAGAAGAACAAATTCCTCCTTTCTCTATTTTTGGGAGTTGACTTTGACAATCAGAATATTGAGGAAATGTCCCAAAAATATCTAGTGGAGCGAGTAAGGGGTCAAAAATGCAAGTCCTCAACCCTAAAAGCATGGGTGGACAAGGAAACCTCACCTATTATTAAATTTCCTCCATAGTTTTCTCTGCTAGCCCGAGGTTCGATTTATTTGTGCTTCAAATATGCAGCTAATGCCCAAAAGGTACATCATATGGTTTTGAAAATTGATTAATTGCCTATCCTTTTTAATTTTGGGATGTCCCTCTTTGATGAAAAGTAGGAGAGGCTAGATATGTCCCCAATATAGTTTCATCTTCCAGGTCTCCCTCCTAACTATTGGGATGCCATAATTTTCAAAGATAGAGGTAACTTAATGGGATCCTATCTGGATCATGAATTTTCATATTTGGAGATGGGGATTAAGTCAGACTCTTGTACTTTGGTTAATATGGACCTTAGGGAAGTGCTTCTAGCAGACATGGATTTCAAGATTGGAGTGGAGTGTATTGAGATACTTGATTATGAAAGAATGCCTTTTAGGTGTAGGCAGTGATATAGATATGAGCACCTAGCTAAAAATTATGATATTCCCTTTTCTATGAAGGACCATATATCCAAAGGAAAGGACCCGGTGTAAGGACATATTGGGTTTAAAAAGGGTTATGGATTGGAGGTTTTGGGTACCAAGGAAAAGAAAGTTATTATAGACATTCAAACTTTCCTTTCAATATACATGATGAGATTTGGGTTGGGCTCTCAGTATTTCAAAATCATTTTTCATAGATTAAATATCACCTTTCCATCTCCCTCATAAAGCCTTGCATCACACCAAGCATATTGTGAACACTTGAACAACTAATATGTTGGCTATATCAATGTAAAATAAATACCATGACTTTGAAAATCGTGCTTCTCTCCTTTATCCTCAATCACAACATTAAGGCCCTAAAAAAAGAAAGACAAGTAAAGACCTACCCACCTATCTATCATTCATTATCTATTGTTTGACTTTATTGTTGTCTTTGCAATTTCAAGATGTTCCAGGAATTTACAATTTGGATAAGTAATTGTTTGATCTCGATTTTGTTCTTAAGATTTCATAATATTCCCCAAATATACCATTGAAATGATTTCAACAGCTTTATATTGGCCAAGTATGTTAGCTTATTCCATCGAAGTTTATATGGCTTAATACAATAGAATTCATGATTTAACAGTGGCAGCGAATTAACCTATTTATCATTTGTAGAAAATATGACATTAGTGCCCTTAATGTGTCCCACATATTATCTAAGAAACACCAAAGTGCAGAAGCATAAAAATTAGAGTTAGATTGATCTATTCGTGCACATGGAGGGGACCCTAGTCAAGTTGGTCCCAAAATGTCTGTAGCAGTGTCTGGATCCTATAAATCCATTAAAGCCTCACATTCTCTGTAGTTTTAGATATACATATCCAAATCAACATGTTACATAGATGGATGTATTTTATGAAGTTTCCCATCAACTCAAATTGAAACTAAGCATCATCAATCTATGATGGGCCACATAATATTGATATGATCAGTTTGTGGCTGAGATTATAGGGCATGAGAGCATGCACTGGATTGGAGGCCTAAATTCCCAAATAATTCTAATCCTTTATCGGTCTGCGATCGTAATTTTTGTCTGTAACCACAATCCCCTTGTGCCATCAATCATTTCTTTGAAGGCTTAAATTTATGCACAGTTGAAAAAAGAAATCTATTAAGGGCAATTGTGGTGTGGATTTTCAAATGGTCAGATTGATCAATCCATTATGCAAAAAAAAAAAAATTAAAACCAATTTTCACATTCCCGGAAACTAATCAAGTTTTAATGGATATGATAACTGCAATTCAATGGTGCTAGCGGGCACCTTGGGTAATCACAATGCTACTTCCCCACTGATACAAATATTAGATTTGTCATACACCATCGACACAACTCTTAGATTTGTCATCTAGTTGATTCGTTTGTTGTGAAATAATGGAACTGAGTGGAGGCCCATATGGGGATTTTCTCTTTGGAGTTTAGAAATAAATACAAGGAAAGTTCCAAATCAATAATTATCCTCTTCTGAAAACACTAACTATAGATGAGCTTATAATTCTGATAAACATTGAATATGACCACCATGAAATGAATTACGACAATTTGGAATTCTCGCACTCATTTCGTTATATTCAATGCCATTCATGCATGTATATTCAATTTTTGAAAGAAAATGCATGAATCGCAACAGGAATTTTCATAAACATGTCCTTATATTCAATGCCATTCAGGTTTATATTCAATTCAATTCAGGGTGATTGGATTCCATTGAAAACCAATAAAGTGTATTAAATCAGATTCAATAGAAGACCAATAAAATGTATTAAATTAATGACGGATAGAAAAGGCTAATACAATAAAATAAGACGGATGAGAAACCAAAACCCATTTAGGAAAAGAATCAAATTAGCTTTATTTTAAAAATATAGAAAGTTCATGTAAGCAGGAAGGTTGTAGCAAAATATGAAAGCGAGGATGGCAGCAATTTAAACCACCATAGACTGCAGGAAAAATTCACTAAGAAAAGGGGTCTCTTTTCCCACTCTACTCTACATTCATTGTCGGTTGATCCTTTGGTAAAAGAAAATAAAAATTTGTAGAACGAACACAAAAAATCGTAGAATGAACGCAGGAAATAACAGCTAGTAAAAATGCATGAACATAGAAAAATATAAGCCTCTAAATCCAACTAACTTGTGATTCCAACTCCAAAATCGCAGACTTAAATTTTGAATTTGTTGTTTCCCACCTCTTCAAAAGCCTACAAGTTCTCTCTGATGCTTTTCTATCCATGACAGAAGTTTTAATTATATATAAAATTTCGCAAGCCCTAAAAATATTTAACCACATCACCAATTTCTCTCAAATCTCTCAAAATATACCAAAGCCCTCCTTCCAACGATAAAAGTTTAGCGCCAAAGAGCCATCTTTATGGATAAAACATCCAGTTTTCATGGAGAATTTTGAAATAGGATAAACCTAGAGTGGACCTCTTCATCATAGTAAGAATAACCGGTTTGCATTTCAAAGGGTAAGAACAACAAGTTTTCATGGGTAAAAATATTTGGTTTTTGTTCTTTGGGCTTTCATACCTAGGTTCAGTTTTCGCTTTCATAGCTTTCATAGCCGGTTTTCAATTTTAATGAAATGCACATTCAACTTAATCTATCCACTATTAAAAATAATTAAAAATTTAACATCAATATTTTACCAAGCTCTCAGGATCAGATTAATTTGATTATTAATCAAATATAAAATGAGAATATATTGTTTTATTTAAATTTTAATTTCATATAATCATGTAAATTATGCATTAAATAAAATAATATATTCATTGGTACAATTCTCATATAAATTGATGAAACTAAACACATTTATCCATTATTATACAATAAACCATACTTAAATATTTTTAATTACATATTTATAATCATTAATAAAGGTTTATATATTATTTAAAAAAAAAATGCATAAACAATTAACAAAAGTTCATAATACCATTAAAAATTAATTAAAGTTCATACATATTTACTAAATAGGTATATAAATATATATTTTAGGTTTATCTATTTAGTGTTTATGAAATGTAAATTTGACAATTTAATACTAGATTTAAATGAAATCACACGTTTAACATAAGCAATGTTATATTTATCTATTTATTAAATGTAAATATGAATATTTAACCTTAGATTTAAAACAACTCACACTTTTAACATAGATCAATGAAGTTTAAAAAGTAAAATTTATGGCCAAATAAATATAAATATTAATATTAATTTGACTATCTAAATATTACCTTTATTAAAATTATAATGAAGGAATTAGTGTAAAGTAGATAGATTATACATGTAATTATGTTAATTGTAGATGAATCCATCTGTAGTGTTAAACTTTAGAGACAAAAGGGTATTCAAAATTTTAACACTATAGATGGATTTAGAGACCCATTTGTCTCTAAATTTCACCACTACATATGGATTCAGAGACCCCTGTAGTGAAATGTAACACTTCGGTATCAAAATTACAATTTTTCATTTATAGAGTGACACAATTAAAAATTACTAACACAAATGACTAATTCATATACTTGTTCTACTTGTTATTTGGTCATATTTTTATTCTTGGACTATACTAGTCATTTACATTAATCATTATTAATTTTGTCACTTATTATCTAGTCATATATTTTAATCCTAGACTAAATTAGTCATTTAAGTTAATCGCTTTTAGTTTAGTTACTTATTATCTAGTCATATATTTTATCCCTAGAATAAATTGGTCATTTCAGTTAGTCATTTTTAGTTTAATCACTTATTATCTAGTCGTATATTTTATTCTTAGACTAAATTAGTCACTTAAGTTAGTCATTTTTAGTTCCATCACTTAAAATTGCTCAAATTTAGTAGTAATTCACTTGAAATAATTGCGGTGAATAACATTTTTAGTCACTTGGTCATTAATTTCAGCATTTTTTACTAGTGAGAGGAAATTATTTTCCTTAACACACCGAGTTCACATCGAGTTACGGAGAGGTCTTAAACAAGACAACATAGTTGCAAAATTAAATCTTAATAGAATGAATTTTAATATAGAGTGGCGGAGATTAAAACCACAAATATAGTGAAGCAAATAAACTTCAAACAAATTCTCTCACGGTGATACAGAGTAAAACATAGTAGTTGTGGTAAAAATAATACGTGAAATTTTCCATAAGCATATCATGACTAACCAAACATTATATTATGACTTCAAAAAAACTAGAAGTAATTCATATGGATATTGAAACTCCTTCACCATTAAAAAAATGTTCTTACTGAGATTTATATTCACTGGGGGTTGTGAAGTAACACATAGTAAAAGCCTGTAACTGTTGTTTTCATGCAACCACCAAAATTCACTCCACAATTTTCTCCCCTTTTCGTTCAGACTTACTTATGCCACTATTACATTTAACCTATTCTTACTTGTTAATTCAAAACATAAATATCTAAGACATTAATACATGAGAAACAAAATTTAATACAGAGGATGGGCGAACATCATTTTCTGAACTTGCAGAGGTTGTTTGAAGTAAATAACACTTGCGGAATAAATTTTCCCATACGCTTTTACTACCATGCATTAAATTCCTATTTGACTTCTAATTATTTAATCTTTTGCAGAATGGTTAATTTTTATCATGTTCAAAACTTCATTTACACGATCTCCTCACTTGCGAACTCAATCCACAACCTGCAAAACAATTAATGAGGTATGGTTATTTTTAGAAAATTAAACATGTTGGTTGAGATTAATTTTCCAATAATACAGTATATACACACACACAAATTACATAACCATTACCTGAAATCAAAGACTTGTATGGGCTATTTTGTAATTTCTCTCGTGGCAAGAGTCCGAAGACCATTATAGTAATAGTCTCACTAGTACGACTTATCCTCTCTATATGAGTATCCAAGTTTTCTTCCATAGTCGATGAGATTTTTTGGTTAGTTAGCATATGCTTCCTTTTGTTCAATCGGAAGTTGGAAGAAAACCCTAAAATTTCCTTGTACTCGAGCGATAAGAGAGTTTGGGGCGCCATGATTTATAATCAGGAAGAAACCCAACTTCTCTGCAGCATCTAAACTTTATGCAGTGATTGTGTGATTTTGATTATCATGATATTGCGGGAGAAGGCTCAAACCCCACAAATTGATTATGGGAACATTAAGGTCCTCGTGTACCAGTGCCTTCTCTAGTTTCCACAGGAACTTTTCCGAAACCATGTGGATTCCACTCTCTACCAATGTCTCCACTCAGTTGATTTCTCGCTTCTCCAGCACTATCATTGCCCTAATACTGGCAAGCATCTATCATATGTTTAGGTAGCAGCATGAATGTATTTAATGGCAGTTATAAATATAAAATATTTCAATGGTAAGTTTTCAACTATATATATATATATATATAATTTTATTTGTTAAAAAATTTCATTAATAATTTATTTATTGAGATTTGTAATTTTTTCAATATGGAGTTCACATGTAACATATTATATACTAGTATAGATCCATCTTAACCCCAGATCTATCAAGCGCCGAGAGGGATCAAATCGAGGAAAGGTTTGCACCTTGAGAAATTGGATCCCTCTCATAGCTTGATAGATCTAGGGTTAAGATGGATCTAGGTTGGCTTCAGTCATGTGGAACTACAAGGAAAGGACCCTATAGCGGATGATAAAAATACCCCATACATCCGTTTCTAGAGGATGTTACTAGAGGAGGTTGGCGGGTGGAGGGTTTTACGGATATTTTCCACTCGATGTGCTTATCATCCAACATCGCACTAGTGCTCCTTACAAGAGAAAGCATAGGTGCACACAAAACATTGGCACACCAGACACCGTGCGCTCCATACACACCCGCCCGGTGTGTTGTATTACTATAGAGCACCGGTGCTTCACAACTCTTCTGCGCTGGTGCATTATAAAACACCATGCCAAAACCAAAACCGCCCAATGCCGTATTAAGAAATCGCACCAGTGCATCACAAAAAAACATGCCAAAACAGAAACTGACTAGTGCATTCATAAGAAAGAGCATCAGTGCACCTATAAACCATGTGCACTGGTAAAGGGTTAAATAAATAAAAAATTACGGTAAAAAAATCAGATTTTTCACTTTTTTCAGTGATCCGAAGCTCTCAATTACCGGTGCACTCTACAAGATAAAGCACCAGTATGCACAAAAAATTGGCACACCGGACACCGTATGCTTCGTACACACCCACCCGATGCGTCCTATTACTGTAACACACTGGTACTTCACAACTCTTCCGCGCCAGTGCATCATAAAACACCGCGCCAAAATAGAAACAGATCGGTGCGTTCGTATGAAACAACATTGGTGTGGCTATAAAACACGTACACCAGAATAGGGTTAAATAAAAAAAATAACCACCAGTACTTCACAACTCTTCTGCGCCGGTGCATCATAAAATTTCATTAATAATTTATTTATTGAGATTTGTATTTTTTTCAATATGGAGTTCACATGTAACATATTATATACCAGTATAGATCCATCTTAACCCCAGATCTATCAAGCGTCGAGAGGGATCAAATCGAGGAAAGGTTTGCACCTTAAGAGATTGGATCCCTCTCGGAGCTTAATAGATCTAGGGTTAAGATGGATCTAGGTTGGATTCAGTCATGTGGAACTACAAGGAAAAGAACCTATAGTGGATGTTTTTGAGGAACCCCTTATAAAAATACCCCATACATCCATTTCTAGCGAAGGTTACTAGAGGAGGTTGGCGGGTGGAAGGTTTTGCGGATATTTTCCGCTCGATGTGCTTATCATCCAACATCACACCAGTGCTCCTTACAAGAGAAAGCATCGGTGCGCACAAAACATTGGCACACTAGACACCGTATGCTTCGTACACACTCACCTAGTGCATCATATTACTGTAGAGCACTGGTGCTTCAGAACTCTTCCGTGCCGATGCATCATAAAACACCACGCTAAAACCGAAACCGCCTGGTGCTGTATTAAGAAACCACATCGGTGCATCATAAAACAACGCGCCAAAATAGAAACTGACTAGTGCGTTCATAAGAAATAGCATCGGTCCGCCTATAAACCACGTGCACTGGTAAAGGGTTAAATAATAATAAAAAATACGGTGAAAGAATCAAATTTTTCACTTTTTTCAGTGCTCTAGAGCTCTCAATTATCGGTGCGATCTACAAGATAAAGCACTAGTACGCACAAAAAATTAGCACACTAGACATTGTGTGCTCTGTACACACCCGCCTGATGTGTCCTATTACTGTAACGCACCGGTACTTCACTTCTGCGCTGGTGCATCATAAAACACCGCGCCAAAATAAAAATCGCCGAGTGTGGTGTTAAGAAACCGCACCGATGCATCATAAAACACCGCGCCAAAATAGAAATGGACCAGTGCATTCGTATGAAACAACACCAGTGTGGCTATAAAACGCACGCACCAGAACAGAGTTAAATAAAAAAAAATTACAACCAGAAAACCGCATTTTCACTTTTTTGTTCTCAATCATTGGTGCGCTCTATAAGAGAAAGCATTGGTCGCACAAAACATTGGCACGCCGGACACCATGTACTCCATACACACCCACCCAGTGTGTCCTATTACTGTAAAGCACTGGTTCTTTACAACTATTCCGCTCCAGTGCATCATAAAACACCGCACCAAAATAAAAACAGCCTAGTGTGGTGTTAAGAAATCGCCCCGGTGCATCATAAAACATCTCGCCAAATCTAAAACCTCCCGGTGCGGTCTTAAGAAACCGCACCAGTGCACCTATAAAACCTCGAGCACTGGAACAAGGTTAAGTAAAGAAATATTACAGCCAAAAAACTACATTTTTCACTTTTCTCAATGCTCCAGAGCTCTCAAGCAGCAATGCAATTATTCCTTCTCTGAGCCTCCCTGACATCGGTGCTCCCATTGCACCCATTGCACGCACTGCTGTTGTTCCTTTCCCACCAATCTCGAGCTTGAATTTTGCCAAAAGGTGGGAAATTTTTCTTTTGCAAATTCTACAGCCAATATGCCTCCTCCATGGCGAAATGTACAGGTACTTTTTTTGTTTTTCTATAATTAAGCCTTTTAGTAGATTAGAATTTGAAATAACCTTAAAATTAACAGTTTAAAAGGATTTTTTTTTTGTCATGCAGTCACAAGCCATTCGGCTCGCATCGGTAAGCGGTGCTGCCTATAAAATTTATAGGTCGCACCGCAACTGGTGCTAACGGTATCCGCACCGTGTCTAGGGCGGTACCGAAATGCACGCTGCATTATTTTAAAATTTAAAAAAAAGTGCAGTGTGGTCGTTTAGTCGGTCGCACCATTGACCATGGGAATAGCAACATGGTGCATTGACAGAAATATCCACCCCGGTGTCTGTCAGTGCACCACATTCAGCATTCTGACAAGGTCAACAGTGTGGTTGGGTAAAATACCGCACCGTTCACTATGTAATTTTTCAGGAACTCAGTGCGCTAACACAAATATATGTGTCGAGGCATATATTTTAGTCAGCGCACCGTTCTTCTGACACAATATATAGTCAACGGTGCTTTAAAAAATTTCAGGTGCACTACATACGGTGCGTTTTATGCCATATGGGGCATCGCCTCCGGTGAGCTACAAACAAAAGCTACACCGGAACCGGTACATGACTATTTTTGTGGCGCATCGACTGGTCTATTTTTTTTTTTGAAAAAAAGTTATATATGTATATTCCTACTTACATGTCTGATTTAATAAAAAAAAAATATTTAATATGTCAATTATTCAGAGAGAAGAGGAGGAACAACAACAACAACATGCAGAGCAGTATGACATGCTTCGCCAGTGGGAGGCACGAGAGAGGGAGAGAGATGCGTACCCTCGCCCTATTATAGGAGATACCCAGGGACTCCTAAGGCAAGTAGGCCTCCTCAAGTTCTGAGGAGGCTACTTCCCTAAATGCCCATAGTGTTTTTTTAAGACATCTTATCGGTAGGTGGAATTCCCACCAATAGGCTTTCGAGGTTGGTCCTGACCAGTGGTACACACCCACTGAGGAGGATATATATTTCATTACAAGGCTATCAAGGAGTGGGGTGTATTTTCCCTTGTTCCCAAAGTTTCTAGCTAGTTGTGTAGCAAGGAGTCAGTTAGTTTACTCCCAGAGATACATTGGAGCAGATGTACTGTCTCCTTAAGAGTTTCAGGTCACTGGAGGTTAGTTACATATTGGTGCATTTGGTAGACAGGACATGCAGTGCCTCTCACTTCTCATTTCGACCATTTCACACAACACCAGTGATGGGAAACGCATTATTTTCTCGCTTCTATATTATGTTGATTCTTTAGTACATGAGCCATGACTTGTTAGGTGGTATGCCATTTTTTTGTGGTAGTTATGTACAACCTTAAATAGATGTTGTGCTCATGCATAAGGGAGGGTCAAATTCCCTTTTGCTTCAGAGCTTTTTTGTTTATTTTTTGAGAGGTTTCAAAAGATGAGGCCTAATTTTTTTCGGCAGCCTTGTAGGCCAATGTTGGAGTCCCAGATGCACATGTGGGGCAGATGATGCCTAAGAGGGGAAAGACTATGTTTCCAACGAGGATGTCGCATGATGCAATGGACTTACCAGCCAGTGCTAACGAGCTACATCCCTTCATTATGGTCCCCTGTCCTTATGCTATATTGGATTGGCGAGGGTGTGCCAACATCCTCTTTACAAATGATGAGCCACCAGATGATAAAGGTAATATTACTATTTTATTTTTTTATTCTAACATGTTCTTTATTTTCTTTTTATTAAATTGTGTAATGAAATTGTCTAATTATTGTTGTGTACTGGTATATACTTTGCAGACATTGGCTCTTTTGATAGCGACGAGATGCCAGAACCACCACATGATCCAAATGTGGATCCTGATGACGATCAGGGCATGGCAGATGCTGAGGATCATGATCAAGAGGACGGTGCAGAGAGACATGCTCCTGCTGGTGCACCGGTACTGCCTTTTGCTAGGCACAATCGACCTGATACTAGATATTGGATGGAGTTTGGCGACCAACTCAGTGCATTGATTGTTGAGGTAGGCATCAGGCCCGCTCATTATAGATACATACAGGTCGATGATAGGCTATTACAAATGTAGAGAGGCATGTTGCGTGACATGTACAACTTGATGTGGCATTTCGTAGGAGCTACGACAACTTATATGTGACTAAGGAAGACTGTTGCACATTATAGGCGTGGTCAAGCCTCAACACGTGATGGATAGTCCATGAGTAGCGACTCATCATCTCATGATCGTTCACCTCACGCCATGCCTGATGAGCATGAGGCTCCACTCACATCTATTAGTCGTCATGGAGATGAGGCTGGACCATCGGCCACATCCAATCAGCATCCATCAGTACTAGTCATGATCACGAGCAGGTTGGATGATCAACTGTCGAGGCTGCACCATTGACTGAGCAGGCCGCCACTAGTGCTGCTATTGATGTTGTACTACCACTAGCTGATCCATGACATTTATATTACAGTTGTATATTTTTAAAATTATATATATATATATATATATATAGTCCATTTATTTTATGTTCATGTTGCAATTGTACCTAATTTACATGTTGGTGATCACCATGATGTGTATATTGTTAGGTCATGTTAGATATGTTCATTTAATGTGTAGCTTGCAGATAGACGTGTATGTGATAGCATGAGCTATTTGACATGAGATGTATATTTGATGTTTGTGTTGTGATGATGTTAATATATAATGTTAATTTGATGTTTGAATGTGTTTTTTAGTCGAATATGATGTTATTACGATGGTTATCATGATCGTGGTTTTTATTAATTAATTTAATATTAAATGACCATAATATTTATTAAATATTATGTCGTGATTATAATTGAAATTTAAATTTTAATTGTATGTAAAATTGTAAAATTGTATTTGTATTTGTAATTGTAATTTTAACTGTAATTGTATGTAAAATATTTAATGTAAAATTTTAATTGTAATTGTAATATTTAATTTATTGTGAAATGATTGTAATTTTAATTTTAATTGTAATTGTATATTTGATAAATTGTAAAATTGTAATTCTAATTCTAATTGTATGTAAAATTCTAAAATTGTAATTGTAATTGTAATTTTAACTATAATTGTATGTAAAATATTTATTAATGTAAAATTTTAATTGTAATTGTAATATTTAATTTATTGTGAAATGATTGTAATTGTAATTGTATATATGAAAAACTGTAAAATTCTAATTCTAATTCTAATTGTATGTAAAATTCTAAAATTGTAATTGTATTTGTAATTGTAATTTTAATTGTAATTGTATGTAAAATATTTGTAAAATTGTAATTGTAATTGTAAATGTAATTCTAATTCTAATTCTAATTGTATGTAAAATATTTGTAAAATTTTAATTTCATTACTGTGAAATGATTGTAATTACTCCGATAGGCGTAGCCCCCTATCAGAATTCGCTTCATTAATGATTTTGCTAATTAATCTTTTTCATCCGATGGTATAGATTGAAAGATGCCGGTATATTATTGTCGTCGCCACTCAATCAATGAATGAAATTAAAAGACATAACCTCCTTGCATGTCTAAATCAAATGTTTAAACCCTACTTAAATTAATTTTTTACCAAATGATCATTAAAAATTTATTGTTCCTCTTATTTATCTCCACGTATGAGGGTACGAGGGATTAGAGCGAAATAAGGACATATTTCGGGCAAGAAATTTGTATCGTTGAAGCAGCATGGCATGTGGTTAGCTTAACATTTCAGGATTGATAATGGGATTTGTATGGAGGCAGCCATCACTTCAAACAACAAGAAATATTGATGTCCATCCATCTCTTCCAACGAGAGCCAGATTGATATCGTGTTTACAAGGCATTACAAAAGCGGAGGTTCCACGTTGTCAAGAGCTAAAAGGAACGGTTTCAAATCCAATAACCTGTCTTCCATGCTGTGAGAGGCGCACTACATGCCAGTCTTCCATGCATCAGGCGGAGGAGGCCGAACGAGATTCGAAGCGTCGCTAGTGGCACGATCTAATTTCCACGTTGCTAACAATGGTATAATGTTTGATAATTGACTCAAGGCTATACCTGCAGGGAAAAACTAGAGCAGCGTCACAAGTCCATAGTCCTCCTGGATGCGCTTTCTCCTTCGTTACGGAACACAATACACCACATTAAACTCAAGCCTGGTTACAAGACCATGCACCTAACATTCTCAGAGGCCGTGATAAACCATTATAAATACCAGGCGTGGAGTGAATTCAAGGTCAAGTTTAGGAGAAGATTCTCGGCTTATGTAGCAGACTGGAAAGATTCGAAGAACCCTTCATCTCAGGACAGGGTTCCGGGTCTCAGAAATGAGGCGATTAAGCCTCCTGGATGGGAGCACAAGTTCTGCAAAGTGAACGATACCGCACTCAAATAATTCACACACAAAGTCTTCTCTATAACGAAAGGGCCAATTTCTGTCATGCAATGGAAAATTTAGCCAAAAATAAATTTTCTGTATAGTAAATTGTCTTCCTTGGCTATGCTGATGACTAGTGCGGGTTAATGGGTAATCATGGATCACGCAAAAATTTTAAGTGGAGCAAGTCTTCCACTGAACCTCTGTCTGCGCACATTGCGAAGATTGTCCAATGGATATTACTTTCGATGAATTTATTTTGTTAAAAGTAATATTTCTGGTTCATGGTGTAGATACAGTACGGGTGGATCAGAACTGAATTAAGGAAGGTTCGTCATTACTTGGTTGACAAGGGATTATATCTCGAAAGCCAATTTTATTTTTGAAGTCACCGGAAGCAGAGTGAAATAAATGGAACCATAGTTCTATTGGGAACCTGAGTTAATTAAACACCAAGGCGGTTTCTGTAGAGAAAACTAGTGGGTTCGCATTTTTTTAAATGGTAAGTGAGACCGCTAAAAAAAAACGCGAGGTGCATCGGTGTTCGACACGTCACAAAGTGGCGGTATTCTAATACCGCGAGTTTCACGTTTTTTCTGAACGTTAAGGTTCGGAGATAAAAAAAACGTGATATCCATCTTGGTCATTGGATCAGTGATGGTTGAAGCGACGATGCGTCCGCTGTTGGATGTAGAGGGAAAGTTAAAGGCTAGGACCCATTTCATTGCGCGATGCTGAGAAGTTAAAGGGCGAGCGAGGTTATCACGCGAATGTCGTTGGATTCGTTGGTGGGAGCACGATAGGACTACAATCGTAGATGCAAAAGGTATGTTAGTGCTAGCGCCCAAATATAGTTATATGTTATATGGGCCAAATGTTGTAATATGCTGGTGGTTAGTTCTTAACCCAAGTTCAAGTTTATTTGTGATTTGGATATTGATTTTTAGGCCCTATGTCAGACACAAATTTGTGCATTTCGATATTCAACCCATAAATTACATTTGTAAAAATATTTAACATGAAACGTAGAAGCTTTAATGTAGAATGTACCCATTAGGATTATTCTAATCCCAATTAGCGTACTTTAAAATATGTACTTATGAATTAGTGTACTCTAATGATGGTCCATGTATAATTTATTTTTACCCGTTCTTGTTTCTTCTATTCAATGGTAAAGACACTTGCACAATTGCTATTGGTGATTGGTGGGAAGGAAACACGGAGGGAATTAGCTAAAACGTACTTGACGAAGGGAATCGGTTTGGATGAAAAGATAAATATCATAGTGTTAAGAAAAACAAGGGAAAAAGTTTAAAAATATTTTTAATACTTTAGATGAGAGACTATTTTTTGCTCATTAACTTGAAATTGAGGTGTTGTGTCGCTTTTAGGGTTTGTTATTTATTTTGTTATATGGATGATTTTTGTTTTTTTGAGGGGTTAGTGTGGTTTTTTTTTTTTTTTTTAATCTTGTGTTTTTTGTTTTGTCAAATTTAGTATTTTATAAATAATATGGGATTAGGAGAACTCATATAAATGATAAATTGAAAATATTATTTAACTAGTGCTATATAGTACTTTGTTTCTATGGTTTAGTAAAAAATAGTAAAATTAATGTATTAAATGTTTAACAGTGTAAGTGTATTTAGTGTATTTGATAAGTGTTTTTGGAACAAAAAAATTATCAATAGTTTTAGTTGCATAGTTATTATGGCTATCATGCACAAATGCACCTTTCTTCCTCAATCTCTCATGCAAATTTCTAAAATATGTTGTAGATCCAATGTAAAATGATTAAATATATTCTTTTCAATGATTAAATATATACTTATATGTTGTATAATAATAATAATAATAATATTATTATTATAAAAAATATACTAATATTATTGTATTTCAATTATAATTAATAATACTAATAATAACTGAAATTGCCATAAATGAAATAAATGTATATTAATCATAATATTAAAATCATATTAATAAATATTTAATAATAAAAAATAATAATAATAATATAAAAATAATTAATACAATAAAATATTATTATCATTAAAAATAATAATAGTGATTAATTTATATTATTATAGTTAATTTATTATTATTATTATAATCAACTTAATATTAATTATTATTATTGCAAATTAATTATTATTAGTATTATTATTAATTAATAAATAAATAAATAATAAATATCGATATTGTTGAATATATAATAATAATAATATTATCATTAAAAAATATATTAATATTATTCTATGGCAATTATAATTAATAATAATAATAATAAATGAAATATACATAAATGAATGATGATGATGATGATGGTAGTGGTTAACGGCCACTTAGACCAATCTTTGGTTTATCGGACCTAAAGAAAAGAGTTATTTAGTTTGATTTAAGGTTTTATTCCTATGCTCAAAAAGCTTGGAGAGAAGCCTCCCAAGCTCACTATAACTTTGACATCTTAAAAGGCTAGGAAGGTCAGTATTGCAACAAATATTATGATGTAATAGATGTAATATTAAACTCATAATAATAAATATATAATAAATAAATAATAATAATAATACAAAAATAACTAATTTAATAAATTATTATTACTATTATTATAAATTATTTATAATAATAATAATAATAATAATAATACAATACTTTCAAATTCAAGTGGAGCTAATACTTCATCTTTAGGAAAAAAATAAAATAGACAATCATGGCCATGAATAAATTATTTCAATATCCACCTTAATTATAATATTTTTATAACAAATTTCTGCATAGAGAAGGAAATGAAAATGTATAATAACATGCATTTAACATGTGGGATTTAAGGATACAAACACCATGACTCCTAAGCTGAGGAGCGTGAGCCGAAAGGGAGATCACAAAAGGATGCCGTGTAGGCAGGCGTGGCCGCCCGGCCAAGGGCGAGAACCGCGGTGAGCCGGAAGGAATGTGATGTGGGAAGGTGTCAAGACGAACGAAGACAACGTGGAAGCCATGGAACGATAGATGAAGGAAGACAAGACTCTGACAAAGTGGTTTTTTAATAGGGTTTCTAGGTGGGAAAAGGGTTTCCATCCAAAAGGTCCGATACCCATGTGCCGGCACCGGAACCGGAAGTCACGATCTATTTCGTTTAGCGAGGAAAACAAGCCGCCGGCGGTTTCTAGGGTTTGTGCGTGCAAGCCGCAACCATGGTTAAACATTGGGAGGCTCTCGACTCCGGAACCATCGCCGTGAGGACATACTTTCCGTTTGGGGAAGGAGCTTACAAACAAATGTGGATTGGTATTTCGAGGCAAGAGGGCAAATTGTGGTGTGAAGCCTTTGGAAGGAACTCTGCTTACAATAAAAGTTCTAGAGTTTCGCCGGGAAGAAAGACTCGATCCGGAGGTGCAAGGAAAAATCCGACTCAAAGGGCTTCGTGAGGAGAGCGCTTAAGGGCAAGAATGAATACGCTATCGCGTCATTATCCCCGCTGATTCAAGGAAGGAGAGGGAAGGGTTTGATCTCGAGCCCGATACTTTGTGGGGACTTCTGAGGATATTGTAAACTTGGGGGTGGGCCCGAAGGGATCCGAAATCCGCGTATAGTGAACGAGGCCCTAGCTATTAGACCCGTTAATGCCGAGAATCTAGTAAACCCTACCGCATCCTGAACAAGGGCCATTACTAAAACTGGAGAGTATGGATTCGAGATCCATTTCATTAGATCCGGCAATGAGAGACTCAAGAGGTGCATAAACCTATATAGGTGGGTTAAAGAATTTTTCAGAGGCGATGCGTATCCGTAATTAGCACGCAGGACGTCCTCAAACCAAAGAAGAAGGGGTACCCTCAGAAGACCATAAACACTGAAGTCATGTGGAGGAGGGTTTGGTGGTAACAAGCTGTGGGAGAAAAGGAAAAAATGAAACCCATTAAGAAGAAGGACATTGAAGACAACTTAGTGTTGGGTATGGATATTCAGGGAGGAGGCAATAGAAGTGGCCGAATGCACCCTAGTTGGAAGAGCGAGGGGAAGAAGCATACAACTCAATTCATTAAAAAATGGGAGAGCAGTATGGAAGCCGTGACCTAGTCAAAGAATTCAAGGTCGCGGCTCGGGAAAAAGGATGGTTCGTGGTGAGATTTGGAAAATAAAGGAAGCGGCGACTGGTGATGGCGAGAAACTGGCTTTTGGAAATTATCCGATTTTATTCAAGAGATGGAGCCCAATGTTTGATGCTATGCATGAAAGACAGATACATTTCAGCTTAAAAGTAGCCCCGTGGATTGACCTCATTCCTCTCGGGTAGAATCGGTTTTTAGGTCTACTGGGAACAGCCGGGCACCTTCTCGGGAGGTAGACATGTCGTTTCTTCAAACCCAAAATATGGCGATGGCCCTGACATCGGTAAATCTAACCCTGTGGAGGACCGGCGGAAAAGATAAACATCCAAAGACAGAGAATATGTTTTCGAGCAAATTCCTGACTATGAGCATCTCCCTTTTAGATGCCATAGATGCCATGTTCAGACGGGACATCTACCAAGAGACCCGTCCTCGGGGGAAATGCAGAAGAAGGAACCGTAAACCATCGGAGGATGAAGGCATGTATGCGAATCGTGAACATCATGTTCGAAGAATTGGAAATAAAGAAGAACCTTGCGGACGAAGTCGATGAAGGTGACTATCGACCGGGGGAGATGGAATTAGAAATCGTATCCCGCCGCCTCCCCACAGGATGGAAGGAACGACGAACCCGATAAAGAAAGAACGCCCCGTACTGCAGCCCTCAATGAAAGCCCGATCTTAAGCCTATCAATGAATTTCCGTGCCTTCCATGAGTACATCTCCGTACCGAATACCTTCGGTATGAGACTAGACTCAAGTAACCCATCTTTAACTCTTCGAATCTAAAGATGATTGCTTGACTACTAGTTTGAATACTAAAAAACGCCCGCCGGATGATCAATTACATATTGAAAATTTTGTTGAAAATATCACTACCGCCATCCCCTCCATTGATCTGAACCGTGAGGATGAACCTCCCGAGGAAGCTAAATCCTGGGCTCCCGAAACTCTCCTTACCTAGCATTATAACCTAAGATCTCCAGATAAAAAGCTCGAGCGTCTAGGATCGTTTTGGAGGAATAGGTCGAACCTCTCCTCAAATAAAGAAAGTGAGGGGTAGGAAATCGAGTTTATCTAATGCCAAGGTTAGAGCAAAGATCGATGTTGCGTATGGGAAACAAATGACAATTCATGGGGTGCTTAGAGCTATGAACCCCCAAGAGACACACTAAATGATCCCCGTTATCCTCGAACCGTAGGCTAGCCGCAAACCCAAAACCTGCCTTAAAGGAGTCAGACCGAGTTCGAAACCGGATTATATCCTTCTCGCAAGAAACTTAGGCAACAGCGCTGAAGCAGAAAAAGCCTGCGAGCTCTACTCGGTGGCGGTTCCGTGCTATGGACTCCATTTCCGGCACGGGAGGATTGGCTATAGGGTACAAAGAAGGAAGAGTGAGAATTTTTTAAATCGTTGGGGTTTGCAACGTGCTATGGGAGCAAGAGATTCAATCTACAGATCTTGATGTTCCTCTTACAATTGTAAATATATATGGGCCCCGTCGTGGAAGGATGGAGTTCGGGAACGACCGTCAAAAGATATAATGGGAAGAAGCAACATGGTTCTAGGTAGACACATGAACTTTCTTTAGGGGAGGGCCGAAACCCGGGGGTCCTACGACTAGAGAAGATATGCTATCAGAATTCTTTTCAAAGATCCATAACCTCTCATAATCTAATAGACATAAATCTCATTAAAATGAAACCCACATGGAGGAACCGAAGAGTAGGAGAGCGAATTGCAAAGAGGTCGGATCGATTTCTTTTGAGCGAAGACTCGACCGCCGCATTCCCATGTTTCGGGCAAAGGTGGAGAGGGGGGGAACTCGGACCATTTCCCCGATCTTCCTAGAGTTATCCAAACTACCTAGGAAACCAAAGAAATAGCTTTTTAAATTCAATGCAACATGGTTGCAAGAGGAATCCCATGAAAAACTATTCAAGGAAACTTGGATCCATCCGTATGGAAGATCCTGTGAGGGGAAAGGTTTTCTTCGCTCATGAAAAATTTAAAAAGTTAAAAAAAAGCAACTATTGAATGGGAAAAGTCAAGGAGGGAGAGACAGAAGAGGATTTAGTCCTCATTAATGAAGAGCTCCAAAGGATGGAATGTACAGAGACAGATTGCCATAGATCACGTGAGTCAAAAGAGAAAATTTTATCAAGCAGAAAAACAGAGGGACCAAATTCTACCGTCAAAAGAAGAGGAATGGAGGCTAAAGAGCAGGCAATATGGTCAAGGTCAGATGAAAACACAAAGTTTTTCCACAACTATGCAAAAGGGTGAAAAAAATTCAAATACAATATGGAAGCTAAAAATGAGGAGGGTGAAGAGGCTAACACTTTCGAGGAACTTTCTCTCCGGGGAGGAATCACTGCAGCCCGTTTATGATCAAGGGGAAATCACATTAGCAAGTAAAATTATCGTGACTACCCAATGCTTCCCGCATATGTAGAGGACGAGGAGGCAGAGTCTAATGTATGAAGTCTCAAAGGAGGAAGTAGAAAGTGTTATAAAATCAATGGCAAAAGATAAGAGCCCAGGTCCGACCCGATGGACCATAGAGCTATTCTGAACATTTTTTTGAACAAATTGGGACAGAATCCGTCGAGAGGTAGTGGAAGAGTCTAGGAGGAAAGGAGAGGCATATGCCTCCTTCAACACAACTTTTATAGCACTTATCCCGAAGAAGGAGAATCCGGGACGAATGAAGACTTCGTGCCTATATCTTTGCGTAACCGTATTTACAAAATCATTGCCAAATTGATAGTAGTATGATAAAACCAATTCTTTCAAGATGCATTACAAATGAGCAAACTTGGTTTTTTGGATGGTCACAGACACATGAAGCTATAGGAGTGGCAATGTGAAACTATCCAAGGCAGGTTTAAGCAAATGAAAAGAAAGGGAGCAAAGATAAAAATTGGACTTATCAAAAGCATATGATAGAATAACCGGGTTTATATAAGGATGCTACTTACCCATTTAGGATTTAAATATGAATTCATCGTATGGATAATGGGATGCATCTCCAATGTAAACTTTGCAATTTAATAAATGGTGTACCCACTCCTTTCTTCAAAAGCTTCTGTGGGGTTAAGACAAGGGGGTGCCCCTTATCGCCCCCCGTTTCTTTTGGTGGCAGAAGGCCCGAGTCACCCGATTCGACCGGCCTAAAAGAGAGGGAGAAAAGGATTGGAAGTAGCAAATAACATGTTTATCACACATCTCTTGTTTGTGGACGACATCTTACCGTTCACAAATGCAAGTCCGAATGAAATTAAGGAATTAAAAAATATTCCGGGATCCGTTCATGAAAGAGACCTGGAATGCAAATAAATTATAGAAAGTCCCGCCCTTATCACTAAAGGTTTAAACAGAATGAGAAAAACCGTATCTCCGTCCTACTTCCCTTTGAAGTACACAACATGGAGAATCCTTTCAAATACTTAGGATTTTGGCTGAAGCCCAACGTACATAAGAACCAAGATTGGAATTACCGGTGGCCAAAACCTAATCCGAATATCTCAATGGGAGTTACAAATTATTCTCCCGAGCAGAAGACTAACTTTAATCAAATCAATGCTCCTATCCATGCCGCTCCACCGGGTCGCATTAACATGGGTTCCAAAGGGGATTCTAAGGAAGATAAATAGGATTTGGCAAAGAGGGTTCCTTCCGGCGGTGATCAAAGGAGGAATTTGTTCTTCCATGGGTAGCTCGGGATAAAATAGCAAGACCAAAAGAATGGGGTGGATGGGGGATAAAAACCTTACGGATTTCGCACATCTCTCGGGCAAAGAAAATCAGATGGTGAGAATAATCAAAATGGAGAATCTCCTCTCGACAAAAGTGGTTAAAAGGAAATATATTGACCCCACACCACTAGAAGAATGGATAAGGAAGGAAAGTAAGAAGGAGAAAAATGGTTCCTGGGTGGTGTGGAAAGACATTGTGAGGTCACAAGGTGACAGAACAAGGGCCGGCATGGCGTACTGGGGAATGGGGAAACCCCGAAGATAGGGAAAGATCCTTGGGTTGGATGTAATGAAAAATATGCTATTTCTCCAGGTCTAATCGTACATCTAGAATCCAAAGGTATCAGCATCTAATTCAAGTTGAGAAAAATTGGTTTCTCAACAATTTGGGGGCAAGCCCTCGGGAACCGTGAAGAGTTAGGTCTTCGCCTGTACCGGTGGAACGAATGGAAGGTATTCAACGAGGAATTAACTCGGTCCAATGTAAGGTTAAGGGACAGACAAAGACTGTACTGTCCGGGCACACGCGAAAATGGATCGTACTCCCAAAATTCGGTTATAAATTTTTAGTGAACAAAAGGATGGGGAGAACCGTAATGGTGGGACAAGTCGTATCCGGAAACTAAAATCTAAAGAAAAAGCTAGATTATTCTTTTGGTGCATTTTTAAAAAGAAAAATTCCTACTTGGGATTTGCTTCTCAAGCTAGGTACAAGCAAGGGCCAGGGAGATGCTCTCTATGCAGCCTGACTCCGAGAATATAAGCCATATATTCCTCGCATGCCCTTTCGTCAAACAACAAGCGCAGGTCGGAAACTCATAGGGGAAAAGGATTGAATGGGAGGGGAGAAATGTTCAGGAGGTTTGGAAATGGTGGCGCAAATCCACCTCAGCTTGAAAATGAGAAATCTTCCTCCTATCATACGTAAATATGGATTGCAAGAAACCGAGTATTTTCATGGAGAAGGAAACCACAATTTAATCAATTGTAATTCAAATTTATGCTATCCTTGAAAGTATCCTGCATTCGCAGGAAGGAAGCAACACTGTGCAGATTAGGGAGGAAATCGCATTCGAGAAGGGATTCTATGGGCATACGACTTCCGAGCCCCCGCGTAACAACACAATGAGTAGGAATGATCATACATTTAAGCAAACCAAGTCTTTAAAAGCATCCGTAGGCTAGGCACAGGGATGAATACTATGCAGAACTTTCTCACCTTAAAACTCCTTCTAGTCGCTATTTTACAGGCACATTCTGTCAGCTCGCATCTTTGGAGACTCTTTATCCGTTGTTAATTGGGTCAATTCGGGACAAAGTAGATGTCACGTTTATATGCTTAGACCTTGCTTTCGAAGAAATTATGTCCTTAAAGAGCTCTTTTAATGTATTTTCAATTCAAGCCATATCTGCTGTGAGCGAAACGTACACTCTGACACCCTTTCTAAAGAAGGTTTACCGCAAGCTATGGCGCTGGCGCAGTGGAAGAAGATCGTGACGTATCCGTGTGCTCTGATCAACTCATGCACTTAATGTCTATCATCCGTACGCTTAAATATTTTGTTCCGTTTGTTTTTTTCATATGTTTTTTTAGCATAAACAATTGGAACCTATGGTATTATGTTCTCCGAACTACTTGTTATGAAACATTGTCACGTTGAAATATATGTCTTTTGCTATTTTCGTTTTTGGGTCGTTTTCTTAAGAGGAAGCCTTAAAAATAGTAAATGGACATACACACGGATCACTTTATTTTGGCTTTGTACTCAGTGCATATAATGGGCCGAAACGAACCGATAATTCGTTCTTTCACCGATCCAAGCGATTATGAGACACGTAAAGGTTTGTTCTTTTTGAAGCAATGATGACTCTTCATTACACAAAGAAATGTAATGCCTTGCATATACTTGTAACTTTTTATGTTTAATGAAAAGTTCGCTTTTTTCCTTGGAAAAAAAAAAATTAATAATAATACAAGTTATGGTATATTATTTAATTCAAGATATTATTAATTATTATATATTACTATTATTGTTAATTACTTAATAATATTATTAATTGACAATAGCAATAATATATATTAATAACCATATTTTTAATAATATTAATTATTTAGTAATAATGCTTATGAATAAAATCTTTTGGTAATAATCACATACAAAACAATATCATCCACGAGTTTTATAACTCATTTTCGAGATCATATTTTATTATAATAATTTATTTCAAATATTATTTTTATTTAAATTATTAATTTTTAATTGATTAAAATATTAAATAATTATTAAATAATTAAATAATATACAATAATTTAATTAAATAATAATAGTAACAATAATACTTTTAATTAATTAATAATTTAAACATAATAATAATGATTCAATTTAATATAGAATAATTAATTCAATTAATTAATCTAATTTATATAATAAAAAATTATAATAATATTAAATATAAATAAAAAAAACAATATTAAAAACAACTATTATAATAAAATTATTATTATCATTTTAAAATAAAACATGTGTGGCTTTATAAAATATGGTTGTCAATGGATAATCATGGTTGACCAAGATTGATCATGGATAACCAAGGTTGATAATGATTGACCATGTTTGAGTCTATAAAACACGGTTGGCCATGCATACACAAGGTTGACTATGATTGACCATGGTTGACCATGTTTAACTTTATAAAACATGGTTAACAATTCTTGACCATGTGTGAGCATGATTGAAAATGATTATCATATTGAGACAATCTTTGTCATATTGTGACGTTGGACCAAGGTTCAGACGATGATTGATTTCCATATTGAGACAATCTTTGTCACAATGCGACATTTGAGCATGGTTGACCACAATTGATTTGATAAAATATGGTTGACCATGGTTGAAAAATATCAAACCCAAAGAACTAGTATTATAAAGAAAAAGTATATAAACCCTAAGATAAATATTATAAAAAATAAAATAAACCCAATGGTTGATATGAAAATCACCCATGGCCAACCATGGTCGTAGCTGGTACAGTGTCGCATTGTGACAACAACTGTCTCATTGTTTAAATAAATTCCCTTGGGTTCACCAATTCCTTTGGTTTATAAAATTAAACCCTTGGTTTTATTAGTTCTTTTGGTTTATAATATGAATAATCGATCAATGTCATCCATGATAAAATGTCACATTCTGACAAATATTGTCTCAATATCATTGTGACAACAATTATCTCAATTTTTAAATCAATTCCCTTGGGTTCACCAATTCATTTGGTTTATAATTTGTTGGGTAATGGTTTTCCCTTGGGTTCACCAACTCCTTTGGTTTATAAAATTAAACCCTTCGGTTTATTAGTTCTCTTGGTTTATAATATGAATAATCGATCAATGCCATCCATGATCAAATGTCACATTCTGACAAATATTGTCTCAATATCATTGTGACAACAATTATCTCAATGTTTAAATCAATTCCCTTGGGTTCACCAATTCCTTTAGTTTATAATTTGTTGTTAATGGTTTCCCTTGGGTTCACCAATTCCTTTGGTTTATAATTGTTGGGTAATGGTTTCCTTGGGTTCACCAATTCCTTTGGTTTATAATATTAAACCCTTGGTTTTACTAGTTCTTTTGGTTTATAATATGAATAATCGATCAGTGTCATCGATGATCAAATGTCACATTATGACAAATATTGTCTGAATATGAAAATCACCCATGGAAAACCATGGTCATAGTTGGTCCAACGTCGCATTGTCACAAAATTGTCTCGATGTTTAAATCAATTCCCTTGGGTTCCTAAATTCCTTTGGTTTATAATTTTTTTGGGTAATGGTTTTCTCAGGAACGTTCATACTGGTTTATAATATTAAACCCTTGGGTTCACCAATTCCTTTGGTTTATAATGTGAATAATCGTTCAATGTCATCCATGATCAAATGTCACATTCTGACAAGCATTGTCTCAATATGAAAATCACCCATGGCCAACCATGGTCATAGTTGGTCCAACGCCGCATTGTGACAACAATTGTCTCAATGTTTAAATCAATTCCCTTGGGTTCACCAATTCCTTTGGTTTATAATATTAAACCCTTGGGTTAATTAGTTCTTTTGGTTTATAATATGAATAATCGATCAATGTCATCCATGATCAAATGTCACATTCTGAAAAACATTGTCTCAATAAGAAAATCACCCATGGCCAACCATGGTCACAGTTGGTCCAACGTCACATTGTGACAACAATTTTCTCAATGTTTAAATCAATTCCCTTGGGTTCACCAATTCCTTTGTTTTATAATTTGTTGGGTAATGGTTTTCCCTTGGGTTAACCAATTCCTTTGGTTTATAATATTAAACCCATGGATGTATTAGTTATTTTGGCTTATAATATGAATAATCGATCAATGTCATCCATGATCAAATGTCACATTTTGAAAAATATTGTCTCAATATGAAAATCACGCATGGCCAACCATGGTCATAGTTGGTCCAACATCGCATTGTGACAACGATTGTCTCAATGTTTAAATCAATTCCCATGGGTTCACCAGTTCCTTTGGTTTATAATTTGTTGGGTAATGGTTTTCCCTTGGGTTCACCAATTCCTTTGGTTTATAATATTAAACCCTTGGGTTTATTAGTTATTTTTGTGTATAATATGAATAATCAATCAATGTCATCCATGATCAAATGCCACATTTTGACAAATACCGTCTCAATATGAAAATCACCCATGGCCAACAATAGTGATAATTGGTCCAACGTCACATTGTGACAACAATTGTCTCAATGTTTAAATCAATTCCCTTGGGTTCATCAATTCCTTTGGTTTATAATTTGTTGGGTAATGGTTTCCCTTAGGTTCACCAATTCCTTCGGTTTATAATATTAAACCCTTGGGTTTCTTAGTTCTTTTGGTTTATAATATGAGTAATCAATCAATGTCATCCATGATCAAATGTCACATCCGGATGCCAAACATTGCCTCAATATGAAAATCACCCATGGCCAACCATGGTCAGAAGTGGGTCCAACGTCGCATTGTGACAACAATTGGCTCCAATGTTTAAATCAATTCCCTTAGGTTCACCAATTCCTTTCGTTTATAATTATTACAATGGTTTTCCCTTGGTTCACCAATTCCTTTGGTTTATAATATTAAACTCTTGGGTTTATTAGTTCTTTTGGTTTATAATATTAATAATTGATCAATGTCATCCACGATCAAATGTCACATTATCACAAACATTGTCTCAATATGAAAATCACCCATGGCCAACCATGGTCATAGTTGGTCCAACGTCGCATTATGAAAACAATTGTCTTAATGTTTAAATCAATCCCCTTGAGTTCACCAGTTCCTTTGGTTTATAATTTTCTGGGTAATGGTTTTCCCTTGGTTTCACCAATTCCTTTGGTTTATAATTTTAAACCCTTGGGTTTATTAGTTCTTTTGGCTTATAATATGAATAATCGATCAATGTCATCCATGATCAAATGTCACATTCTAACAAATATTGTCTCAATATGAAAATCACCCATGGCCAACCATGGTCATAGTTGGTCAAATTTGTGACAACAATTGTCTCAATTTTTAAATCAATTCCCTTGGGTTCACAAATTCCTTTGGTTTATAATTTGTTGTGTAATGGTTTTCCCTTGGGTTCACCAATTCCTTTGGTTTATAATATTGAACCCTTGGGTTTATTAGTTCTTTTGGTTTATAATATGAATAATCGTTCAATGTCATCCATGATCAAATCACACATTTTGACAAACATTGTCTCAATATGAAAATCACCCACGGCCAACCATGGTCATAATTGGTCCAATGTCGCATTGTGACAACAATTGTCTCAATGTTTAAATCAATTCCCTTGGGTTCACCAATTTCTTTGGTTTATAATTTTTTGGGTAATGGTTTTCCCTTGGGTTCACCAATTCCTTCGGTTTATAATATTAAACCCTTGGGTTTATTAGTTCTTTTGGTTTATAATATGAATAATCGATCAATGTCATCCATGATCAAATGTCACATTCTAAAAAATATTTTCTCAATATGAAAATCACCCATGGCCAACCATGGTCATATTTGGTCCAACATCGCATTATGACAACAATTGTCTCAATGTTTAAATCAATTCCCTTAGGTTGACCAATTCCTTTGGTTTATAATTTGTTGGGTAATGGTTTTCCCATGGGTTCACCAATTCCTTTGGTTTATAATATTAAACTCTTGGGTTTTATTAATCTCTATTGTTTTTAATATTTCCCTTAGCCTTATTGATCCCTTAGGTTTTTAATATTTATCCCTTGGGTTCACCGATTCCTTTGGTTTATAATATTAAACCCTTGGTTTTATTAGTTCTTTTGGTTTATAATGTTAATCACACATTCGGTTTATTAATCTCTTGAGTTTAAAACATTAATTCTTAGGGTTTGTTAATTTCTTAGATTTTTCAGTTTAAAATATTAATTCTTAGGGTTTATTAATCTTTATTGTTTTTAATAGTCATCCATTAGGTTTATAATATTTCTCCCTTGGGTTCGTTGATTCCTTTCGTTTATAATATTAAACCCTTGGGTCTATTAGTTCTTTTGGTTTATAATGTTGATAATCCCGTTGGTTTATTAATATCTTATGTTTAAAATATTGATTCTTATGGATTATTAATTTATTAGGTTTTTTAGTTTAAAATATCAATTCTTACGGTTTATTAATCTCTTGTGTTTTTAATATTGATCCCTTATGTTTATAATATTTATCCCTTGGGTTCACCAATTCCTTTGGTTTATAATATTTAAACCTTTGGTTTATGATGACATTGGGTTTGTATTATTAATTATCCCTTAGGTTTATTAATATCTTCAGTTTAAAATATTAATTGTTAGGGTTTATTAATCTCTTAGGTTTTTTGTTTTTAAATATTGTTTCATATGCTTTATTACTCTCTTGAGTTTAATATATTAATTCTTAAATTTATTACTTTCTTATGTTTTTCGGTTTAATATTATTAATATATTAATATATATTATTAATAAATTAATATATATTATTAATAAATATTCTAATATTTATTAATATTATATATTAATAATATTATAATATTATTAATATATTATTAGTTCTTTTGATTTACTAATAATATAACCATCTATGATATTAATATATTAATAAATATTAAAATATTATTTATTATTAAATATTTTAATATTATTAATATATCAATAATTATTAATATTATTATTATATTAATAAATATTATTAATATATATTATATATATTTCAAGTTAATATATAGTAGGTATATAGTTAATATTATTAATATATTAATAAATAATATTAATATATATTATTAATAAATATTATAATATTATTAATATATCAATAAATATTATTAATATATATAAAATATTTTGGTGATTTTAATCATAATTAATATATTAATAAATATTATTATTAATATATATTATATATATTTCAAGTTAATATAATAATATTATTATATATTATATTTATTGATATATAAATAAATGTGTTTGGTAGTGGGTATAGGCCTATCTGCGTATATCAACCACATTGGTGAATGTGGTTGTAAATCTATTTTATATACGCCTATCGACGTATATCAATCACATTAGTAAATATAATGTGGTTGTGCTAGTTGTAAAATTTTAAATGTAAATGTAATTGTATGTAAAATTAAAATTCTAATTCTAATTCTAATCGTAATTGTATGTGAAATTGTAAAATTGTAATTCTAAATCTAATTCTAATTCTAATTTTAATTGTAATTGTATGTAAAATATTTGTAAAATTTTAATTGTATTAATGTGAAATGATTTTATTAAAATATTTAAATTTGTAAATAATTGTAAAATAATAAATCTAGAATAATATGAATTTTTGTAACATAATAAAGTTTAGAAAATAATAGAAATAAATTCATGCACTTTAGAAATATCATTATTTTGTTATGATCTTACATACAAAAAAAAAGAACTTTATACAGTCTGGTGCGCTTATCATCATAACACGCACCGGTGCGTCTTAGTACAAAGACCCATCAATGCTTTGCAACTCTTCCACACCTGTGCATCATAAAACACTGCGCCAATACATAAACCTTGATCTTACAAACTGCACTAGTGTGCCTATAAAACCCCGCGCACTGGAACCGGATTATTCTGTATAGTGCATTATTGGAGCAACGAAGGGTTCAAATCGCGGGCAAGAATTTTTCTGAGGAAGGGAAGGATTCTCATTCCCTTAAGGACAACATAGAAATATCAATTGACGTTGTTGATTGGGCTGGTAGGTCCCATGAAGGGAAATATTCTCCAGAATGCATTTAAAAGTAGCTTGGAGTATTGTTCGACCTTCGGTTGGCTTACATAAACTTTTACTGGCAAAGCTGACGTCGCATAAAATCACATCTTCATCTTTCAATTGAACATGAATGGCATCTCTAACTTATCTAAGATGTGGTCATGTGGATGAAACCAGTAAAAAGTCTACTTGTATTATAAATGGAAATCCAGTGACCATTTCTGTGAGAAGAAAGGCATAGATACCTACAGCTACCATATTTCCACCTGCAAATCAATTTCACATTAGAAAAGCTAATGTAATAGCCCATTTTACAATTTCTTTCCTCTGCTCAACCCTATACTCATTTTATATGGGAAACCATTGCATCCACATGTAATAATTGCATTGTCTAGTCGAAAATCGGTCTTCTTTTGCTAACAAATGCAGAATGAAGGACTCGTTGTCATCGCTCCCAGAACATTCAAGGTCAGTTTCTCGTAAAACAAAGTTTGTATAAATTTTGTTAAGATCAAGATATAAATCATAAAAGAGAAAAGAGGAAATTGGATGCCAAGATGATGGAGGAACTTACAAATGAGCAAGCAGATCATGGGGCACCTTTTCTTGTTGCAGGTTATGGAAAGGTTCAAGTTTATTTTTCTGAAAGAAGAAGAGGTGTAGTTTTGAAAAGAAATGGCCCAAATATTTTCAGAAAAATGTACATTTCCAACATGTGTAAAAACTAAAATATCTCCAACTTCAATAAAATTCTCAGAAACAAAACTTTCCCAACCATTTGTGAAAACTGTCCACGTCTTAGCATAGCATAGGTTCACATGCCACAATTTCCCACTTGGGCCCTGTAGTATTGCATCTTCACACACCCCACATTACATTCTCTCCACATAATCAGTGGGGACCTCCTGCAATAAACAAAATGCATTGGAAGAATAGTTATTTCCATCAAGAATTTATCCAATTCTAATTCTAATTCTAATTCTCAAGAATAAAAAAAATTATAATTCTCAATTTCTATGGTTGGAGTTCAGTAAATTTTGGTCTACACACCTAAAAGTAATTTTGGTGCCTTAACCGCAAATCGGTGCTACTGTACAAATAACCGCACCAGTGCATTTTAGTTACTGTGCGCCGGTGTCGATGTTACCTAAGGATGCACCGGTGCGATGCTATTAAGTGACGCACCGATGACGAATAAACGCAAATAAAAAAAAGTGCAACTCTATTTTGTTTAAGTGAAAAAAAAAAAGTGGAAAATTAAAAAATGGGTGAAAAAATATTTTTGAAAATCTAATTTCATAAAATAATTCTTTAAATACTAACACTTTTCATTATTTCACTATTTTTGCTAAAATTTTCAGCCAGAGATTTGCAGGAAACATACCTGGAGCAAGAGAGCACGAGAGTACTATGGAGCAACGAAATACGTTCGAACAGAAATATTCAAATAATCAGAAACCAAACCTCTAGTGATTCAAACCTTGTATCATAGAATTTCAAACCATCTTGTGATTAAATTTGATTATTTTTTTACTTTTTTCTGTCATTTTTTTACTTTTTCTGCAGTTTTATCAATTTTTACCCTAAACCCTTCATTTTTTTTTGTTTTTTCCCTTTCTTCTCCCTATTTCTGTGATTTCAAAATTAGGTTTTTCATTTTAGATTAACATCAAACCCACGGGATGACTTGCATAGTCGGATCCCAATCCATTCGGCCATTACATGAATTTTTGGAAAAAATGGATTTTTTTCATTGGTGTGCCCTGCATAACCTAGCGCACCGGTGCGCTATATTATACAGTGCACCACGCAAATACTATAATAAAAAATTCAAAAACATTTTTTTAAATCAGTGCATCATATCTGAAATAGGGCATCGGTGCTACATGTTATGAGGATAGCACCATACGGTCTATTAAAATGTTTGTGCGGTGCATTTATAATACCCCCACTCACCGTATGGTCTATTATACTATTTTTGCAGTGCGTTTTTAATACCCCCATGCATTGACGGCGTGCGTACATCATGAAAGGTGCACCGATTTCTTGAGATTTATTTTTTACCTGAAAATTTGACAATTTATTTATAAATATATTAATGAATGATATGGTACAGGTTTCATATTGATAAAGAAATGACTGACAAGAGATCAAGTAACAAAAATATCGATAATATGTCAAGAAAAGAAAAAAAGGAAATTTATTTTTAAATTATTTATAAAAAATATTATTTTTGAAATATATGTAAGTTTAACTAATATGTATTGTTTACTGTGTATCATGCAGAGCCACAAAATGACAAATATCAATAAGATTATTTCTGCTTTAGGACCAGAAGAGCATAAAAGCTTGATATAAAAATTGCAAAAGGATGAATCAGGTGAATTAAAAAATACTATCGATCCAATAAGAGTTTCTTTTTTAAACTATCATTAATAATATACTTAAAATTATTAGATAACATGTGTCAAGAAGTCTATTAATTCACATATGTTGAATGTTCTATGGGGACAAACAACTCAGAAAAAGAATGTTGTTCTAATAAAAGAAAAAAAAATAGAATATGAAAATGAAAATGAATTTCTCCTTAGCTCATCTGGAGTGGTGCTGGAGGTTAACGAAAGGGAGAAAAACTTTTACAAAATTTTAAGGGATCTAGTGGAATGAATGTATAGACGTTCTTTCCACATACAATACAAAAATCAATCCAATGATTTCAAGAACCAAATTTTATCTAAAATACAGGAAGAATTGCCAGAGAATTGGTCAATGAGACATGTGAGACTTTTAATAGAAAAAACATACAAAAACAAAAAAGAAGGAATGAAAAAATAATATTCCTTTAAATGTTTGTCTATAATTATTTATAAATATCGCTTTTGTTATATTTACTTTTCATATCTCAATATAAAAATTAAATATTTTATTCTCATGTTATATTTTCACGAAGATTATGAAAATCTTAAAAGATGAATGAGCTGATATCAGAAATATGGGAGTAGGAATGCCCAAAAATGTGTACAAGGAGATGGTCAAAGAAATGGACAAAATTGCATCGCAGGAGGAGTCATCTCAACAACAATGTACTTCAAATGTAATATGTAATCATTGAATTTTCGATCATTAGGTACAATAAATAAACAATTTAGCATTAAATATTAATTTTCAAGAATTTTCTTGCAGAAAAGAAAAGAAAAGAAAATGGAACCCATTCAGCACATAAAACAGGATGACAAGGAAGAAAAGGGTTGATATCTAAGTTTGTGAGTAATTGTTACTTCCTTATAAAAACTTAACTAGATTTCACTTTTGTATTTTTTAAGTTGTTTTAAAAAAATCATCATTGAATGTCTTCAAATAGGTGCTAACATACAAAGAAGAACCATTAGATGAATTGATTGAAATTGGATTAAATATGGGTTGTGAGTATATATTGGCATATCATAAATTAATTGTGGAATTTGTAAGCATCTATCGATCTTGTTTTACTTAGCTCCATCTATAATTAATATAACAAAAAAATATTTTATATTAAATATATGATTTGTTATGAGGTATAAAACTTGCAAGAAACAAAGTATGGAACTACGCCAACAGATCAAATTTTGAAAGATGGCATGGTACATGGTTTTGATAAAATGTGTGTAGTTTATGAGTCAATTGTTGCTATGGTACGTCATTTTTCTTTTCAATTTACATTGATGTATATTATTTAATATTGCAATTTTTATTATTCTCACCAATGTATATACACTCATTTCAGTTTATTTTTATGTTTGTAGATGGAAGGTGAAGAAGAAGAAAATAATCAACACCGTGAACAAAACATTCCTGAAAATAACCCAAGTCATGGAAGTAGCTCTAGTAGTGACAACAGTTCAAGTGAAGAATGATTATCACTATGTTTGGATATCAAAGCAAAGCATTGTATTTTTTGAAATATGTCTGAGAAATCAGAGATTTTGTTTAATGTAATGGACATAGTGTCCCAATTGAAATCCAAAGGGATACCAATAATTGTCCCATTTTGTATGATAAATACTATCTTATATATATATATCAATCATAAAATTTGTTTTAATTTATTCTATTGCATTCTCCATTTTCGTTCCCAAATGCACTAATAAAAATTTAATTCATATGAATATTTTTATAAGATATATATGTGTCGACTTTTGATGAATAATGAATTTTTAAAAACCACAATAATTATGATATGATATAACAAATTAATCCAAACATCACATTCAAATGCATTAATAAAAATTTAATTAATATGAATATTCTTATAAGATGTGTATACTTTTGATGAATAATGAATTTAAAACAATCACAATAATTACACTGTCACAGGTCGATGTTTCTAAAAAATGAAAACCGATGCGTGTCAGTAATTGTACACCAGTGCGTTTGTATTATGAAGTGCACCTGTGCGTTTCGACGACCTATGGGCACTGAAAAAGTACCAAATCCAATTAAAAATATCGGTGTGTTTTTGTAGTACGGCGCACCGGTTCATTTATGTATCTATACACACCGGTGCCATTGTATGATCTATGGGCACCGCACGAATACCGATACCAATTATACATCTCGGTGCGTTTGTTTGATACTACACACCGGGGCGTTTATGTGTCTATAAGCACCGGTGCATTTGTGTGATACTATGCACCGGTGTGTTTCTATAATTCTACGCACCGGTGTATTGATACGACCTATGGGCATCGCACAAATCCCAAGACCAATTAGAATGGCCCCGTGCATTGTATCACCAACACTACGCCTAGTGTGGTTTTATACCTTAATGGCTCGGTGCATTCTCCTTCAACTACCCCGGGGTGCCTTCTACATGTACGCACCGGTGTGTTAAAGCCATAGTAGCGCACCAATGAAAAAAAACATCTATATTAACATGTGGTTGCCCATTTTGTTGTGTTGAATTTACGTTAAAATCTCCGCCAAAACCTCTGTAACCATAAAGGGATGTTGTAGCAATTTTTTTTTGACAATTTTGGCCAATTTTATAACACTAAAAACCTCTTTTATAACCTCCGCTAGAGGGTCTTTTCCTTGTAGTGTGGAGTCATACAAAAAAATTTAAAAATCTAATTATTTTGATCATTTAAATATGTTAAATATGTCTTAAGATTAATTTGGTCAGTTTAATTTTAAATTTTCTTAGATACCTCAGTTTTTTGAGATGAGAGAGACTGTTAGTAACTTGAATGATGAAAAATGATGAAATAAAAATTTTGAGTGCAAGGTGACAATGTAGCAATTTTGAATGATAGAAAATGTGAATAATGAAAATATAGTCAATTACAAACAATCTTCATTGCAAGAAACCTAAAACTATTTTCTTCTATTGTTCTTATTGTCACACCTACTATTTTTTCCATTTTCTCATATCGATCATATGAAAAAGGAAGTTGAAATCATATACCATTCAAATATTTAACTTGAGCTATTGTAGTAAAAATGATACCTTGTCTCTGTTACTCTCCAATATTAATATTAGTTTTCTCTAAATTCAATCATTGGGACTTATGGAGTGTTAAACCCCAAATAATTTTCAATGGTAGTTATTTTCTCTTACCGTATTTGAATGGAAAGTGATTAATAGTGTTGAATGATGGAAAATTTGAATAATAAGAATGTAGTCAATTACAAATACTTTACAGTTTTAGGAAGCAAACATTTTGGGTAAGTTGATCTGAAATGGGTGGATAACTTGTTATGTTGTTCAAGCACCTCCCACTCAGTTAAACAAATTAAGATCTAGCTTATACGTGATTGTGTGGAATTGAATTATTGATTCAGATGTATGTGTTTTAATTATTTTAAACCTTTATGTGTGAGGAAATAAACCTTTGTTTTTTCTGATATTAAGCATGTACAATAGCAACCATAAAGTGCAGAAAATAAACATCAACACATAATAGAAAATTTAATAAAGGATTTCACCAGAATATCGTGGGCTACGTCTCCTTGAGCCATTGTCAACTAACTTGGCTCTTTGGGATAATGATGGAAATTGTATTTTACAAGTTATTAACTCAACTCCAATGGTTATTTGGACTATACCATTGGGTTTAAAATACCATCATACCCCTGAAATGGTTTCTATCTCTCTGAAGATAGACCTAGGTTCCCTTAGACTTAACATCTTCTTTCGGCAACCTTAAGCTTCGCTGAGCTTCTATGTGACACTAACTCCTTCAGAAATAATTTTTTGTCCCTAAAACCTCACCTAATATCTCCATCACATATCAGACATCCAAAATAGACAGATTATTTTCTCAAAATGAGCTTTGGCTCCCCAATCTAGTCCTCCATCCATTGTTGGTCGTGGGCTTCCCAAAACTTATATATGGATTCTTCAGATCTAAAAGTCTCCAAATGGCTTTTAAAATACCTTAAATGGATTCATAATGTCCCAAATATTGATAATAGACTATTCACTTACTAAAATTGGCCTCTGGCTACTCTGGTTATGCCTCCAACACTTGGTGGCACCCCCTGGCTCTAGGTTCACTGAAAATTTCTTTGAAGCATCTCGACCTTTAGAAGTATTAAAAATATTCCAAAAATCCTTCCATTGGATTAAAAAGGTTAAAAATAGTCAGAAATAACTATTTTTTTGCTATGAATGGATACTCGCTACTCTGGATAGGCCTCATTCTCCTGCTGGCCCCTAGTGGCCCTCGTGGCCCTTGTAACTTCTATGAAGCATATAGGCCTTCATAAGTCCTCTACTAGATTTTAAAACCTCACCAATGTTTCCAGAATGTCTTAAACATCCAAAATTGACTATTTTTTTCCTAGGTAAGGCCTCTAGCTACCCTCGCTATGCCTCATTCTATTGATGGCTCCTGGTGGCACTAATGGCCCCTAGAACTTCTCTGAAGCAAAATCACGCTCATAATTCTTGTGATAGCTCTAAAAACCTCACCAATGAGTCTTGAATTTCCAAGAAAGTCGAAATTGACTATTCACACTGCAAGAATGATCGAATAATGCTCAATATAGAGCATAATCAATTTTGTCCAGTAGCCCCTAAAACAACTCCACTAATTTTGGAGGAACTATAGTTAACCCAAATAATTTTTTCCTAATCCACATAAATTAAAGGCATGATATAATTCTTCCAGTGCTAACCGTTAAGTTAAATACTAAGGGTATGGGGTGGCCATATGCCAACCCCCGAAACTCGTGGTTGCAAAATATCGGAGGGGAACTCCAGGCTAGAACTATGGTAAGGTGGTTTGAACTAGATTTTGAGCGCGTTAACAAAACCTTTGGATTTTAAACCTTAACCGTGCGAAGTTGTAGCATGTGATCGTGCTAACGGCTGGTGGTGGCATTAAAGGTCGCGATAACCATCATAAAATTTGCAATGTGACCAGGCTAGCACAGCTGGTGGGAACCATCACAGAAAACTGCATTGTTGATGTTAATCCCTTGGCTCAGGGGCGGCGGCCATATGGGGAGGGGTTGGCCCCTCTGCTCCCCCGCTTATAAAACCATCAAATGTTAAATATAACCTCTTTTCCATAGAGGTTAAGAAACATAGCTTGGCAGAGATGGTTAAGTCGTGCGTATGGTGGGCAGGAGGTTTCGTGGTCGCCCAAAAATTTTACAACTCCACCTTGGAGACACGTGGTAGCCTTAGGGTTGGCCACATGTCACCCCTTGATTGGTCTAAACCAAAATCCAACAAATAAAACTATGACATGTGTTAGCATGCGTCTAGTTTGGAATTTCGGGGAATATTTCGAGGAATATTCAAGGAATATTCCCTGGAATATTATTTATTTTTACTTTTAAAAAACCCAATCAACCTTGGTCAAATGTCAAAAATTGCAGTTTACTGGAATTTTCAAAACGCGATAATTTATTCATATGGTGTCAGTTTTTCTAACTGTTTGCAGTGCCAGAATCAAGAAGACGAGATCTATTTGTTAGCTTAGGTTTGACACACTTTCAAACACTTTGAAATTTGAGCTATCACTTAGGTCCTTGATCCAAATCTGATCACTCCTCCCCATTAGGAATCTTTTGGACCCTAAAAGACTAATTACCTATTCAGTAGATGAGAGTAAAACACCCTCACATTTCCAGCCTCCTTACACTTTGCCTTGCTTGGCTTAGTGCCTTTGAGCCCAACTCGAAGGTAGTCAACACTTCCCTTCTTGAATGCTCTTGTCCTCTTGTCAATAACTGTATCTTCCTTGAACTCATTCAGAAATTTATGGCGAGAAATTTTCAATTGAAGATAGTTGAACATCATGTCCTTGATCATCTATCAAAAGTAGCTCATACAAACATAATTTTTCAACATAAATACATGCATACATGATGGAAATTTGCATATGTACAAATGAATGTATGTCTTACTGGGTCAAGAAGTCAAACGACTTCTTACCAAGCCACTTCCATGGTGATTTTTGTTGCTTAAAATCTTCTTCTTGTGAAACATATGTTCTCACATCAATGATGGAATCTTTGGTTCCAGTTTCACTAGTATTTTTATCTTCTTGCTTCAAATGCTTGGGATGACTAGTTGGATGCAAAGTCCAAAATTGGGCAATTAAATGTCCCTTTTGCTAGTAATGTATGCAAGTCTTTTGCATATTTTGTGCAAGTTTCCTTCGCTTCAACTGTTTCTTGTATGCCTTCATCCTCTTCCACCATTTCAAAACTTCATGGCTACACAAGCCACAATAGGAAAATCAACTCTTTCTTCCATTCTTGCATGCAGATTTTCCATGCTTAACAAAAACATAATCAACATGACTATGGGAAGAATTATACCTCAAATGTTGCCTTGCATGTCCATATTTTTTTCCTTCTTGAGGAGATGACCCTAAAGAGGTTACAACTTTCTTTTAAAGACTAACATCCATTTCATGTCCTGATAGCTATCAGAACTCTCTTGCTCACCATAAGCTACATGTCTACAAACATCTTACTGCAACATAGGCTTCAAACAATGGCATTCAACTTGAAAACAAAATTGACATGTTTGTGGTTTTGAACTTGCAAAAAAAGTTCTTTTTGAATTTGTCCAAAATGCCTTCATGGAAATAGAGTTTTCATGATAATATTGAATATAACCTAGACCAAACTTCTTAGGCCTTTCCTCAACCATAATAGGCTCAATCATGCCTTGTGCATGTTTTCATAGACCCTTGCCTTCATGGACCATTTTTAACATCAATTTGGACCCTATACCTCTACTCTGTTTTTCAAATGAACCTACAAATCTATCTGAAGAGGAATTTGATGACAAATTTGAGTGATTTACCTCTACTTCAAGCATGTGTTTGGTTAAGGCCTCTTGGGCTTGATGGATCTGCATCTCCATATCATGCATTTTTTGAAGAATTCCTTCTTTATCTTGCTTCATAGAAACCAATTGCTCATGAAGTCTAGTGCTTTCTCATCCATCTTCATACAAAATTTTCACCTTGTCCTTCAGGATGTAGAATTCTCGCTTCATTTCTTCATCAAAAAATCTTGTAAAAGAGGAGGATTTAGAAACCTCACTTGAAGTTTTCATCCTTATGTAAATGAATTAACGAACTTCAAAAAAAATTCACAAATATTTCAAAAACAACTGACATATCTTCTCCACAATATGGTTGTATATTCAAGCTCTTTCTGTAGCTTGTATCTCTTCTTCAAGCAGCCTCTTTTTGCAAACAATCTTCAAGAGGGATAGTGCTTCAACGGTTGCCTTGAGGTTCTTTGGGTAAGGAGAATTCTTTCCCTTCTTCCTTCTTGTCCTCTTCTGGACTTAGCTAGTAGTAGCTCCCCTTCACCTCTAGCAAACTCCAACTTGTAAGCATCAGTCATGCAAACAGTTAAATTCTTTGCACTGTAAAACACCTTTCAAGTCAAACAAGCAAGAAAGCAACCTTGTGCTCTATCAAGCAAGCAACCTAGTGCTCTGATACCACCTGATCTGAAATGTGTGGATAAATTTTTATTCTTTTGAAGAACCTCCCACTTAGTTAAACAAATTAAGATCTAGCTTATACTTGACTGTGCGGAATTGAATTCCTGATTCAAGTGTATGTGTTTTTAAATGTTTTAAACCTTTATGTGTGAGTAATTAAATTTATTATTTTTTATATTAAACCTGTACATCAACCATAAATTGTAGCAAATAAGCATCAACACATAACAACAAATTTAGTAAACAAGTTCACCTGAATATCGTGGGCTATGTCTCCTTGAGCCATTGTCAACTGACTTGGATCTTTGGGATTATGATGGAAAAAATATTTTACAAGTTACTAGCTCAAATCCAATGGTTATTTGGACTGTGCCATTGGGTTTATAATACCATCATACCCATGTAATGGTTTCTATCTCTCTAAATATAGACCTGGGTTCCCTTAGACTTGACCTCTTCTATCTGCACCCTTAAGCTTCCCTGAGGTTCTCTGTGGCACTAACTCCTTAATAAATCATTTTCTGTCCTTGAAACCTCACCTATTGTCTCCAGCACATATCTTACATTTAAAATAGATTGATTATTTTCTCAAAATGAGCTCTGGCTCCCCAATCTATGCCTCCATCCATTGTTTGACCTGGGCTACCCGAAACTTCCCTATGGCTTCTTCAGCTCTAGAAGTCTCCAAATGGAACTAAAAATCCCTTCAATGGATTTGTAATGTCCAAAATAGTCATAATAGACTATTCAGTTACTGAAATTGGCCTGTGGCTACTCCGGTTATGCCTCCAACACCTGGTGGCACCCCCTGGCTCTAGCTTCACTGAAAAATTCTCTAAAGAATATTGACCTGTAGGTCATAGTATACTCCTCCACTACTCGTTACTCTTGGTGCTCTTCATTTTTGGGATCCTGTCAAACTCATTGAAGATGAAAAGTTCTCCATTCTGATATACATTGGTGCTTTATCTTTGAGTCATTTGTTTGATTTGGTGTGTTTCCCAGACAAACATACCTTGCTTGAACTGCACTGAAATCCATCTCCACGTTCAACATCATCTCTTGGTTTCGCTCCAAAACATGAAGTTAATTGTGTAGAGTATAAATGAGTGTGCATAGCATCAATGAATTTTTAATGCAACATTCTATATATGAAGGGAACCATAACACCCTTTGTGGAACCATAACATGTTATGGATGGGGCTAGACCTCAGATATGGGCATCAATTTACTCTCTAAATATTTTACATTTATTATTGTGGATGGAATCAGAAGCTATTGAAATGTACCTAGTTTTGAGAAAGTTTTAATTATTCAGTTTTTAGTTTAAATTGGGGTTATAATCCTTGCACAATGGAAAGAAGAATTTCAACCATTCACTATAACCAAAAGCCCACACGATTTCTTTGCTTAGGATTCTTCATTAGAGTTATTTATTTTTTAGAAACCCGCACGATTATTCGCATTCTTCTCTTCGGTGGAGCTAGTTTATTTTTCATAGATTTAGCTTTGCTTGTATTTTTTTCCCTTTCCTTCTCTTTTCTCTTTTATGAAAGAGTAATAATAAATAACAACAATTTAAAATTCCAACAAAATTCCTAGTTAATTATAAAGGTATTATTTTGACTAAACATAATTATTATTATAAATATATTGTTTATTTCACCATTACAAATATAATGTTTATTCTAGTATTATCTTAGAGACTTATTGAAGAAGATGCATTCTCCCATTTCCATTGTTGGCATGGTTTGACTAAAATAATAACTACATTGAATGGTCTACAAAGATCTAGCGAACACCATCATTTTTAGTGACTTTTGGAAAGGCATCTATGAAGGAGACGAGGAAAATACACCTACCAAGCCCATGTTAGCTAAGGATGGTGCTTCTACAAGTGAAGAGGTGAGCCATCATATAGTCTTAATTACAAAATTGATGGTGCATTGAAGAAGAAAGATCTATAAGACTCACTCAAAGTATAGTTTGTCCAACTGATGGTCAAACTCTTTAACCTTGAGTTTGAAAGATGATGATCCCCTTTCCTTAGCCTCTAAAATTAGAGCCATCGTGCATGATGTAGATGCGAGTGGGGTGAAGATAGGTATTCCTCTCATATATTTCATCAAGGAACTATACGCTACATACCCTCACTATCTTGAATCTCTGGAAACTAATGAGCAATTAAAGTCAGTTACTTTTAATCTAAAAGCAATTTGAGGTATAAAATGAAATTTTATGCGGTTAAAAAATTTCTATTAAATCACACACCCCTAGAGTTATTATACACGTAAATATATTTCTAGCAACACAAGAATAGCATGAATCAGAGTTTCTATGAAATAGTCAAGTCACATGAAATATCACCTTTTTATTTTGACCACCATGATTTGAGGGAAAGGGAGCTAGCCATGTGATCATGACGATGAAAACTCTAGTATAATGAATATTCTAATTATAGTTCAGAGTTGAAGGAGTTAAACATTAATCACTATTAGGGTATTGGGTTGTGTTATAACTAGGTCACTAGGAGGAAAAGGGGTTCTATCCTATTCAAGTGCATTTTCTTCCATAGTTGAGCAGAGTAACCAAAGATGGATACAAAGAGAACAAAAAAGATGGTTTTTGTATTGTAGTAACCCAAGGGCCACATGTCTTACTTATTTGTACTTGATTCCATTTCCATTCAGGGAAAAAGAGAGTAGAGTAGCCTCACCTTCCAATTGAGTTTTTTTTCCCATAAGGATTTCCCAAAGCCATATCATGTGTTATTATGGTTGTGAGTGATTATATTTTTTTCCCTCTATTTCCTACATTTCATACATTGCATGCATGAAAATAGTAACTTAATAAATGTAGAAGTATAAAGAAAAAAAACCTCATAGTACAGATTTCATATTTTAAGTATAATTTGTAGGTTTTAACCTTGTACAATTAATTACTACAAATAGATTTTTAATTAAAACAGAAAAGATGCAATCACATACACACAAATTATTACAAAGTTTGATCCTACAAACCAAAACTCAATAAATCCAACAGGAATTTTTAGTATATATTCTTTTGTATAGTATTACAATGCAATATATATCATGTGGCAGCCATGAAGTGTTAAATAATTTACCCTATATTAGAATCCAATTGTAATTTCTTAACCAAAACTAAAAATCCATGGAAAAAATCACCATGCGTCATAAAAACATTTTTAGCAAAACTGCATCAAAAACCACCAAAAATGGATATTAAAAACCTTCCATTTTTTTTTAGTGCATTTTTTTCCCCTCTGTGACCCACCTTGTTGTGCATAACGTGTTTTACAAGGTGTGGGGATATTTGTGCAAAAAATATGTCACATCCCCAAGATTCTTCCATTTTTTGTTTTCTTTGTACAAAGGGGGTCATGGGAGTACATGATCAACAATTTCAGGTAATAATATTGTTTCTCTACACCAAAAGAACTTCTAAGTGCCCACATATTTTATTCATGAATTTGTAACATTTTTTGAAGTATCCACTTTTTACAACAATATGCTATTCTCTTCAATCATATGTCTCATGAAGAGATACAGAACATTAATATGTTTTTTCTTCAAATGATAAGTTGGGTTCTCTGTTGGGAAGGTTGTACTATCACTATCTCAATCTATCCTTACATATTTTTGTACCAACCCAATACCTAAACACAATCTCTCTAACCATACTGCATCATTTTTTTATTAGGGGATACCATGTATTAAACTTTTGTATATGAGAGTGCCACTACAGATTGTATTTTTCTCATCTAATCGATTACTCCTCCAAATAGTTCAAACACATGCCCACTTTTAGATATTCTATAATCCAAATATATAGCTTTGTTTACATCAATAAAGCCATTTTTTTCCAACCCTCTATCCAATCTAGCCTTCCTTGGTAGCATACTCCATAGTCAATAATGCCACACAATTACCTGAAAACCCTTTATAATATGTCCAATGCTCCTTCCCTAATTTTGAAATATACCTGCTTAATACTCCCATTGCATGTGTAATGTTTAATTTAGTACAAACTATTTCACACATCAGGCTTCCAATGACACTAGCATATGGAACACATGACATGTCCTCTTTTTGTGTTTTGGGATACTGATTTGTAGATAGCTTTACACCAACATGAATAGTCACCTTTACAAATTTACATTCTTGCATATCAAATCTGTGCAATATTGTCTCTACAAACCTCCTTTGACTTAAACAATGTTTCATGTTTCTCTGATGTTGGTAAAAAATTATACTGTCATGACCCAGGGTTCGACTGTAGGGTGCCAACAAAGGTATCATTATAGTCTAGCATGAGGCTGGCATTTTCAATCTTCCGCAAAGGAAGAAGGTCTCACCCGAGTTGTGTTGAGACTTATAAGTGATGTTTTGGGGGTTTTAAGAGGTGATAATATTTATTTCCTTAATTAAAAGATGCATTAAGCTTATAAACATCCACAAATCTATTGAATAATCCTTGCTCAAGATGTAAATAGAAAAATCATAGAGAATTTAATAAGAGATCTATTTTTTTTTTAAGTAGGCATGTAATACAATCACATTCATACATAAAACACAAATTTAACTCCCAAAAACAATATATATATATGTGTGTATTAAGGCTAGTTCAAACATTGCATTTGCATATCCATATTAACTCAAGGGGGATTTTTTCAAACATCTTTCAGGACTCTCATTAAAATCTCAAAATAATAAAAGATTATAATGAAATATATCTACAAGATATAGGTCCTAATTCTAGCAGTATGACGACCTTAATTTGATCTCTCTCCTCCTCAACCCTCTCTCTCTCTCTCTCTCTCTTTCTCTCTCTACATATATATATATATATATATATATATATATAATCCCTTTCACTTTGTTTGTGCTCACTTCATGTTGTCCACTCTAACTAGTCTGATGAGATTTGTATCTTCCTGGTCCACATTTACTTGATCTCTTCAACTTCAATATCTTGATCCATTTTCCGTAAATTTGACATGTTTGAATATAAATTCTTAATATTTTTCTTGCATATTTCTTCTTTTTTGGTGTTTCTTCCCAAATAAATTAACCACTTGATTTTCAATATTACACATATTATGTTTCTACAGTTAAATTCCACCAAAATTTATTACAAAAATGAAGAAACCAACAGGCCCCGACTAGAGTCTATTGACTCGCCCTTGAGTCAATATTTTACTTTTGCACCTGATCCCTCTTATGTCTTCTCAACTATTTTTTATTCTTCATGTACTTGTAATAGTCTCTAGGACTGTGCGATGGAAACAACTATACACAGCCAATTTATCTTTCCATGTCCCACTCAAGGTGGAGGCTTTATCAATAAAGTGTTGAGTTGTCTCTGCATCTAGAATATTTGGACATGTTTTGATCAAGGCTTTCCATTGAGAATTGGCAGTGAAATGAAGCTTATGCCACTACAATTTTTATTAGACCAATGACTTGAGATCATCGATAACAGATTTGGCATTCTATGATTAATTTTCTAAGGAATTTATTTGATTATCAGTCACTTCAACTTTGTCAAGAATTTTTTGCTATTGGGAAAGGTCAGTGGCAATAGATTCCTCCATTAAAATTTTTATTTTTCTCACACAACGTGTAACGAGGTTGGTTGTGCTTAGCAAACATCCCTTGCTAGTCATGTATTTGGTGTAAGAGTTCTTGGATATCCTTGGTTTGCTTCAGAAGAGTAACTCTAAGTGTGAACCCTTGCTCTATAATCTGATTAAGTTATTGAGTAAATTTTTCTACAGGATCCAAAGTCTTATTGGAAAACTTTGAAACATTATGGTGTAAATATTTATTCGCAATAATTAATTTTGTGTAAGCACTCTCAATGAATTCAATGCATTTTATGGGCTCAGAGGAAAAAATATTCCCTAGTGCATTAGAAGCATGATTTGCGACTATTGGCTACATTTGTGGAAGTTTAACCTTGATAGCCTCAACCTGCTGCTCAATTTTCTCTTACGTTGCACATAATTGATCATGCTCTTTGGTGACTCTAAGGAGTTCCTATTGTTTTTGCTGATGGGTGAGAGTGGGGTCATTATATCTCGAATCTATGAGAGCCAATTTATCCTCCAACTGTACTGATGATGCCCTGATAAACTAATGTCACTACTAAGGGGACCAGTGTTTGAGATATGTCATGGATAAGCTATCAACTGGTGCCAGCTTGGACTATAAGGGTTGTCCACTTGTAATAGAGTTTTTAGATTGGGCTTGTGGTGATATATTTGGAACTTCTGCTTGTTCTTGATTGAAGTCCTCACAAAATTTTGTGAGAACTTGAGGAGGGAGTAGAGGAAAAATATCCATGGTTTAGGCACACAAATTCAAGACTTCCTTACAATGGCTTGGGTGTCAAACAAAATCAGAAATCTTTGGAGGAGAAATTTTTTTTCTTTCTCCCAGTTATGATGCTAAAGAAGGTTGCACTGGTGGAAAAGGTATGGTCTCTGGCAGTTTCTCTACTTCTTGCATATCTTTAGGTTCTGAAAGTATCTCCATGTCATCCAAAATGTCAAGATCATGCAATATCTTGACATTATTTCAAATTAGAGTGCTGCAAATGAACTTTAAAAATGGTATCATAAGGTACATGAGATTGCATTGAAGAAATGGGACTATGCAGAGTAGATGTAGGAAGCATAGGAACAATGTGTTACTCAATAATAGGGGTCAGTCAAATGGGTTTTAAAGGTTCTTCATATGGAATGTGGACATGGTGGAAGGATCCAGAACTAGGGAAGCGGTCTTTGACATTATAGCAGCTAATGATTCTGAATCAATGTCTAGAGTAGGATCTATATAGTTGAGATGTCAAAAGGCACAAAGAAGACAAAAGAAGTTGTAGAAATAGTGGGTAGTTCAAGAGATAAAGGGTCCATACAATCCAAAGGGAGGGCCCTAGGCTTAAAAGTTTTTTCCTGAAAAATAACAACATTAGGGACAAAATAGGTCATGATAGGTATACTTACCAGAGATTCTATGCTACAGACAATGGCGGTAAAACAAGATAAACAAGAATGGAGCCACTTCAATAAAGGTTGAAAATCATACTAAATTGTAGTTGAGTGTTTCCGAGATGAGGATGGAGTGATGAAAGATAAAATTTGCAGTGTTAGGCCTTTGAGTGAATAGGAAGTACTTGCAAAGTTTTCCATGTGTTGAATATCAAGCCATGATATAACTTCTTAGTGAAAGGCTTCCTTTGTCATATAAAACGGTAGTGCCCGTATTTAGAATTTGTTTTTTTCAACGACCTTAGGGTGAACATAAGAATGATTATGGTCAATGTCGAACCACATTTGATTTGCATGCTTTTCCACGATGGATTGAGGAACCCTAATTGTTTGAGTTGTGTCTATTAGTTTTATATACCAAGCTCCAAATGTCATCTCATTGAAGGATATGTTTGTAGAATCAGACCAAGATATCCAAGGAGAAAAGGTAATAGCTATAGCCTCCCCATCTGGTATTTCAACAAATTGTGACCTTTAGGTAGCACCACATCATCATGGTGATGGCCACAACAAAACAATCGTAAATTAATAGTCGTCTCACTTATAAACCTCTTCACATGCAAAGAAGAGCTTGTTTAATAAAAAATTGCACCAATTTAGATGTTCACCCTCGACATAGAAATCAGCTATGGAGATGGCGTCAAGGGTGCATTCACCTTTAGTATAGTGTTGAGTTTCTTTCCCTATGATAAGGTAACATGCTAAAATTATTTTCCCAATGTTGATGAGCTCAATTATAGCTTCATGATCCTTATGCTTGGTACCATAATTTTTGTACAAACATGTAGTTCTTCTCTTATTAGAACCCTTGGAAGTTCCATAGAATGTCGTTGATACATATTCCTCCTCAATCGAAAGACCAGTGAGCTGATGAATTTCATGCACATGTGTGGGGTACTCTTTGTCTAACCATAGAGAACCGTTATGGATTTTATTGATGATTAACTTAGTGCATCTTGTGACTTCACCAGTGGCCCCAAACAATGGAAAGGCTCGCAACTTCATAATGGTGGACCTGTGTAGTGACTAGAAATCCGTTAATCCCTGGAATAAGTTCACCAGATGGATTTGAGGTAATATCCATGTAAATCTCATACCAAAGGACTAGAAACAAGGTAGGGTTAAAGAAATCATTGTTGACTAGTGTCGCTTTCTCATATTTCCCTGGAAATTCATCCAAGGGATTGGTATAGGGATGAGAGAAATCAAAAAGATAAAATTACTTGGTGGATAGACCCATAGTAGAATACCTAAGAATATAGACTAGATGAATAAGTGGACACTAGCAGAAATTGGAAACATAGGGCTTTGATGTAGAAGCCAAGGTGAAAGGTTAAAAATAATTATGCAAAGATGACTGAATGATAGCGCTTTGACTTCCTATTATACTTTTAAAAAATATTCCCATATTGTGGTAATGACTTGGGTTGTTGGACATTAAATGAAAATAGTTGACCGAATCAGAAATTTATTTCGGATTTTATCATAACTGAGACACGAATCCCTAATAAATAATGCAAATAACCAAAAATAGCTTGATACAACATCTATTGAAAGCGACAAGACAATCGACGAAATAAAACTAAATAACAAGCCAGCGGATTTGACCGGTACAGAGAAATACTCAATGGGTTGAAAATTCTCACATTAAACGACTCAATTACCAACAAAAGACACGATTGGTACCTCCCCGACCATAATCGGTTTCGGTGTATCACAACAATAAAATGATACACTATTGATGCAACTAAAATAAATTGCTAACACCAAAAAGACAAATTGACACTACCCTAAGACCCAACTTATAATCTTGGATAGACAACAACAAAAAGCACAAGAATTTAGTGGCGATAGTAGGGCTTCAGGCGAGCATCATTCATCCAACCAGCAAGAAGAATACCATAGATTTTCACAAGCTTCATGGCTCTAGACTCCCTTATCTCTGACTATAGATGGTCCCAACCAATGCATCTAAAGTTTCTAGTGTGTTTCAAATATTTCTTGTCATAGATAAAAACATGGTCTTTAATTAAAATAGACTTATTCTTAATATGACAATCATGCCAAACCTTTTGACATTTCTTCTCTTCACTTTGATGGAAGTCTGCTAAAGAGCACTGCTCATCTAGCTCCCATGATTCTTGAAGACGTTTCGTAGCTAACTAACCATCAAACATCTTAGTGGCTTGCACGATATAGAGATTAGGAACAACAAAATCAGCAGGAATCACTTATTCTTTACCATAAACAAGATGAAAAGGAGTATATTTATGCAACCTCTTCATGGAAGTTTCAATAAGCCCATAATACAGTAGGAATATTTTCATCGAGCACACTTTAATTAGTCCCTTTTCTAGAATTATGTTGAATGCTTCTATAGTTCCATTTGCTTAAGGTTGATAAGGATTTCTTATGTGATGTTGGATGAAAATTTATCTCATTAAGGTCGCAATACTCTCATTAATGAAGTGGGATCCTTGGTCACTTGTCAAACTCATTTGACAACCAAATTCGGTAATAATGTTCTCAAATATGAATCTGGTTGTGATACTAGCAATAAAAACTTTGAGAGGAGTCGTTTTCTCCCACAATGTGAGATAATCGATTAAAATGATGATATATCAAGTATGTGAATTTCGGGAAGGAGGATCTATGGGAGCAATGAAATCAACAACCCATTTTTTAAAGGCATGCAAAAATTGAACTAGATGTAGTGTAAGTTCATCTCAATGAGAAGGCCATCCAACTCGCTGACATACATCATAGTTCTTAGAAAACTCTTTGGGATCCTTAAATAAATTTGGCCACCATAATCGTGCTTGAAGCACCTTCCTTTCAATGGCTTTTCACTCTACATATCCTCCTCTTGCAATGCCACTATGACATTCCCATAAGATGTCATCCTTACTAGTCTTTTTATTAGTCCCTATCAAGGTAGGAATCTAGCAATGGATTTTCACTTTTCTATCCATTTGCATTTTTTCAAAAAAAACATAACATCCACATAAGTGAGAAAACTGCCCTACATACTTGTTGAAATAAATATTTTGATCCTTATCATAAATTTGGATTAACTAATAATATTTACCAACTATTTATTTTATATAACTAAGTTATGAATCAAAGACTTATATTAGAAATAAATAAATAAACAAGGATCAACTAATTAACAAAGAAAATCAGAAAATCGAGGAACAACTAATTAAGAAGAAAAACAAATTTGTGTGATTGAATATGCCCAAGATACCAAAACCAAAAGGAGTTGTCTTTAGTGCCACTTTTTGGACTTTGCTGTGGGACAAAAAAATTTGAGGTGAAATCTTGATTTATGTTATTTAAATTGGTTTTTTTATTGTATATGTGTATTCAACAGCCTGAAAACCACCTAGAGAACTTCTATTGTGCAAGGTTTACCCATCAACATTGTGATTTAAATAAATTCCTTCAGGATTTTAGAGAAATTAGACAGGAAAAATCCCACCGTAAAAGCTTCCAAAAAATCTTAGTAAAGACAACTCCAAACCAAAATATCTTAATTTAGAACTCTTAAATATGTGGATAATACTAATTTTTGGCTCCTTACTTATTTATTTATCGATATAGTTTAAACAAGGTCTTTGGCATCGGGTTTTGTGAAGGTTGGCTTTCCGTAAGGGTGTCTTTATTTTTCTGGTAAGGAAGCAGAAGCATTGTCAGCTTAAAATGATTGAAATGGAATCCATCAAATTTGATTCAAAGACTCTGTGTACTAAATTTTTTCATCATTCGGGTTTCATGCAACCCAGGACCACCAGCATACCAAGCAACAAAGCAGGTTGATGCTAGCTCTATTTATGTTCTAATTTCCAAGCACTAACAGTAAAGAAAAAACATTTTTTTATAACACTCACACTGAGGATATGAAACAACCTATAGGAAAAAAATGCTCTCTCTTATTCTTTTTCTCCTTTGTTTTAAATTAACTCAAGGGGATTTGTTCAAAACATCTTCCAAGACTCTCATTAAAATCTCAGAATAGTAAAATATTATAGTGAAATACATCTACACGTTATAAGTCCTAATTCTAGTTGTATGACGACCTTCTTTTGATCTCTCTCTTCCTAAACCATATATATATATATATATATTATTAATCCATTTCATTTTGTCTATGCTTGCTTCATGTTGTTCACTCTAACCACTTTGACAATATTTGTATCTTCTTGGTCAACATTTACTCCATCTCTTCAACTTCAAGGTGGAGGCTTTATCAATAAAGTTTTGGGTTGTCTCCGCATGTGGAATCTTTGGACATGTTGTGATCAATGCTTTCCATTGAGAATGGGCACACTAGTACATTTGGGGGAAATTCTGACACTTTGTTTCGACGCTTTTGACCAAATGTCGGAAATTTCCCCAAATTTTTTCAATCCTGCCCGAAACCGTCGCTATACCGACGTTTAGAGAAAAGTGTCGCAATACCGACACTTATAAAAAGTGTCGCAATTGTGACGTTTGGAGGAAGACGTCGCAATTGCAACACTATGCCCCAAAGCTTCGCTATTGCGACAGCTGCCTCCAAACGTCGCAAGTGTGACACAATGCCTAAGTGTCGCAATTGCGACGTTTGGAGGCATTCGTCGCAATAGCGATGCTTTGTCCACCGTCGGTATAATCACACTTATATGTGCGCTACATAAAAATACGAAACTTATATGTGCGCTACATAAAAATGATTTTATTAAAAACTACATTAACGTCTGATATCACGCGCGCATTCGCCCTCCGCTCTTGCATAACAGTATTCGCCCTCAGCATTCACCCTCAACTCTTGCAGAACATCATTCGCCCTCAGCTCTTGCAAAACAGCATTCACCCTTAGCATTCGCCCTCAGCTCTTGCAGAACAGCATTCGTCCTCAGAATTCTCCCTCAGCTCTTGCAGAACAACATTCGCCCTCAGCATTCGCCCTGAGCTCTTACAAAACAACATTCGCCCTCAGCATTCGCCCTGAGCTCTTGCAGAACAGCATTCGCCCTGCATTTTCCCTCAGCGTTCGCCCTCATCTCTTGTAGAACAGCATTCTCCCTCAGCTCTTGCAGAACAACATTCACCCTCAGCTCTTGCAAAATGGTAAGTTCTTACTGCAGGCCCTTCCTCCTATAGTAGGGTTGACTCTATTTGGGTTTTTTTGGTCAATTCCATTGGATTGTGTTAGGCTGTAGGGTTCTCTCTAGATGTCTTCCAATGTTCTTTTGGATGAGTTTCAAAGAGGATGTGTAAGATGTGTTTGTTCTTGCATGAATTTGATTCCACCAGTTTCATGAAGTTTAAGCTTAAGATTTAGCTCGAAAAACTCATCCATCCTAACACCAGAACGGTTTCCTTGGTCTGATCATATTGAATAAGTGCAAAGTGGTAGAGAATGGGAGATCAAAAGTCATCAAATTTATCACAAGGGTAGGTACTCCAGATCGTAAAGTGATGAGCTTTATTCTCCAGATTTTCGGATTTTCCGATATTTGGGGATTTTTTGATGACATACCAAAGGTCACATCCATACAACCATATCAAGGTCAATGTTGAGATCAGCTGTCATATAGATATAATTCACCGATATATAGGTTAATATCATCATCACTATCCATGAACTAATGGTTACAAAATCAGGATTGTGGTTGGCTCATTTATAATTATTACCCATTTACGTATATACGTAAAACAATTAAATATGGCCCAGTAGCCTTTACAACAGTAAGTAAATGGAATCGTTAAATGGCTTCATCAATAACCAATAGCTCCACTTGAGAAAACTAATCTTAATGGATATACTCAAGAGCAAAATTAATTGTAGTTATCATTCGTGTCTAATATATTAATATACTTTTTACATTGAATTGAAGAAAGGGAAACAAGAAAATGTTAGCCATCATACACAATGCTTCTTTTGACATAAGAGTTTGAGTATACATATTTGAAAAGAAATCATCCACCGATATTTATAATCATTTGAGTTATTCAAGTTAAACACAATGTCAAAATCAAGATTCACACTCTATTATCTTCATCACCCAATACAAGATTTAAATTTTTTCCCAAAGAAACGCTTATTAATTCTGCAAACTGATATTTCTCCCTACTTTAAAAACCCTACATTTAAATGAAAACAAGTATTGTATTTCAACTACAAAAATCTATTAGTGTTCAAATGTACATGTGTGCATCACTTGTGTAGGGTATCTTTCCACTTTCACATTATCCAAGAATAAAAAGTAAGATAGTTCGTATTTTTAGATCCAGATTATCTGAAAGTGAGAAAGGTAAATTATTTCATGAAAGAAGGTTTTCCCTTTTTACTACCGGAAATGGTACAAAAAGTTCCGTTTCTACCCGAAACCCTATGAAACAGAACCAAATAAAGGCCATGTCCCTCACGGTGGACATCATTTGGCTTTGAAAATGGCCATTGCACCGTGTTGTTTCTTATATTACATCATGATAGTTTCCTAGGTCATTTCTTGTTTCTTGAGATGAAAAATCAAAAGAAATTGTTAAGATCCTTTCAAGAAATAAATGACCATTTCTCAATCATATCTCAACTATTTTTTATTTTATTCAAATGGTTGCTTACTTGGAGAGAAATTTGACACTTTATAAGGAATATAACATAAAAACACAAAATGGGAAGGAATTTATGAGGTAGATGACCTTTAGTTATTGTCAATTATGAATTGATAATACACGATGCATGTTCCGTACTACAAACTAGATTCCTTCCCTGGAGTTAGGACAATAAACAGCATTGAATCAAAGTTGTAGTTTCTAACTTCTCGTATCGTTCATCAATATTGGAAATTCATACATTTCATGTCTTCATTGCTTCATGTTTGAATAATTTGCATCATATCGTACAATAGGAAATTAGGAATTATGATTATTATTACTTTATGGATCTCGTTAAGTTACTTTTAATTTTGCATGGTTTTGTGTGAAATTATTCTAGTGTGCCCCTACAGTTCGTGAAGGAATGCCAAGGACCGAGAACCTTATTTTTTAAAATGGCATTGCTTTCATACCCAAAAACCCCTCAACATCACTTCTTATTAGTTCTTAACAATAGTGTTGTAAAACATTTGAGAATTGATATAGCAAAATCTCGCACTTCTCAAGATAAAGTCCTAAAGCTAAAGTGTGATACCATGTGTAATTCAATAGCCCCATTGTCACCTCACCAACCTCTTTTCACTTCAAAGGCTCTCTCTCCAACTCAAGGGGGTTCTCCCGCAGATGTTAGGGATCTAATGGCCCAACCAAACCAAGCGAAGAGCCCCCTAACCTTCTATGTTTACTACTATCAATCAAAATATTGAACAACATGGTTAGACATGCATCCTGAAGATAAAATTGCAAGGGTATTTTTGGGTAATTTCAAAGGGAAAGTCCCCAAACACATATTATAAAGGAATTATAACGTCATTTCAAACATTAAATATCAACAAAATCGTTTAAAGGATATTGAAAGGAAAAAGGTGATGGAAGATAGAAAGTGCCTTACTTAAATGCTCTAAGGATTTTTCAATAGTTGCTCCAAAAAGCCTCACTTCAAGGCCCTTCAAGATCGTCTCCAACAATGCTATACCATCAAAGTTCAACAATGTTGTCTAAAAATGTCCTCAAGGTCTTCACAACAAGTTTACTAGAAGTTGCTCCAACAATATATTCAATAAGGTCTTCATTGTCAACCTCTCTTATTTGGATGCCTTAATGCAATGACATGTTTCCCCCAGGATCGAATTCAATGCAAGGAATATTTGAAACTCTAACTCTATCTTCCGGTGTCTTATTAGAAATTATTTTGCTTTGTTTTGTGTTTTCAAGTTAAATATTGTTTTCAAGTTTTTACATTTATAATTTCTTACCGCAATGTGGCATCGATCGTGCGTACAGAACAACCCCGAGACAGATGATCGCAAAGAGGCCAAGCAGAAGAACATGTAAAGTGCTAGCATTGTCTTATCTTCGGTATTTTAGTTATTTAAATAATTAAAATAATATTAATTTTGTTCAAATATGCGTACACCTAGCCATGGTACGCCCCTGATGATTCCCCTTTTGAGGAAGAGCTTTCTTCATCCCTATCTCCAATGTTCTTTGCTATAAAAAAAGGCACTAGATGCAAGGTCAGAATTTAATACTTTGATAGATGCGCCTCAAACACCTGAAACAGAAGAGATGATAAAAAAACTTATGAGCCAGCTAGAAACATATCAGGTAATAATAAAAATTCAAAAGGATATTTTTTTTGTTCTGCATGAGATGAATTGTGATAGTTTGATTTTTAATTTTTACATTGACTAAACTAACAAAAAGTTATTTTGTAAGTAGCGTTTTCTGGCACTTGCTGAACCCAGTGTTGGTGGTAGTGGGACACAAGGGCAAGATATTGCCTAGCAACCCTTTCGTACACCTTCTACTCCTTTAGGTTCCAGCCAAGAAACACACCCTGCCCAAGCAGACACCCAGTCAACCGCTGAACGTGTTGGAAGTGATGAGGCTGATATGGCCAACTACATTATTGCGTTTCCTAGAGCTACACGTGTCATCTCCACAGGGATCATTAATGGCACGTTGTTGGTGAACGATGAAGGTGTCCCTATAAAGCATGTACAACTCCCAGGTAAATTTTAATATTTTAACTATTTCATGTACTTTATCTAAAACATATTTATCATGATTTTTATTTTTAAATTAATGATAATATATTTTTTTTTCTATGTAGGAAACAATGAGTTCTACAGGTTTTTGGAGAGCCATGTGTTGGTAATTTTTGGCCCAACCATACGCACAGGGTGGAATTCCCAGAATTCCAACCTGAAAAAAGAACTTCTAGATTATCTAGAAGCCCTTTTTGGGGTCGACACATTTGACAGAACAATGGTGGCTCGGGTAGCCGGCAAATATTTGAAATATACCAGGGACACCTATAGGACGCAATTGCAATTTAACCCTAGATACGAGCATCCTCTCACAGTTCCAGAGAGTGAGTGGAGATCACTCATCCATGACGGAAAAGAGAAAAGGGCAAAGAAAGAAGGAAAAATGCCAACTGGACCCGCAAGGTAAATTACAACTTTAATTCAATAGCTTTAATTTTCTCTATGTCTAAAATAAAAGTGTGCTACGTCATATCTGACTTCAATATTTTGATGCTAGGTTTCCTAACACCTCGAAGGCAACCAAAGCTAGGATTGAAAAAAAGGGCCATCACAAGCTAGGCCAGGGCGGCTACTTGAAATTAGCCGCAAGAATTGTAATTAAGTAGCTAAACATCTTATAATTAATTGTATCGCCTTCCAACGTTTTTGTAATCCTATCAAATGTGATTAAAAATACACAATCATAAGTAATGTAGGGTGATGATTTCAGAACAGAAACTATAGAGGAAGATAAAAATATCACTTTCCATTTTGGCTATCAAGTCGTAGTTGAACGTCGCAGAAGCTTGGGGCGGGTCCCAAGATCCAGAATGCCTGATAAGGTAAAACATTAACCTTTCAATATGTTTGTTTTCGTCCTATAATAATTTAATGTCTCTAAAAACTTTGTTTTAAATCGGGGAGTAGGTAGCGCACTACGAAGCGAGGAAAAAAATCCGAGTTTTAGGGCAAGGATGCTGAATGATCCTCCGTGCGGCTTTGATGGACGCGAGTGGGGACGGGGCAGAGCAATGCTACTTATCGGTGAGGGGTACAGCAGCGGTAATTAATTTCCCGCACTAATTTTTTCGAATTATGCCATGATGGTTGTCCTTATAACGTTTTTTGTTTTAAATGACGAATGTTTCCCTTGAGATCTTACCACCAGAGGAAGAGACAGGGCAACGGTCCCGACGGCGACAACTAGTGCACCGGGTAAATAATCTCATTGCAATTTTTTTTATTAATATTACTGAACTAGTTTAATGATATTTAAAAACTAACAATTAAAATTTAATATTATCTGTTTTTGTAGGCGATGCCCCGTCACTGGATGAGACCAGACATCGTGACTACACAACTAGGTCAGCGACGACAACTGGTGCACCAGGTAAATAATCTCATTGCAATTTTTTTTATTAATATTACCAAACTAGTTCAATGATATTTAAAAGCGAACAATTAAAAATTTAATATTATGTTGTTTTTTGTTGACGTGCCCATCCTTTGGATGAGACCAGACATCGTGACTACGCAACTAGGTCAGCGATGACAACTGGTGCACCAGGTAAATAATCTCATTGCAATTTTTTTTATTAATATTACTGAACTAGTTCAATGATATTTAAAAACTAAAAATTAAAATTTAATATTATCTATTTTTGTAGGCGATGCCCCGTCACTGGATGAGACCAGACATCGTGACTACGCAACTAGGTCAGCAGTGCAAGTCGAAAGGCACGAAACAGGAGTAGAGCACGATGATATTGATGATGTAATTAGGAGCTTTAGAAATAGGAAGAAGAAAAATAAAATTTGATAATGTAAAATATTGTATTATTAATAAACCAACCGTTACCATACTTGGAACGTTTTTTGCGTTAAATAAAAAACTCATTTATCATACTATTTTTATGTCAAGCATTAATTTCAATGTTTCCTTACGTACTTTTTGTTGAATTGTTTTTTATTAGTTATTGAATATTTTTTTTTTATGCTCATGAAAGTAAAAAATGAAATATAGATTGGGTATTGGGGAATTGAGAGTGATGTGAGGGGGGTCGGGGGGGAGGGGCCATAAGAGCTTCCACCTTCACGTGGTTGGCCCTGTTTAGTAGAGAATAATTTATTGGAGTGATTTAATCTTGGAGCAAACCTCCCTCGATCCAGCGTAGCAGCAAAAAAGTCACTGTTGACTTAGTTGCTACTCTTTCAGATCATGGGAGGCTTGTTCCAAGTTCATGCGACTCCAATAAATTGTTCTTGAAACGAAGAGGAGCTTATTTAGGTATTTTTTGACATTTTCAACATATGTTCTAACATTATCATAAGAATGCATCTTAGAGTAAAAAATACTACATCAATTACTTGTATTTATTGTATAGATAATGATGGATTTTGATTGACTCGGCAGTGCAGGTACAAATCCTCTTGCATCATGAGCAATACAACTTGTCAACCAGGGTCATGTCCAGGATATTTTTGCTTGTGTGCTTGACCAGGTTCGTAATGTCACATTTTGTAAGTTCCTTTACAGTTCATAATTCAATATTAAGCTTGTTCATGATTATTATCTAGGTTTTTGTATGTGTTTTTTCATCTATTTGATTGTAAGCAACTCTGCATGTTTCCTGTTGTTCACTATGATTTCTCCCATTACCACTCCCAAGATGAATCCGACTTTATTGTTACATAGGTTACTTTATTGTTACTATGATTTCTCCATTTAAGATTTCATAGGTTACATCATGTAAAGTTGTCAATCTCAGGTTGGTGATGAGCTTTAGTTCTCCAGATTTGGGGCTTTTCTGATATTTTCTCCCTCATGTCATTCCTGCATCACCTCGTTGTTTGAGCATGTTTGAGCATGAAAATTTTCTACCACTTGTACCAATTGGCACATGTCAATCTCTGAGTGGTGCCACATTTCACCTATTTTCAGTGAGAGTTTAGGGTTTCTCTAACATAGCTTCAGAAATCCAATTCAGTGCCTGCTTGAATATCGTCACATAATACTCATGGTTTGGATTGATGAGCATGTTATGAATGGTTGGTTGATTCATAAGAGCCACCCATATAGTCATCTTGAGATATTTCAGAAGCTTTCTCGGGTTTCCTTTTTCACCGTTTCTAGTGGGTGGGATGGTGTGGGGTTATCCATCAATACTGGTGCTCTTGTAGTAGGGAATTTGTTTTTGGGGATATAAAGGAGCATTTGATGTAGATATCCCATTGGATGCATTCATAGATGGGCACGAGAGGTCAAGAATTTAAATTAAAAACATGCAACCTCTAGCATGGCAACCTGAAGGCCGCGAGAGACACCGGTTAAAGATTGTTTTGTGCTGGCCTTAATATAGTCGTGATTTCTTTCTATTATATTAATGCAAATATATAGTCTGGTCTCATTAAAATGAGGATTGTGGTTGTATTTCTCTTTGGTTGTTTCTCTCTTAATGCTCCAGAAGTTGCCAAAAGTTGTGATAGTTGTTTAGTTTTCCTGTTACAACTTAAAAGTGGTTTTTAGCAATGGGAGTCATGTTTTTTAAGGTTCATACTAATATGAAGATATTGTAATTCTATATTCAGGATAAGAGAAGATGGCCTCTGCTTTGGGCAGTATGACAACAATTTCCACATCTACCTCATTGGTAACAATGGAAAGGGGAAGAAGTTGGGTGCAATGTTTGATAATTATGGCAGACAATTGTCTTCTCTTTCAGTTTTTTCACCCATTTCCTTTAATCGCTCAAGCAGAAGAGGGACTCTGAGATTACGCAACAAAGAGAAGGTATTGAATACAAGAGCTATGGAAAAGGAGTTGTACTTCAACAAGGATGGCTCAGTGACAAAAAAATTGTAGGTCAGAGAAAAAATTATGTTTAAAGGAAGGTCACCTGTACGTGAAACTTCACTGCGGTGGATCTTTCCTTGTCCACTTATATTTGATTTTAATGTGTTATTTTAATTTTTCATGGGGGGTTGTTTTGGCATATGGTCTAGCATTCAATTGCACACTTACTGAAAGCATTGTCAATTTGTCTTGCAGGTGGTGTGAACAAACTTGCTGATCTTGTTGGAGTCACCCTTGGGGCGAAGGGAAAAATGTTGTCTTGGAGAGAAAGCATGGTTCTCCGAAAATAGTTAATGATGGTGTGACAGTAGCTAAGGAGGTAATTTTCAGATGTGTGCTCTAGTTTTCTTTTTAACGTTGTATTAGTTCCCCCTCTTAAATGTCTCAGATTTGGTAGGCATAATTTGAAAACTCAAAGGTGAAAGGAAACATATTTTTTACCCAGTGGTCTACTTGGCCTATGGACTAGACACATTAGAGTAATTCATAAAGCTTTTCACAACAATAAAAGGAAAGGGTTATGGCTGAGTCAAATTTTATTGTTATTGACAGTGTAATGAAATGTATCTCAATGTTATGGTTTTGGCCTTTTTATTGGTTGAATTAGAGGACCCAGTTGAAAATATTGGGGCCAAGTTGGTAAGGCAGCTGCGGCAAAGACAAATGATTTAGCTGGGGATGGAACCACAACATCCGTTGTTCTTGCACATGTTGGAATATTGAAAAATTCCAGAACAATGAATGGAGAATAAATCTCCCTTCCTCTAACACAGAGAAAATAAAAATTTCTTTGACAGGAGACAGAGTTTCAATACTTTGAAAACAAACTTCTATTCCCTTCAATAACTCAAAAAAAAAACTATTACACTACTTCCTCACTGAGAGGGATTACAAAATTATGACTGCTACAAAACGCAGTGCATAAAACCAACTCACTGTCTGTTCAAAACAAACATACTCCGTCTCTAAAACACTCTGCTGTGTTTTTCCCTTTCGCACTGTTGTGCATACACACTTAAAAAGTTACACTCAGTCTTTCACTTTTTACACACTGCTGTGTAATAAAAAATTTACGTACTGTCTATAAAAAAAACTACCAAGATTTTTTTTCCTTTTTATTTTTATATGCCGTAACATATAAAACATTTTGTAATAAACCCTCTTTTTAAAAAAATAAAATTAAAACTAAATTCTATGGCCCACCTTTCATTTCTCATATGATATATATATAACATATGTATATATTAAAGCATACATAAAATTAAACTATCAAAACATTAAAGAACCCTTTCCGTCGGACTTCAAAAGTCTGAATAGATTGAATTTCAAACCAAATTCGCGTTCCAAAATGGGATGTTGACGTCTGCCTAATTTGTAACGTGAATTCTCAATCCAATGTGCCTTATAAAAAATTCAGGTCCAGTTTTCAGGTTTTCAAATTCCCTTCAATTTCATGCGATCCAATATTAATGCTCCACGTGTCCTCGTTTTGAATTTACAAAACTGGGGGGTAAATTTATGTTTGTTTAATTTCTGGTTGGTGAATTGCGTTAATTCTGGTTGTTGTGTTTAAATACAATCCTGTACAGAAATATGGCTGCGGCCGTCTATGAAAAAAACTTGCAGGAATTTTAAATGCTAAATTATATTTCTGGATGGCGTGCAAGCAACCTCCAAAAAAAAATGTTGTTGCTGCATCCGTCCTTCTGCTGCAGTAGTTGAAGTTAAAATTCAATAGCACATGGTTTAATAAGTGAGGGTGTAAAGGTAACTTTTTACTGATAGTACTGGATTAAGATCATCTATTCATTTTTGTAGGGTCTTATGGTGTTTGGTTTTTTAGTTTTGGGTTGGGCTTATTGAGTCTAAGATAGTTTTGAGTGAAAAAATTGCTATCAGGTATTAAAAAATTTTGGTTCTTTTGTCAAAATTTATGAGCTTGTTAGGAAATACAAAACCAACAATGGTTGTATCTTAAATTTGTGGAAAATAATTTGAAATGAAACCTTTTTGTTTAGGTTGTTGCAGCAGGTGCAAACCCCGTTCAAATTACTAGGGGCATTGACAAGACAATAAAGGCCCTTGTTTCGGAACTCAAAATTTTTTCAAAGGAGGTAAACACTTGCCTTTTGATTAGGCTGGTTTTCCTTTTTGCTGATGGTTTGGTGTATCTAATTGAATTAGTTGCCTAAGGTATTTTTGGTTGCAAACTCCTTTTCATTTTTCATACAGTATTGGCCTTGTGGAATACATTTGATTGTGTAGTCTTGTTAGATCTACAACATTTGTAGTTGTTTAGTCTTATGGTCGAGGTGCACTTTTATTATGGAAATAGTTGATGCAATATTGTCATTTAATCCTTACTGCAGGGTATCATGTTGAGAAGTTTCTTGTGAAACATTTGGTATTCAAAATGACACTTGATCCTATACAGCATCATGCACTTGACTTCAAAATTCATATTCAAAGTGTGCCAGACAATTTTTGCAAAATTTCAAATATTTATGTTGTTTTAAACCATTATCTTTTTCATGTATTGGATGCTGAAAATGAGAAAAAGACTTTGGTATGAAACCAACTGGTGAATAATTTCCAGCAAAATAACCACTTCCAATACATGATTTAGAAGTAGAACATATGTACTTATGAAGCATAGAAAGATATCCTTGATGCATTGTCAATGTTTGGCTAGGGTTATTTTTGGAGAAAATAACTCCTTATTCCTAGAATAGTAATCTTCAATACAAGTAAATGCCTGAGAAGAGAGATCATCATGTGACATAAACCTATTAACAAAAGTGATCAAGGAATGATTATTAATTATGGCATACTAAGTTGTCAGTGATTTTGACTATTTGTCTTTATATTGTAAAAATGTTAAATTCCAAACTTACATCATCATGGTTTGGCATCATGAGCTTGACTAATTGTCCACCATGCTCATAATTTCATTGTTGTCTTCATATCTATAAACAACGTTTCAAATAATAATAATAATAATAAAGTTCTATAAGAAAAATCCAGACCTCCATGCTGCTGCTCCTTGTGAGACAAAGTCAAAATTGCATTACACAATCTGACACATAAGAATCTCCTATATCCCGGTGGTATGTATCCAAATTCTTATAATAGTGTCTTCAAGACTTATGTTGACATTGCCATTGAGATATTTAAGCAATGAAAGATGGAGCCTTCTTCATTTTTGTATATGTAACAGTCTTTTATTAATATAAATATTGATGGTTTTGTCTTTCTGAAAATGAAATGTAAAAATAATTTATTGTGGTCAATTGAATTTTTTTTTTTTTAAAGCTTTTCATTATGGAAGGGCGACATAGATATATGCCATTCTAATTGAAATTCATACCTGCCCTTCAAATTTGATCACTGTGTGGGACCTTAACAAACAATAAAACTATTCTGCCACGCGTTATATAAAACATATAACAAAACCTTTGTCAAAACTTCAAACGAACCCTTTAGCCATGGGTATTTCATCACGAATTGATCATTTTACCATGTACCTTCTTCTAGAGGAATATTCTTCCACTTGATTAGGTACTTCATAATGGTTATATGTCAAAGAGATACAGAATGTTTTTCTATAACTTTTTGTGGTTCAAGAATCAACTTTCATTCTTCATCTAATTTTGGTAGTTCTATTTACATTGGCAGATTTTTTCCCAAAACATTTTTTAGGCAAGATACATGAAAAACCTTATGAATGCAAGAAGAAGGAAAATATAACTTCTATACCACTTGTGCAATCCTATGAATAATTATTTAGGGCCATAACATTTTTGAGCTAATTCTTTATTCTTCTTTTTCTTGAATGAATATTGCTTATAATGCTATAATCTAAAAAATAGCCAATTTTCCCTCCTCAAATTATCTTTCACTTCAATGTTGTTCCCCTTGTTGTTTTATCATGTTTCATGTCATTTGAAGGTTTTCTATAATAATTTTCAAATTTTCTTCAGTATGTTCCATATGTGACTCTGTTTCCTATACTTTGGACTTATCTTGCAAAAAGTATGAGATACTAGGAGTTGGATATCCATAAAGGGCCTTAAATGGGGATATTTTAGTAGATGTGTGATAGGTAATATCATATTACCATTCTTCCTTGACGAACCCACTTCATCCATTAAGATTGTTTTTCTAAAGAGTAACATTGTAGATAACCTTAAAAACATTTGTTAACTATTTTTGTTTGACCATTTGATTGTGTTTGACATGTAGAACTCATGGCAGCTAGTGTTTCTCCACTCATATTAAATAATTATTTCCAAAATTTTCTGGTTACTATTACTTTAGGAAAACCATGAAGACTATGAATTTTTTTCACGGACACTTCTGCCACTTGGCTTGTTATTTATGTACTTTGAGCTCCACAAAAAAAATCTACAAAATTTGTCTATATAAATGACCACAAAAATGTAATACTTACCTTTATATCTCAGTAACCCTGTAATAAAGTCTATTGATAAATCTTCTAGTCTTTGAATATGTATGTGGAATGGTTGAAGTAACCCTAGAGATTTTATTATCTCTATTTTATTTATTATGCAAACCTGACCTTCTCTTACAAAATTTTGAATATCTTTCTTCATTCCTTCCAAAAATATATTTTTTGATCCTTTGAGATGTTTTAAGGAACCCTGCGTCCTACCATCAGAGAGACATGGGACTCCCTTGATATTTTTTTTTTCAAATATGCTTGCATGCATAAAAATATTCTACATTTGCACCAAAGTATATCTCTCTTTCACTCCCAATGCTCCATAGAGTTCATCCCATCCTTTATAAATTTTAGTTTTTGTTTAGTACTATTGTCATTTTTCCATTATGGCAAGCTTCTTCTAACCACCTAGGAATAGAAAATGTAAATGGATATAAATTTGAGGCCTCTTCTATTTTAGAAAGAGCATCATGTACTAAATTTTCCTTACCCTTTTTGCAGATTATCTCAAAATTAAAACTTTACACTTTTTCTCCTCATTTTTGTTAATCTTCTAATGAAAATCATAGCTTCAAAAAATACTTTATGCTATCATGGTATATCTTGACTTTAAAGTACCTCCAAATGATATACTATCCCCATTTTTTATTGCATGTAATATTTCTTCCATTTATTTTTCATACGTAGATTTCACCAAATATTTTCTTTGAATTCCTTGCTTTTAAAAGCCAATGATATCCCTTATTGTGTTAATGTTACGTAAATTCCTTTTCCTAGTGCCTCACACTCTACTATGAATGTTTTACCAAAATTAGGTGCAACCGATGTTGGTGTAGAAGACATGGCATCCATTAAAAAAGAGAATGCCAAAGTAGCCTCATCATTCCATATAAATGATATTTTCTTCAAGAGATATGTGAGTGGACTTGAAATGCATGCATAATTCTTAACAAATTATCAATCATATCATGTAAGTCTAAAAAATCTTCTAAGAACCTTGATTTTCTTAGGAATAGGTCATTTTGTAATAGCTTGCATCTTTTGAGGCTCCAACTTCACTCCTTCCTTTAAAACAATATGAACCAAATACTCGAATTCTTATTTCCCAAAAGCACATTTGGATATTTTTACATAAAAATGATTTTTCTCAATAATTTATATAACATTTCCACATGTTTAGTGTGGTATTCCCATGATTTATTATAAATATGTGTATTATCAAAGAAAACCAAGAAAAATTTTATAATATGGGATCAAACAAAATTGTTCTTAAGTCAAGCCCGCTGGACTTCAAACGGCGATAAACCATAATTCAAACCAAATTCGCGTTCCAAAATAGCCTGCTGACGTCGGCCAATTTTGTGACGCGAAAACCAATTGAATTTTGCACTAATCTTTTTCGGGTCCGAAGTTGGGCTGGTGTACGAAGGGAGAGTTGTGACGCGAATTTCTTATCAAATTCGCCCTAATATTTTTCAGGTCCGGATTTCCACTGCATGAGCGGCCCAAACAAAGATCTGCTCCAATCAATTTCTCCCATGTGTCCTCAATCAAATGTTTCCCTGTTCCTGGATGCGGGTGCATTCGATGGCACTTAAGGCGATGGGACATGGATGTGGCGATTTCATATCAATCGCATTAAGTTTTAACGCTATTCAATTAAGTTCCAAGGTTTTCACATCAAATTGCATTAAGTTTTAACACTGTTCAAGATCGGACCTCCACTCCTGTTAGCGATTCTGCATGCTCCAATATGATCCGGCCTTCAGCTCTCATTAATGATCAGAGATTAATTATGACAGGCGTCCTTCGATTGCATTGCAGTTGGGTCGATAAAATGGCGTTTCGCTATGGTTTTTCAGACAAGCCAGTTGCTGGGTTACACTGCCTACTCACTATGACGAGAAGGAGAAGTGGCCAGCTAAACTACTGCTTAGACCTTGCTGCATATCTGCATTTCTCTCGAACTGGTCCTTGTCTGTCTTCCTCTGTTTCTTGGAATTCTGCTTCTTCGTCTCCTCTTGTGCCCACTGCTGAGACTGCACCCATGCCTCGCCTGCGTCAAAGGATGTGTTGCTGCATGGGGAGCACTAGAGGTCAACCCCTGCACACTCCCTCCAACCCCTCAACCGAGTCGTCTTCCCAGTCCAGTGATTATCACGCAGGTCGCTATCCAGATACTAGAAGTGGGCGGGGTCGGGTTCTAGGATCTGGCCACCGTATGGGCTCCCCTGCTCCTCATTTTCCCACCGCTTCACCTTCTCCCACGACGTGCACTGCGCTTTTTTCCTTTAATTTCTCTCTGAACCGCCCATGAATCACAGCTTCAATTACTGTGGTTTTCCATGAGGAGGCCCAAATGGAAGAACAATGCACCCGTCCGGCGGGTCTGAGCTCAGAAAAAGCCGGCCAGCATTCGGGCCTTCAGGAGGGGAGTGGTGGCATGAATGTGGAGGTAGCACCTGGCGGTCTTGGACCTTTCGAAGGATGGTGCCGAATCGTCGAGGAGCCGGAGGAGTAGTTTGGTTAATTTGTTTTTCTTGCTTCACGGCCCACTTAATTGGGCTGCTTTTAGATTATATTACTGTGCTGGACCTCTGTAATATTTTTGAATTCTATAAACGTTCAAGACTGGTTTCCCTGTATGAGGGTAGTCTTCTTAATTTTTTGATTTTTTGATGATAAATTTTCCATGAGTCTGGGCAATGTTTTTTACTTCGGTGTAATTTTATTCCCACTGTTAATAGATTAACTTTACTCAGAAAAAAAATGGTTGCCATGTTTCTATTTTAAACCTATTTTTTGAAATACAAAGCCATGTTTATATGATTGTTTATAGTCGAAGCGTTGCGGGGTGGTTTATTATATTAATATTTCATGGTCGAATTATGTTCATAACAATTGGGAAAAAAATTGTTGCCATGTTTCTATTTTAAACCTTTTTTTTGAAATACAGATCCATGTTTATATGGTCTATGTATTATACTCTTTATCTGTATATCTACAGGAACCTTTTTGCTATGAACAGGGTGGATGCTGTAGCAGGCTAATAATGGAAACAAGCGAGCCTGAACCTTACATCTCGGATGCAACAGATGGTTACCAATTTTGGAATCAAGCGAGCCTGATCTTACAAGCGAGCCTGCGTTTCTGCAGATGGTTTTTATTTCCGGGAACAAGCGAGCCAGAACATACAATCAACCCTGGGTTTATACATATTTTTGCTCTATCATGGATGCTTTTTTTGTGAGGCGTATATCAATAGTACATGTCTCTACACATTTTCTGTATCCACTTTATGATACTATTTTATGTGTTGACAGGTTATCACTCTGCCTTCAAAACTAGCGATGCTGGTTTATTGATATGGTCTGATGGTCTTTTTATATTTTGGACATATCACACTCCTCATATGATTAGCGCTTTTCTCTGTTCAAGGATTTTGGGTACTTTAATTTGTATTTGGAACAATGGACGTCGGTACTCTATCTGTTTCTTTACTATTCTACATACTGCTATTTCACTTTCTTATAGATGCCTCGGGCATATTTGGATGCTTTCTCAGATTGTCGATAATCTCCATGTGGAACGTTACTGGGTTTTATATCATGTCCCTGTATGTGACATGGGGTATTTTTCTATCATTGTCTGGGGTGGGACTTCCACTTTTCTGGATGGATATTCGGGTTCCAATCTTCAGATGTGGAAATGTAATGACTTCATGGACTGTTTTACTTCATATAATATCTTCAAAATAGCGTTTTTTCTCTTCTGAAAAAAAAATGATTAATGTTTATCATTCTGCCTTCAAAACTAGCGATGCTGGTCTATGTTACTGGTTTATTGATATGGTCTGATGGTCTTTTTATATTTTGGACATATCACACTCCTCACATGATTAGCGTTTTCCTCTGTTCAAGGATTTTGGGTACTTTAATTTGTATTTGGAACAATGGACGTCGGTACTCTATCTGTTGCTTTACTATTCTACATACTGCTATTTCACTTTCTTATAGATGCCTCGGGCATATTTGGATGCTTTCTCAGATTGTCGATAATCTCCATGTGGACCGTTACTGGGTTTTATATCATGTCCCTATATGTGACATGGGGTATTTTTCTACCATTGTCTGGGGTGGGACTTCCACTTTTCTGGATGGATATTTGGGTTCCAATCTTCAGATGTGAAAATGTAATGACTTCATGGACTGTTTTACTTCATATAATATATTCAAAACAGTGTTTTTTCTCTTGTGAAAAAAAAAATGATTATTTATAGTCGAAGCACTGCGGGGTGGTTTATTATATTAATATTTCACGGTCATTGGAACACCCACAATTCATAACAAATATTGGAGATTTACTGTACTGTTTTAAAGTTTCATTTTTTTTTTTTAAATTGAACCTGTTGTCGGTATACCGACGTCTTGTAAGAGTTGGAATTGCGACAACTTAAAAATGTTGGATCACATTTCGTCGGAATTGTGATAGTTTACAAACGTCGGAAGAGCGACATTCAAAATGTCAGACCACATTTCGTCGGAATTGCGACAGTTTACAAACGTCGGAAGAGCAACGTCCAAAATGTCGGACCACATTGCGTCGGAATTGCGACAGTTTACAAACGTCGGAAGAGCGACGTTCAACGTTGGAATTGCGACAGTTTATAAATGTCGGAAGAGCGACGTTCAAAACTTCGGACCACATTTTGTCGGAAGTGCGATAGTTTACAAACGTTAGAAGCATGACGGTTTGGGAAACGTCAGAAGAGCGACGCTTTTTTGGAAGCGACAAAAAAAGTGTTGGTAGTGTGACACTTTTTAATTGCGTTGAAATTGCGACGGGATGGAAAACCACGTTTTTCCCGTCCTCGAAATGTCGCTCTTGCGACGACTATGTACCGGAATAGCGACGAATTGGCCGTCGGAAATTGGGCCAAATTTACTAGTGGTAGTGAGATGAAGCTTACACCACTACATTTTCTCCTTTTTCTTGGACCAAGGACTTGAGATCATGGATAACAGATTTTCCCTTCTATGATTCTTCTTCTAAATAATTTATTTGATTATCGGTCACTTCAACTTGGTCAAGAATTTTTTGTTGTTGGAAAATGTTGGTAGTGGTAAGAGATTCCTCCATTAACTTTTTACTTTGCTCACACAACGTGTAAATAGGTTGGTTGTGCTTAGCAAACATTCCTTGCTAGTCATGTATTTGGTGTAAGAGTTCCTGGGAATCATTGGTTTTCTCCTAAAGAGTAACTCTAAGTGTGAATCCTTGCTCTATAACATGATCAAGCTATTGAGTAAATTGTTCTACAGGATCCAAATTCTTGTTTCACAACTCTGACACATTATGGTGTAAATATTTATTCGCAATAATTAATTTTGTCTAAGCACTCTCAATGAATTCAATGCATTGTATGGTCTCATAGGAAGAAATATTCCCTAGTGCATTCGAAGCATGATTTGCAACTATTGTCTACATTTGTTGAAGTTTAACATTGATAGCCTCAAACTGCTGCTCAATTTTCTCTTTCGGTGCACATAACTGATCATGCTCTTTTGTGACTCTAAAGAGCTCCTATTGTTGTTTCTCATGGGTGAGAGTAGGGTCATTATATCTTGAATCTGTGAGGACCGATTTATCCTCCAATTGTACTGATGATGCCCTGATAAACTAATGTAACTACTAAGAGGACCGTTTTTTGAGATATGTCATGGATAAGCTATCAACTGGTGCCTGCTTGGACTGTAATGGTTGTCCTCTTGCAATAGAGTTTTCGGATTGAGCCTCTGGTGATATATTTGGAACTTATACGTGTTCTTGATTGAAGTCCTCACAAAATTTTATGAGCACTTGAGGAGGGAGTAGAGGAAAATATCCATGGTTTAAGCACACAAATGCAAGACTTCCTTACCATGGTTGGGGTGTCAAATAAAATCAGAAATATTTGTAGGAGAAATGTTTTTTCTTGATCCCAGTTATGATGCTAAAGAAGGTTGCACAGGTGGAAAAGGCATGGTCTCTATCACTTTCTCTAGTTCTTGTGTATCTTTAGGTTCTAAAAGAATCTCCATGTCATCCACAACCTCAAGATCATGCAATATCTTGACGTTCTTTCAAACTAGAGTGGTGGAAAGGAACTTCAAAAATGGTATCATAAGGTACATGAGATTGCATTGAAGAAATGGGACTATGCAGAGTAGATGTAGGAAACATAGGAACAATGTGCTCCTCAACAATAGGGGTCAGTCGAATGGGTTCTGCAAGTTCTTCATCTAGATTGTGGACAATGATGGAAGGATCCGGAACTAGGGAAGGGTGCTTTGAAATTATAGCAGCTAATGGTTTTGAATCAATGTCTAGAGCAGGATCTATAGTCGAGATGTCAAAAGGCAGAAAGAAAACAAGAGGAGTCGTAGAAATAGTGGGTTTTGAAAGATATAAAGGGGCCATACAAGCCAAAGGGAGGGCCCTAGGCTTAAATGTTTTTTCCTTAAATACAATAGCATTAGGAACAAAAAGAGGTCATGATAGGTGTGCTTACCAGAGATTCGATGCTAGAGACAATGGTGTTAAAACAGGATAAACAAGAATGGAGCCACTTCAATAATGGTTGAAAATTATACTCAATTGTAGTTGAGTGTTTCTGAGATGAGGATGGAGTGAGGAAAGATAAAATTCGAGATGTTAGGCCTTTGAATGAATAGGAAGTACCTGCAAAGTTTCCATGTGTTAAATATCGAGCCACGATATAACTTCTGAGTGAAAGGCTTCCTCTGTCATATAAAACGGTAGTGCACGTATTTAGAATGTGTTTTTTCAACGACCTTAGGGTGAACATAAGAATGATTATGGTTAATGTCGAACCATATGTGATTTGCATGATTTTCCAGGATGGATTGAGGAACCCTAATTGTTTGAGTTGTGTCTGTTAGTTTTCTATACCAAGCTCCAAATGTCATCTCATTGAAGGAGATGTTTGTAAAATCAGACCAAAATTTCCAAGGAGAAAAAGTAATAGCTACAGCCTCACCATTTGGTATTTCAATGAAATTGTGACCTTTAGGTGGCACCACGTCATCATGGTGATGGCCACAAAAATATACTCATAAATGAAACGGTCGTCTCACTTATAAACCTCTTCACATGCAAAGAAGATCTCGTCTAGTAAAAAATTGCACCAATTTAGATGTTCACCCTGGACATAGAAATCAGCTATGGAGATGGCGTCAAGGGTGCACTCACCCTTAATATAGTTTTGAGCTTCATTCCCTATGATAAGGTAACATGCTAAAATTATTTTCCCATTGTTGATGAGCTCAATTACAGCTCCATGATCCTTACGCTTGGTACCATACTTTTTGTACGGGCCTGTAGTTCTTCTCTTATTACCACCGTTGGAAGTTCCTTAGAATGTCTTTGATGCATCTTCCCCCTCCATCGAAAGACCAATGAGTTGATGAATTTCATGCACATGTGTGGGGCACTCTTTGTCTAACCGTATAGAACTGTTATGAATTCTATTGATAATGAACTTAATGCATCTTGCGACTTCACCATTGGTCCCAAAAATTGGCAAGTCTCGCAATTTCATAATGGTGGACCTTTGTAGTGACTGGAAATCTCGTTTAATCCTTGGAATAAGTTCACCAGATGGAGCTGAGGTAATATCCATGTAACTCTCATACCGAAGGGCTAGAAACAAGGCAGGGTTAAAGAAATCATTGTTGACCAGTGTTGTTTTCTCATATTTCCCTAGCAATTCATCCAAGGGATTGGTATAGGGATGAGAAAAATCAAAAGGAGAAAATGACTTGGCGGATTGACCCATGGCAGAAGACCTACGACTATAAACTAGATGAACAGGTGAACACTGGCGGAAATTGGAAACGTAGGGCTTCCATGTAGAAGCCAAGGTGAAAGGTTAAAAATACTTATATAAAGATGAGTGAATGATAGCACTTTGATTTCCTGTACTTCTAAAAAATATTCCCATATTGTAGTAATGAATTTGATTGTTGGACATTAAATGAAAATAGCTGACTGAAAAGGAAATTTATTTGGGGTTTTATGATAACTGAGACACGAATCCCTAATACATGGCACAAATAACCATAAATCTAAAGGTCAAGTTAGCATATTCGACCGTTACAGGGAAACACTCGATGGGTTGAAAATGTGCTCACTAAATGACTTAATTACCTACAAAAGACACGACTAGTACTTCCTAGACCATAATCAGTTTTGGTGTATCACAAGAAGAAAATGAACATTATTGATGTAGCTAAAATAAATTTCCAAAACTAAAAAGATAAATTGACACTACTCTAAGACCTAACTTATACTACATGGGCAGAAAACAACAAAAAGCACATGAATTTAGTGGCCATAGTAGGGCTTCATGGGAGCACCATTCATCCAACCAAGAAGAAGAATACCATCGAGTTGCACAAGCTTCATGGCTCTAGAATCCCTTATCTCTGTTTATAAATGGTCTCAGCCAATGCATCTGAATTCTTCTAATGTGTTTCAAATATTTCTTATCATAGAGAAAAACTTGAGCTTTAATTAAACAGACTTATTCTTAATATGACGATCATGCCAAGTCTTATTTCATTTCTTCTGAAAACTTTGATGGAAGTCTGCTAAAAAGCACTTCTCATCTAGTTCACATGATTCTTGAAGATGTTTCCTAGTTGACTCACCATCAAACATCTTAATGGCTTGCACGATATAGATATTAGGAACAACAAACTCAATAGGAACCACTTATTCTCTACCATACATGAGACGAAAAGGAGTATATTTATACAACCTCTTCATGGTAGTTTGAATAAGCCCATAATCTAGCAGGGATATTTTCATCCCAATCGTCTTTGTTAGTAGAGTACATTTTAGTTAGTCCATTTTCTAGAATTTTGTTGAATGCTTCTACATTTACATTTGCTTAAGGATGATAAGGATTTCACTTGTCATGTTGGATAAAAAATTCTCTCATTAAGGTCGCAATAGTCTCATTAATGAAGTGGGATCCTTGGTCACTTGTCAAACTCATTTGACAACCAAATCTGGTAATAATGTTCTCATATATGAATCTGGTTGCGATACTAGCAATACAATCTTTGACAAGAGTTGTGTTTTCCCACTGTGTGACATAATCAATCACGATGGTGATATATCGAGTATGTGAATGCCGAGCAAGAGGATCTATGGGAGAAATTAAATCAACAACACATTTTTTAAAAGCTTGAACTGGATGTAGTGGAAGTTAATCTTAATGAGAAGGTCATCCAACTCGCTGACATACATCAGCGTTCTTAGAAAACTCTTTCGCATCCTTAAATAAAGTTGGCCACCATAATCGTGATTGAAGCACCTTCCTTGCAATGGGTTTTCACCCTACATATCCTCCTCTTGCAATGCCACTATGATATTCCCATAAGATGTCATCCTTACTAGTCTACTTATTAGTCCCTACCAAGGAAGTAGTCTAGCAATGGATTTTCCAATAACAATAGATTTGGAATAATAAATTTTCTATCAATTTACATTTTTACTAAAAAATATAACATCCACATAAGTGATAAGGGAGTGATAAGGGTTGTGATGCCGTGCAAACTTGTTAAAATAAGTATTTTGTTGTTTATTATAAATTTGGATTGACTATAATATTTACAAACTATTTATTTTATATAAATAAACTATGAATCAAAAAAACTATATTAAAAAAAAATAAGGATAAAGTAATTAACAAAGAAAATGAGGGATCAACTAATTGTCTCTAATGAGATTTTTTGGAGTTTCTAGTGCATTTTCTGGCAGGAATTTGGAGTAGAAATTTGAGGTGAAATCTTGATTTGTGTTATTTAAACTGAATTTTTAGCTGCATATATAGATTTAGCACCCTGAAAAACCACTATAGAACTTCGATTGTGCGGAATTTACCCATTAAACTTGTGATTTAAATAAATTTCTACAAAATTTTAGACAAATTAAATCAGAAAAATAAATAAATAATAAAAAGTCCATTAAAAACAACTCATCAATTAATTAACAAAGAAAATCAGAAAACCAATATGTCCACGGTACCAAAACCAAAATATCGTAATTAAGACTCTCAAACATGTGGATAATCCTAGTTTTTTTTTATGTCATTATTTTTTTTTAGGAAGCATTGTCAGCCGAAAATGATTGAAATGGAATCCATCAATTCGATTTTCGTGCAACCCAGGACCACCGGCATACCAATCTACAGAGCAATTTGATGTTTGCTTCGTTTCTGTTCTAATTTCCAAGCATTGACAGTAAGTAAAAACATTTCCTTATAACACCCACAGTGATGATATCAAACAACCTATAAGCAAGATATGCTCCCTCTTCTTCTTTTTCTCCTCCGTTTTAAACTAACTTGACCATAAAAACAAAAAACAAACAAAACTATAAACCTGAATTACCAAACGGAACTTGCACAAAAAAAACCAAAAGTAATACAACCTTCAAGGCATCGTCCAAAAAACAAAGACAGCTCCAGTTAAATGGTTGCTTGCTGGCTGTGACAATCGCTCTGCACTTTCAGTCCATGGACGTGGTCCTTTCCTTCAAAACCCTTTTTGAAAAAGTTCATCCGATACTCTCCAAAAGAAACTCCCTGGTACAACGGAGGATGCTCCTCGTCTGTCAATTCTGTCCTAGGTGACACCACCACATCAGCCGCTGGGTTGCAAAACATGGCCCATGACATTCTCGAGCGGTCTTTCTGCACCACACTCCTATGCTCAATGCTCTTGTATTTCCCATTGCTCAATATCTGTTCATCAACATTACTGCTGTTATTCACCCAATTAATCATTTCAGCATGTCAATATATTAAGAGTATCATGGTTTATACATACCTCCAACTGATCACCAACATTGACAAGCAGAGAGCCAGGAACGCATTGGACATCAAGCCAATCCCCATCTTTGCGAATTTGAAGCCCTGGGGTTTGGTCGTGGAGAAGAATCGTAAGAGCGGCCATGTCAGAATGGGGTGCCAATCCCACAACCAGATCCGGTTGAGGACAGGGTGGGTAGTAATTTATTACTATATGAAACTCCTTCCTCTCTTCTCCCACGCTCTCGTTCAGAGAATTTTCAGTCTCTAAACAAAGATCACACGACAATACCGCCATTAGCCACTCGAATAGCTTCGACAACTCTCTTCTGTATTCATCCATAGCTTCCCTGCAACCACAAAAATCGCTTCCAGACATGTTAGACTTGACCCTTCTCCACACAATTAATACAGTATATACACACACACACAGAAAGTAGATAACCATTACGTGAAATCAGAGACTTGTATGGGCCATTTCGTCATTTCTCTAGTGGCAGGAGGCCAAAGACCGTTATAGTAATAGTCTTGCCAGTTCGATTTATTCTCTGCCTCTGAGTATCCCACTTTGCTACCATAGCCAATGGGATTTTTCGGGTCGTTAGCGTATGCTTCCTTCTCTTCAATCGGAAGTTGGAAGAAAGCCTTGCCGGCTGCTTGTACTCGAGCAATAAGAGAGTCCGGAACGCCATGATTTATAATGAGGAAGAAACCCCACTTCTCTGCAGCCTCTGAAATTTGTGCAGTGATTGTGTGATTCTGATCATGATGTTGCGGGAAACGGATCAAACCCTGCAAATCGATAATGGGAACATGCAGGTCCTGCTGTACGAGTGTCTTCTCCACTTGCCTCACGAACTCCGGTGGAACCGTGTGGATTCCACTCTCCGCCAATGTCTGCACTCGGCTCATTGCCTGCTTCTCCACCATCGCCATTGCCTGCGATAGTTGTCTTTCACGCACCATCGCCATTGCCTGCGATAGTTGTCTTTAAAGAGTTAGGCTCAGATACTATTACCCCCTGATGCTTAATGACTTCATCCATTGTATTTTGGATTATACAGCCTTGTCCCATTCTTCCTTGACGAACCCACTTCATCAACAATCTGTACTCATTCTCCTTTTCAAATCACCAGCGATATCAGTGGGATGTGCCATGGACCCACTCTACCATATGGTTGTTTTACGTAGTTTTCAGGAATCACATCTATCAGGAAGCTAGTGCTCCAATGAAACGTCATCTACTGAAATACATTGACTTTCCTTTGCCATCCAATGAACGGAACCAGTCATAGATATCGGTGGATGAAATGGATCTTTAATATTTTATTTTATTTATTTATTTGTTAAAATTTAATAGTATTTTTCTATTTTTTATTAATAAAAAAATAGCAAGTTGCTACATATTAAAATTGGATGACTTCCATTTGCTTAAAAAATACCAAATTTATTGACAACTTTAAAAAATGAAAAGCCATCCAATATTAAAAAAGGTTAAACCTTCTACTAACCCCTTCAATTTTTTTAAAGTAAATAACTATGACTTAATTTAAAAGCTAACTAAATCACACTATTTTGCATAAATTCCGTAGCTGATTTAATTGCAAGTTGTTAACTTTACGTCGTTCAATTTATAATTTCCAAGTATTACCATTCATTCAAATTACAAAATACATACGTTGCAACTGTAGGTGCAGTTATCAACTATTGCTCGTAATTTATTAAGTTTTGTTTATTTTTGGTAATTAGTAATTTTAACATTAGCTTAATCAACTTCTATTGAAAGTCCAGTAGGCAATTTCCGTATTAAAATTTCATTTCAAATTAATACCTTCTTAATAGAGAGGGCGTGGGATTGTTTTCTATTTTATTACTCCGCAGGAATTTCAAAACTTTGTTAAATTTATTATTATTTCTACCTACCTTGCCCCAATTCGAATTCTGCAAAGATCTGGCCTCATCCCCGAACCCAAAATTGTTTTTCCCATTTTTCTAACAAAAACCCAAAAAATTTAAAACCAGACCTTCCTATCTGTTTACTAGCCTAAGATCAGTATCCATTATAAGTCATCTCAGCCCCTTTTGAAAACCTTTTGCCGAGATATACCTGGAGAGAGCCCTCTCCTATCCTCGTAGGGCTAGCTACGAGGCTGAGCTTGGTTTGATGTTGCCTTGAGATTTACCTTATTTAAGCCTAAGGTAGTTTCGAGCGCTAACATAGTGGCGACCATACTGGGGAGTAATCTCAATGGTTTGCTTGTTGGTGTGTTCGTTTCATGAGTTATAGACGGAGTCTGAAGTCACGCCAGGTAGCTTTCGAAACGCTTTTGCCATGCATAAGCGGAAGTAAATAAACGCTGCTTCAGTCGATCTCCATTTTAGCTTGTGAATGCAGCACTTGATTTGAAAATTACCCCAATACACTTGTTCGTTCTAGACTTTTGGATGATTGAGTCTAGAATTCGATAGGCTGAAAATAATCGGTTGTGTCCATTGTTTTTTTTCGAATAGATCAATACACTGGCTTCAAAAAGGCATACTAGATCAAATCCTGATCCAAATCCGCCTCCAGTATATGAAAACCCCAACCTAATCCCAAGAATTTTCCGTCAAGAAGCTCCCATCATTCCTCACAGCAGTATAACAGTATATATCATTACGCGCTGATCAAAATCATGGTGGTACATCATCTCACACAGCAGGGCATCGCATGGGATGAGTTCATCTCCCGTGACTTCTTTGTAGCGCCACAGCCGCCTCCTGAGGTAGTTCATGATGAGGGAGAGCCTTCACACCAGTTTGATATTTTTGAGACTGAGCATATTAGCGCTCCAGTGTATGTGACATATCAGCGAGGCCACAGAGCCTTATTTGCAGCTACACAACGAGTATTATCTCCACCCGAGGTGGAAGGGGTCTCGTTGACTTCATCAGCAGTGCGAGTACTATCTCCACCCGGGGTGGGAGGGGTCTCGCCTTCGACATCAGCATAGCTACAGGTTCAGGACAGAGGCAAGAGGCCTATGCACGATGAGGGCCCTTCAGGAGGCCAAGACACTGATTTTACACTCATCGATGTTGATGCGAGCTCTCCTAGCTCGAAACTTAGGGAGGTCATCCATGAGCAGAAAGCTGAAATTGGTACTTTGATAGAGAATTTGCAGAGAGCACAGTGGGTGATAAAGTACTTGGAGCAGCGGAACAAATAGCTGGAGGATCAACACACACTTGTAGAGCTGCGGCGAATCCGTGAAGATCGACAATTGGCCCGGAAGAGACCTGGTGACATGACACCAATTGAGCGAGAGACCCAACTCATGCATGTCAACATTCATCTGGAGAAGTTGTTGGCAAAGGCCAATAGAGACAAAGACATTCTCCGTCATATGAAAGGTCATTATTGGGCCCGCATGCACGTTTGCAAAGAAAAAATGAAGATCTTGAAGAGAAGGTTGAGCAGAGCACTAAAACGGCGAAAGAGGCCTGATCCACTCCGGATTTTGGCCGAGGCTTCATTGGCTGAGCATGAGGCATGATGAGGGATCTTCGCTCCGAATTTCAGCAAATTTGGAGAATTTTTTGTCATTTTTGAAAATTTTGGTCTCAAAACAGGTTTTTCCGCCCAACGCGTGGCGCGTCACGATGCGCGCTTATGATTGGGACACTTTCTGGAGGAAAACTTTGTATTTTTGGATTTTTCATGGTAAGTTATGCATGCTCAGAAATGGCTGAAGCATTTCATCAAGTTCTGGATGATCAAAAGGGCCAAAAACACCATGAAAATCACATTTCTGCCACCTTTTGCACCAGCGGGAAGTACTTTTGGGAGAATGAAGTTTTGGAGGGGCAAATGAGCTCCAAATTGAAAAATTCCACTTGGGCTGGATAACAGACATCCAGAGCTTTCCAACAAGATATCATGAGCTTGATTTTGACTCTGGGAAGTGCTCCAAAAGCAGGTCCAAAGGCGTGCGATGCATAGAGCTTTAGCGCGCGGTGCATAGAGGAAATTAGCCTATTTTTCACCTTCCAGCTCAGAAATTCAGCCAGTTTGGACTAGTTTCACCTCTTGATGTAATTTTTGACCCAGTTTGATGTAATTTGATAAACATGATGTAATTTTTGCATGTATTTACTTGTTCTAGATGATTCACTCACAAAAAGTGAAAATCAAGTGAATGAATCAGTTTCCTTCCTTTTAGAGGCAAGTTGTTTGGCTGCCTAGATTTTAGCTCCTTGTTTAGAATTGGTTCAAACTGCTCCTAGAAGCATTAGATCGACCCCTAGAGACATGGGAAGGGGTTAGACTTTTCTATTTATTGTATTTTCTGAGACACTTTCAGGGTTGGACTCTTGGGAAAAGTTTGGCACATTATTGTACATATTTTCTGCATTCTGGCTAAGGAAAGATCAGAGGTTTTGCAGCACCTGTTGGGATTATTGTGGCTTTCAGTTTTGATGGTGTGTTTCTCTCAGTTATTTGTAAGTTCTTTAATGTTTAATGTATGCCATTCCCTTTTTTTTCTTCTGAAACTAAATGAATGAGTAAATGAGGTAGAATCCATTGATTCCAATGCTCTGCCTTTGAATTTGTTTAGTTTTGTATGTTTTCGCCATTTTGGAGAGGATCCTTGTTCTCCCTTGCCCTATTTAGCTCCTTGTCATTCTGATCCATCCATACACATAATCAAAAAGCATCAAGACTACTGCCTACCTTGCCCCAACTCGAATTCTGCAAAGATCTAGCCTCATCCCCGAACCCAAATTTTTTTTTCCCATTTTTCCAACAAAAACCCAAAAAATTTAAAACCAAACCTTCCTATCTATTTACTAGCCTAAGATCAGTATCCATTATAAGTCATCTCAACCCCTTTTGAAAACCTTTTGCCGAGATAGACCTGGAGAGAGCCCTCTCTTGTCCTCGTAGGGCTAGCTACGAGGCTGAGCTTGGTTTGATGTTGCCTTTAGATTTACCTTATTTCATCCTAAGGTAGTTTCGAGTGCTAAAATAGTGGCGACCATATTGGGGAGTAATCTCAATGGTTTTCTTGTTGGTGTGTTCGTTTCATGAGTTATAGACGGAGTCTGAAGTCACGCCAGGTAGCTTTTGAAATGCTTTTGCCATGCATAAGCGGAAGTAGATAAACGCTGCTTCAGTCGATCTCCAGTTTAGCTTGTGAATGCAGCACTTGATTTGAAAATTACCCCAGTACACTTGTTCGTTCTAGACTTTTAGATTATTGAGTCTAGAAGTCGATAGGCTGAAAATAATCGGTTGTGTCCTTTGTTTTTTTCGAATAGATCAATACACTGGCTTCAAAAAGGCATATTAGATCAAATCCTGATCCAAATCCGCCTCCAGTATATGAAAACCCCAACCTAATCCCAAGAATTTTCCGTCGAGAAGCTCCCATCATTTCTTTGGTCAAATCTCACCTAAGATGTCACAAATTCAAAAACAAGTGGGAAGAATGACAGAACCCCTCAATCAACCACTTCTCCTCTCTATTTGTTTGAAATCTAGCTCCAATGGCGGAATTTTGAGGTATGGATTTGTACTTCACAACCTCAATTGGAAGAATCAAGACTTGGTTGGGAGTTTCATAAAAGGGAATACCATTAATAGGCGGAGTGATTAGTGCCCGAATGTAAAAATCATGAAAAGGATAACATGTATGACATCAAACATAGATATAAACAAAAGTTATATAATTTCTTTTGTTTCTTATTATATGTTGGCCTGTAACCACACATAACATGGAGAGTGGTCCACATAAGGAAATCACAGGGCAGAGGAAGAGAAGAAGTTACCATTAGCGAATACAAAGGCAACAAAGAAACATTTAAGAGAGAAAAACAACAAGGGCAGAGTCCTGAATTAGGTTGGGTCAATTCGTGCACGCGTTCAGGTCAAGTCATGAACGAAGGGCAAGTATTCCACGAATAAATAAGAAATTAATAAGCACAACCAAAGAGACAAGGTGGGAAAACCACAGTAAGGGAGAAGTAAGGACCGTTGGATCTAAGTAGCAATCAATGGCGAAGATCCAAATCACAATTTCAGATTCCAAGTTTTGCAAGATGGGCACAAGGGTAAATGCTAAATTCTGCGAATGCGATTTGCGATAAGGTGCGACCCGTTCACCCGTGGCCAGCGTATAAGCTTTACCTGTTGCCCGTAGCAGCCCGCAGATTTTTTACCTTACCTCTTAAAGACTTACGCCAAACCTTGTTTTACACAAATGTGATGAAGTGGGACCCTCCATACCTTATCGCATTATTGAAATAGTCATACCTTAGCTTTTCCGCCTCTTTCCGCTTTAGCTTTATACTTTACCTTTTCACCCCTATGTCATTGTTTTACCTTTCCACTTTCTCGATTTCCCCGATTGTGTTTAAAGTGGGGCCACCCCTCCATGTCAACCTTTTCTCCCCACCCTCCATCACAGATCACATATTATAACCTTTTTCATCGCAACTAAAAATTAAAACGTGTGATTTCTGATTTTCGATACATTGCATCAATTTATTGCATCGCATTTGTTTTAAATTACTTTTGAAGTGCCCGCAATCTATTTTCTTTAACTTACAATGCGATGGTTGGTCCCCAACACATCACCTCCACGCCCCACTTCACATCTGTTTCTAATACATATCACATATCATAACCCTACCGATTGTAGTGGGCTCCATTTCTCCCTGACACATTGTCCTCCAATCAGTGTGAATCGCACTTCATAGATTTAAGAGTTTACCTCCACTGTTTAGTGTTAAGAGTTGTGATTTGCGGGCAGCGGTTAGGTCCCACCTTCCTCCACCTCACCTCCTTCCTCCCCGCGCTTCACAAATCACACATTTTAGAGTTTACCTCTAGGATTCATGGTAAAGATTTGCGATTGTGATGCAGTTTGGCCCCACCATCACTCCCACCATTTCCATTCATTATCACTCATCTCATCACCGCTAGAGCCCTCCTCATCCCTCCATCACCTCTGCGTCACCCCAATACATTAGATGGTCCTTGTTTCATTTCCCACTCCCTGCAACTTTCGAGCTTTAACTATGAGGGGGGGTCCGAAATGGGGGGTATCCATTACCACCCACTCCTCCAGGTGTCGTCCTCTTGTCATTTCACACCCCCTCTCTCTGATACCACTTACCACTTGATACCCCCTCTGAAATCTGGTTCCCATTTCTACAATTCAAAAAAACACCGTGTGAGATTTTGAGGTTGAATATGTAGTTGTGGTTTATGCGGTCTTCTCAGGAGATATCCGCTAAAGAACTAGGTGCACTCAGTATGACATGCCTCTTCATAACGGATTAATTGGAAATCACCAAACTAAGGGAGTGGAGGTTTGCAGGCAATAAATGGAATCATAAAATGACAGTTAGCTTGTCCACCTACAACAGCTCCTCGCCATTCTGTCTTGAAGGCTCCCATTATTGGCATCAATGGGCGACCATGTCCTTTCTGGTTTCAGTTTAATTTTACTGATTTTTCTGGTGAAATATCAATTTCACCCCATTCTTGTTATAATTCTCCTAGTACAGGTGTACTTTCTTAATGTACGCTCTGCAAGTTAGGTAGGATGTTTTGATTTCACAGATATGGGTCGATCATAAATAATTAAGTACCGTAGACCCTCAAGGAGAACTCTATATTTAGTAATTTCTAAGATTAAAGTAGGGTTTTGGAATTTTAGAAGAATTTTGTTGTAGTTTTGTATGATTGTGCTCCCTGTGCTCTGAGATACATATTTGGGAGAGTTGTTTGAACTTAATATGATACAACACCATTATTTGGATTCCAAATGGAGCAATGAATAGTATGTATCTATTTTCCTATATTATTAGTAATCTCCTTTTTATGTATAATCATTTGTCATGCTATGCTGCTTTGAAGGTCCATGTAATTTAGCTACTGGTAATCTCCAATTTTATTCATGAATTTGTGTTTGCATAATGCTCAGGTGTTAACGATCATGAATTAAGCTTGCTACACTCCCCTAGTTCATGCTCCACGAACCTCTGTTGTTGTCCATATCTCATTCATATATGTTTCCTTTGAGTTCACGGGGAACATACTCTTAATCTTCTCAAGCCAGTCTCTGTGGGTTCCTTCTCAGTTCTCTCTAAATGCCCCCTACATATTCTAAAGCTTCTACTCATTGTTTTATACTTGGCCCATCTAAAATCCATCGTTATCAGAGTCTCTTGAGCCCTCTCACTATTTGGGGAATCCACATGAATCGACTCCAAGGTCTTCTCCATCCTAGAACCACTAAAACCATTATTCTCTTCACTCATATTCTATCAGAGGCATTTATACAATTGTCTACATTTAACCTCTGATTTTAAGATGTCCTAGGCACTGGTATTTTACAACTCAAGGTTGTCTCTAGGAGCTACAACATAATTTTGGCATCGTTGTTGGGGAAACAAATGAAGAAATATTTTCCCTGGGATATGAAATTATCTTAACCCTTCAATTAGGTGAGCATGAAGGGTTGAGAGTTGCATATTCCTCACCTTGGCGACTCCACTATAAAATAATCCTAATCAGAAGTAATTATGGCTTTCATTAGGCCTCACACCAGATTCAAATCCATCATCTACACCCACCTCTAAATCATATGGTTGTTCCGAGTTTCCTTTTCAACAAGTATGCCCACTTGGCCCTCCCTCAACCTCTAAATGATATGCCATAAGACTATCTAGAGTTATTGCCTTGGTTCACCGAGGAAGATATTAATTCTGCACAGAAACATATTGAAAACTTATGCAAATTTTTTGAGAATGTAATTGTAGAGCACCTAGATGTGGTGTTGAGGCTTTTTGTCCAATCCTTGGATGAAGAGGCTGGAAAGTGGTTCAAGTCTATAGCTGACCAAACATTCCACACCTGGGAAGAAATGGAAAATTTCTTCAGTTAAAAATGGGGAGAAAAGAGGGACCATGGATATGTCCTCACAGAGTTCAATGCTCTTAAAAAGAGACACAATGAGGATGTAACATAATCTATAAATAGGTTCAATAAGCTCTATAATGATCTTCCTGCTGTAATAAAGCCTCCCCAAGCAATTGCTAAGGTGGTTTTCGCTGGAGCTTTTGAGCCAGATTTTGGGTTCACCTTGAGAGAAAGAAGATCCACATATCTCAATGAGATCCAGACTGATGCGTTGGAGGTAGAAGCAAACTTTTCTTCTACCAGTAAGTTCAAGGGGAAGACAGAGCATGAAGCTAGAAGAAAGAAGGGGGAGGAGGCTTCTACCTTAATTCAGGAGAGGGAATCACAAGAGTACAGACTTGAAGAAATGAACAAATTGATCAAGAACCTCTCAAATAAGCTATTTAAGCTTGAATTGGAGGCCAATATTTCCCCTCCTATTCTTGTTAGAAAAGGGAAGAAACCATTAGAAGAATCAGCCCCTCATAAGGCCACTACATCCTCTTCCATGAACCAAGAAGTTGATCCTCCCAAAGATAAGAAGCCCTCATTTATACCCTTGAAACCTCTCGACCCTCCTAAAGAGCAGTTCGAAGAAGCCGTTATAGAAAAAGGGCCCACGCCCTTCAATCTCCAAGAAGAACAAACCATGGCAGTTTTTTGACAGAATGTTGAAAACCAGTTTGTAGCATGTGCTGAAGAAGAGGGAGGTGAGCTTACCCTCCCTGAAGAATGGGAAGAGCCAAAGTATTTCCCAGAGAACAACACTAAAAATCAACAATAGTCTAGTGATCTTGAAATAGAGGAAGAAAAGCTTAATGGTCTAGATCCGCAAGAGCACCTTCAGCCAGTAGTGTTGTATTCAGAGATTGAACACCAATCAAGTGTGCCAGTGAAAGCCAAGAAAGCTTTCCAAAAGAAGACCAGTCAGGTTTGTTGATTGAAGATCACTCAAATAGTATTTTTGTGTATGTGGACCTTCATAAAAGTTCTTCATCATTAAGTTCTTCATGGGATGTTGAGGAAACACAATATGTTGTTATTAATCGAGATTTTGCAGCTCCCCTGCAAGCCTCCGTATGACAAAGGAAATGATCAAAAGCACATAAAGAAGTTGATTATAATGGAAAAGGATAAGAAACAATAGTCATCCTTGTTGTTTGAAGACAATCAGTGGGAACACGGAAGCAAAGCAGCAGTTTGGAATGAGGTTTGTTTTCTGGTTACAAATCCTCTAGAAAAACTCCTATTTCATGTTTAACGTGATCCTTTACTTAGTATATTGAAGCCATCAGTGCAGGAATAATTTTCTAGGTTCATCAATGAAGCTATGGAATTCAGTGGAAGAGATAAGTTGCCACATTTTAAACCCATTTCTCTACCTACAGGAATGGGATGCCAATTTCAGTTAAGCACTCATTTTCTTAACTGGTTACACTGGAAGCCCGATTATTATTTGATGGGATAAGTTTTTATCAGAATAGGTGTAGGTAGGAGTGCCAATAATCTCAGTACTATGAGGATATTTCCAGTTTAGTTTCAAATTTCTTTGCGATTTTTAGTTCAAGTGTGTTTCAGTTTCCAATTTCAACATAGTTCAAATTTCAGCATTTAAGATTTTCAACGTACGGTAGTGACTTATGTTGTATATATTTGGCAGTGCACAACTTAGTGATAGTTTCAATTCAGGCTTATAGCATGCATTTGCGACCCCATGAGCCAAATAAGGCACAAGAATTCAGGTCTGTAGGTTCTTAATGAACTTAGAAAAACATGTTGTCCCCAGATGGAGCCAATCTTGGCCTATAACCATACATAACATGTAGAGTGGTCCCCATAAGGAAATCACAGGGCAGAGGTAGAGAAGCAATTACCATTAGTGAATACGAAGGCAACAAAGAAAAATTTAAGAGAGAAAAACAATAAGGGCAAAGTCCTGAATGAGGTTGGGTCAATTCGTGTATGCGTTCAAATTGAGTTGTGAATGCTAAATCAGGTCAAGTCATGAACGCGGGGCAAGTATTCCATGAATAAATAAGAAATGACTAGGCACAACCAAAGAGACAAGGTGGGAAAACCATAGTAAGGGAGAAGTGAGGATCGTTGGATCTAAGTAGCAATCAACGAAGGAGATCTAAATCGCAATTGCAGATCGAAAGTTTTTCAAGATGGGCACAAGGGTAAATGTTAAAGTCAACAAAATGTGATTTGCGATAAGGTGGGACCCATTCACCCGTGGCGTGCGTATAAGCCTTACCTATTGCCCACACTTCGTAGCCTGCAGATTTTTTACCTTACCTCTTAAAGGCTTATGTCAAAACTTTTTTTCCACCGATGCGATGAAGTGGGACCCTACAGACCTTACCGCATTATTGAAACCGTCATACCTTACCTTTTCCACCTCTTTCCGCTTTAGCTTTATACTTTACCTTTTCACTGCTATGTCATTGTTTTACCTTTCCACTTTCTCGATTCCCCCGATTGCATTTAAAGTGGTGCCACCCCTCCACATCACCCTTTTCTCCCCACCCTCCATCGCAGATCGCATATTATAACCTTTCACATCACCACTAAAACTTATTTCCAATTTGCGATATATCGCATCGCATTTGTTTTAACTTACCTTTGAAGTGATGGCAATCTATTTTCTTTAAATTGCGATGTGATGATTGGTCCCCACCACATCAGATCTGCGCCCCACTTCACATCTGTTTCCAATACATATCACATATCATAACCACGCCAATTGCAGTGGGCTCCATTTCTCCTTGACACATCATCCTCCAATCAACGTGAATCACACTTCATGGATTTAAGAGTTTGTCCTTTGTTTAGTGTTAAGAGTTGCGATATGTGGGTAGCGGTCAGGTCCCACCTTCCTCCACATCACCTCCTTCCTCCCCACACTTCGCACATCACACATTTTATAGTTTATCTCTACGGATTCATGGTAAAGATTTGCGATTGCGATGCGGTTTGTCCCCACCATCACTCCCGCCATTCCCATTCGTTATCACTCATCTCATCACTGCTAGAGCCCTCCCCATCCCTCTGTCACCTCTGCTTCACCCCAATACATCTGACAGTCCTTGTATTATTTGGCACCCCCCGTAACTTTCGAATTTTAACCATGAGGGGGTGGGTCTGAAATGGGCAGTATCCATTACCACCCAGTCCTCCATGTGTCGTCCTCTTATTATTTCACACCCCCTCTCTCCGATACTGCTTACCACTTAAGACCCCCTCCGAAATCCGATTCTCGTTTCTACAATTCAAAAAAAACACAGTGTGGGATTTTGAGGTTTAACATGTAGTTTTGGTTTATGCGATCTGCTTAGGAGATCTCCGCTAAAGAACCAGGTGCACTCAGTATGACAGACCTCTTCATAAAGGATTAATTGGAAATGATGAAAAGGAGGGAGTGGAGGTTTGCAGGCAATATATGGAATCGTTAAATGATAGTCAGCCTGTCCACCTACAACCATTCCTCTCCATACCGTCTTGAAGTCTCCCATTATTGGCCTTAAGGGGCGGTCGTGTCCTTTAGATTTTTGGTTTAATTTTGCTGATTTTGCTGGTGAAATTTCAATTTCACCCCATTCCTATTTTAATTCTCTCAGTACAAAAGTAATTTCTCAATGTATGCTCTGCAAGTTAGGTAGGATGTTTTGATTTCATATATATGGGTCGATCATAAATGATTAAGTATCGTAGACCCTCAAGGATAACTCTATATATAGTAAGTTTTAAGATGAAATAATGGTTCTGGAATTTGAGAAGAATTTCGTTGTAGTTTTGTATGATTGTGCTCCCTGTGCTCTAAGATACATATTTGGGAGAATTGTTTGAACTTAATATGATACAACATTGTTATTTGGGTTCCAGATGGAGCAATGAGTAGTATGTATATGTTTTCCTCTGTTATCAGTAATCTCCTTTTTATGTATAATCATCAGTCATGTTATGTTGCTTTGAAGGTTCGTGTAATGTAGCTACTGGTAGTCTGCAATTTTATGCACGAATTCGTGTTTTCATAACGCTCAGGTGTTAACGCTCATGTATTAAGCTTGCTACACTCCCTGAATTCATGCTTCATGAATCTTTGTTTTTGTCCATATCTCATTCATATATGTTTCCTTTGAGTTCACGGTGGACAAATTCTTAATCTTCTCAAGCCTGTCTCTGGTGGGTTCCTTCTTAGTTCTCTCTCAACACCCCCTGAATATTTTAAAGCTTTTTCTCATTTTTTTATACTTGGCACATCTAAAAGCCATTAGTCTCACAGTCTCCTAAGCCCTCTCACTATTTGGGGAATTCACATGAATTGACTCCAAGGTCTTCTCCATCCTAGAACCACTAAAACCATTATTCTCTTGACTCATATTCTGTCAGAGGAATTTATACAATTGTCTACATTTAACCTCTGATTTTAAGATGCCCTAGGCACTGGTCTTTTCAAACTCAAGGATGTCTCTAAGAGCTACAACATTATAACATACGAGAAAAACTTCAACTACCTTGAAACTCGGTGACTGAATCACTCCCTAAACGTAGTAGATAACAACTTTCAAAATTGGTTATAATCTTAATGATAATGTGTTTTTAGTTTGGTGACATGTTTCGCTGTCATTCCAGTATGCTAGAGATCTCCATCTAAATATTTTTTCCCAAATCACCTTTCAGATAAGCATTAATGACAAAGTGCCATTACCCAATGATCATATATTTAGTTAGTGCACAATAACTTCTCTTCAATTTTTCATATAGGCTTTCATAAAGTTGGGGTGATTATAACATACGAGAAGAACTTCAACTACCTTCAAACTATGTGACTGAATCACTCCCTAAACGTAGTAAATAACAAATTTCCAAATTGGTTATAATCTTAACGATAAGGTGTTTTTAGTTTGGTGACATTTTTTATGATCATTCGAGTATGCTAGAGATGTCCATCTAAATTTATTTTCCCAAATCACCTTTCAGATAGGCATTAATGGCAAAGTACCATTACCCAGTGATCATATATTTAGTTAGTGCACAATGGCTTCTCTTCAATTATAGGCTTATGTAAATTTGATTGCAATGTATGCTTGGGATGTAAACTATTTTCCTCACTTTGCATCTAACACATTAATCCGAATATCTGTGAACAATCACTTTGTTGCATGATACATCCTCCAGGTGACCAATTTATCCATATTTTGTTCAATGAATATTCAATGAATGAATCCTGATTGGCAGTAATCCTCCATATAACTATGGTATCTATACAATAGTGAAAAAACATCATTCTTATCTGCATCTCCTTCAACCAAGATTTGACTATTAGAGATTCAAATCCATCTTGAAGGTATTATGATAGTTCATACTTTGGGAGTTATAATTGAAGAATATAGGTAAAACTCCTTTTAGAGATGTTTTGAAGTTTCATTCGACTCCATAAGTGTGTGGTTTCTTCATATTATGCTTCCCACTTTAATTTTTCAATGTAAAATCTAGATAAAAATAGTTTCCCCTACCCTCCCAAACCTACATCTAAAAACTGACAAGGACAAGAAGGGCTTGGGGGATCATCACAAATGTTGTTGGGGAAGAAGAAATGTTGTTGGCGAAGAAGAAAGATGATATCATATACTAAGGATGAATAATAAAAGTGCAGATAGAGAAGAAAATAATGCATGCCTACGGATCCAAGGAGAGGCATGGATAAATGTAGAATTATTTATTTGAACAATTCTCCAAACCTATAAATTTTTTTTAATAAAATAATTCATATTTATAAGTTAAATATTTAATTAAATCACATAACATATCACATATTTTTTCCTCTATACTACTCTTTCCTATGTTATTGCTTTACAACGTTTCCTTTGTAACATATGGTGCAATTGCTAGTTCTAAGTTCAATTAATATATAATATTTAAAACATGAATACCAAATTTATATGATATTTGGGTGGGGTTTTCAAAATTTTTAATTTTTTTATCATGTATATTAAAATAAAAATAAAAATAAAAATAATCCCCTTATGTGCAATTTCAATAAAATAAAATAATATAATTTTTATGTGCATTATTAGAAAAAATAATATAGTTTTCATAATCATATAATAGCAGTCAATTAAAAGTTTCTGGTGCGGGCGACATCAAGCGAGGCTGTTTTGTTGCTCCTATTGACAAGGCGGGTGCGGAAGATACCAAACATGACGTGTCAAGTGCTAAAGTTGATCTGCAGGCAAAGGAAGATCCCTACACCTACGCCTGTCGTGTGGTCGAGTCTCCCCCCTCTTCTCAAGGTAACTAATGGCCAATCTTTATACTAGCTTGTTTTTGGCTGATCGTTGAGCTAGGCTCAGCTCTGGTTGTTGCACGTTGTCTCAGTTTAGTTTTCATCAATTCTACAACTCGTTTGAATGCCGGTTTCCCCTTCGTGGGCGGCAGATTTTTTTGTATGACTCTGGGGGTTGATAAGCTGTTGGATTTTTGCGGCCGGTTTCCCCTATGAGGGCGGCATTTTTTTGCTGAGATGCCTGTATGTGCTTCATTGCTGTAATTGTATTTTGGCACTGTGGGTTGATATTTTTTCAGAGCGTCATGGATGTACTAGAATGCCCATCTCTCAGGCCAGAACTTCTGAGGCCCTGGGCTCCATGTAATGTATTTTTTGTATACTAATAGATTAAGCATATTCAGAAAAAAAAAAAAAAAAAAAAAATAACAGTCAATTAAAAATCAGCATATCTCTGTATTGCTAGAGGGTAAATTCAGTAGGAATTATTATTCATCAATTCTATATACACCCCATATTTATCTATAAAATATAAAATAATTTAATTTTAAAATAATTAAATTAAATTATTGGAATGTGAAAATAAATAAATAAAATTAATTAGTGTATTTTATTATTTAATTTCATATTCTCTATGTTATTTAAAAAAATAACATTTATAAAATTATTAGTATTAATAAATTTTATAAAATTATAATTTAGATTGGACTAGTGTAATGACTATCCCCGCGAATCCCAACACTGCCCGGTTCAACACTCCAGTGAGAACTATATATATATTTTAACTCAAATATTTTTTTAAATTATAAATATAAATAATTTATAATTTAAAAAAATATTTGAGTTAAAAAAAAAATTAATTTATTTCTCATTGGGGTGGTGAACCGGGTGTAGTGTTGGGATTCGTGGGGATAGCCATCGCACTAGTCCAATCAACGATTAAAATAAGAGGTGTGGCGTTAAGGCACTATGCACGCCTATGTGGAGAGTACATTCTGGGAGGAGAACCAGTGAGTTACTTAATCTCGTATTTCTATAGCGATGTTGGTTATTTGTATTGTGGCATGGGAGATAGAGTGGTAGGGGATTACTGGTGCTGTCTCGGCAAGTTGGCAATGTGCATGAGCTGAATTGGGAATGGAAATTTGATGTGGAAGCCTAGCGATTCTTAGTGGAAGTTTAACGAGTTGGAGAACACAGTAAGGAGACTCACCGAAAGTAAATTTGGTACCCTCGTATAAGAGGTTGCAATTAGAACATTTCTTGAAGACTTGAGAAGACAATGCAGTGTAGTCTTCGCATCGTGGATTGTTAATTAAAATTGGGTTGCAGGCCTATGTCTAGGTACTGAGTAAGGATTTATTGTTTCGTTCAGTTGTATGTTTATGTAATTATTAAAGGTATAGGTTGGTATTTCGTCTTTGGGGTATCCTAGTATTGTGCTATGTATTTTGCTACGAATTGGTATCATAGGTGTCATAATAGAGGCTTGGTCCATGTCGAGAGTTTTTGGTGGGCTTGGTCCATGTCGAGAGTTTTTGGTGGTGTTATAAAGGGTTGGGTTGGAAAGGTTTGAGGTCAACCCCCACATTTTCCAACCATCTCTAGTGTTTGGTTTTGTTGTGGGGTGACTCCTAGCATCTAGGGGTAGAGTTTATGGATTTCCATTGCATGGTTGTAGAAGTTAGGGCGGTTACACAAGGGGTTTTTTTGCATTTTAGTATGTTGGTTAGTCACTTAGGAGGTCATACGGTGGCCAATTTTTGTTTAAGGCCAAGAGCGTGGCACAACTGTAACAACTTTATATTTTTCCTTTGGGTGGTGTTCGATTGGTGGCGAACGCGTTTACTGACTGGTATGAGAGGTTTAAATGAGGGTTATGAGGTGAGTCAATATGCGTTTGTAGTTGACTAGTTGCGTTATGGCTCAAGCGATTTTCTAGTTACGTTGTATCGAAGGGCCATGGACTTAACTTGGTGTACATGCCTCTTTGTGTCCCAGCTAGGAAAACCATGCATTGCTAGTGTGGAAATGTGAGGATGGGTATAGGTCTAAGGGGAAAAGACGGTGATCATATTATGGGGAACTGAGGCTTGGGTGAAGCAGTGGACCCCAACCCCACACAGTCACAGAGAACTATGAAATCACCCCCTCTACCCCCTCCCTTGGACATTTTTTATAGCTAGCTCAGACATATGATACTCCTCCTAGAGAAGCTTAGCACAGATTGTCATGATGACATGATTGCAGTCGTCATACCTCTAAATGACCCTCAACATAATCAATGGCAAATGTATGACCATCTAGCAACCTTGCAGAGGGGTCAAAGGAGAATTTATGTGACGCTAGAATGCTTGGAAGGGAGGTTTGCACACATGGAAAAGCATACACATTGTTATTATTGTCTTTCTTCATCGCTTGGCACCGGATTGGAAAACCCAACTTTGGTCAAACCCGTTGATCCGTGATGGTTGTGAGTTATATTATGCTCTTAAGTATTTTTTGATTTCATGGGTTATATCCTTTATGGTTTATAAAATTTTACTGATATGTTTAGTTGTTTTTTTCTAGCCAACAAATTAGATTAGAATAAAGTTGAATTTTTTTGTAACAACATAAATCTCTTTTGACCTAATAAAAACTCTTTAACTAAACTAAACCAAACTCAATGAAAAAATAAAAAAAATATGAAACTAAACTAGTGATTTCAATTTTGTGTATTGACTAAAAAATAAAAAGTGATAATCTTACTCGATCAAAATCTTACCGTAATTTATCAAAATCTTACCGTAATTTGTATTGTTTCCCAATCAAAGTTGTGGCCTATCACATCCAAACAAAAAAAAAAAGTGATAATCTTACTCGATCAAAATCTTACAGTAATTTATAAAAATCTTACCGTAATTTGTATCGTTTTCCAATCAAAGTTGTGGCCTATTACATCCAAATGTCATCGCAAGCGAAACTGTGGCCTATTGCGTCCAAAACTCTTCGTAGGCCCGATACAGGTGGCTGGGCCCCACACGTTGGCCATAAGTACATTCATGCTGCTACCGAAACATGTGATAGATGCTTGCAAGTTGCAAGGCAATGGCGATGGTGGAGAAGCGGGAAAGCAGCAGAGTGCAGACATTGGCGGAGAGTGGAATCCACATGGTTCCGCCGAAGTTCGTGACGCAAGTGGAGAAGGCACTCGTACAGGAGGACCTGCATGTTCCCATTATCGATTTGCAGGGTTTGACCCTTCTCCCCCAACATCATGATCAGAATCACACAATCGCTACACAAATTTCAGAGGCTGCAGAGAAGTGGGGTTTCTTATCGCTCGGGTACAAGCAGCGGGCAGGGCTTTCTTCCAACTTCCGATTGAACAAAAGGAAGCATACGCTAACGAACCAAAAAATCCTCAGGGCTATGGCAGCACACTGGGATACTCAGATAGAGAGGATAAATCGGACTGGCGAGACTATTACTATAATGGTCTCTGGCCTCCTGCCACGAGAGAAATAACTAAATGGCCCATACAAGTCTCTGATTTCACGTAATGGTTATCTACTTTCTGTGTGTGTATATATTGTATTAATTGTGTGGAGAAGGGTCAAGTCTAAGACGCCTGGAAACGAATTTTGTTGTTGCAGGGAAGCTATGGATGAATACAGAAGAGAGTTGTCGAAGCTATTCGACTGGCTGATGGCGGTATTGTCGTCTGATCTTCGTTTAGAGACTGAAAATTCTCTGAACGAGAGCGTGGGAGAGGAGAGGAAGGAGTTTCATATAGTAATAAATTACTACCCACCGTGTCCTCAACCGGATCTGGTTCTGGGAGTGACACCCCATTCTGATTACGTTGCGCTTACCATCCTCCTCCACGACCAAATCCCGGGGCTTCAAATTCGTAAAGATGGGATGTCCAATGCGTTCCTGGCGCTCTGGTTGTCAATGTCGGCGATCAGTTGGAGGTATGTATAAACCATACTCGTAATATATTGAAAAGTTTAGTTGCGCTGTTTCTTGATGGTTGATAACAGCTGTTATGTTGATGAACAGATATTGAGCAATGGGAAATACAAGAGCATCGAGCACAGGAGCGTGGGCCATGTTTTGCGGCCCAGCGCCTGATATAGTGGTGTCACCCAGGACAGAATTGATAGACGAGGAGCATCCTCCACTGTACCAGGGAGTTTCGTTTGGAGAGTATAGGATGAAGTTTTTCAAAAAGGGATTAGATGGAAAGGACCTTGTTCATGGACTGAAGGTGCAGGCCGATTGTCACAGCAAGAAAGGAAGCATTTAATTAACTGGAATGTAGCGTGTTTGCATTTAGGGTTTTTTAGGGTTTGTGTTTTGCACGGCGCCCTCTGTAATTGTAACTCAGGTCAATGTTCCCACAATCTTTTCTTCGTGATATATCTTTTATTTTAAGGAAGGTTCGTATGGACTGAGGGGTTACGAATTGTGATGGCTGTAACATTTATCTATATATTTAAATATTAATGTGTTATTAAATTTATAATTGCAAATGGGTTCCACTATTGAACGAATGAAATAACAGGAAATCATTTATAAATTTATAGGTCCCTAAAACTTGAGTTATCAAAGGAGAAGCAGAGCTAAAATTAGGTTCCACAGGTTTCTTTATTATGTTCTTTAATATCGGGATAGTATTGTGCAAAGAGGTCCCTATTTTATGAACTCAACCGGCCTCTTTATGAAACCCTGGGTTCCAATATTCAACCTCGAAAAAGGAAGATTTCTCCTTCTTCCTTCTCTAGATAAGATTATACTCCTTGCCGCAAGGGTATTGACATCCAGAAATCCTTGCCTTTGAGATCCAGAAATCCTCGCCTTTTTTTTTTTGAGAAAAAAAAGAGTACAGGTTATATATATCTTTTTTTTGGTTCAGAATTGAGATCTTTCTTACACTTCCGAGAGAAATAGGTAGTGATTCTGTATCAAAATATACATATACATGTATATTAGTCTTTGAAAACAGTAACAAAAACTTTCAAATAACTTATTACTTATGTCTAACAATTTCAAAAACAATGTTAAAATGTATCAGTTTTGAGTACTCGATTTGTGGATGATAGTAAGAGTTAAGTAATGGAAATGGAAATGCTGCCTTTGTGGAATCATTTTTTTATGCAGCATAATAAATGACACCTGGTATTTTTCTTATATCTCTTTTTGAAAGCAAGGATGCTATGTGATTTTGCTGAGTGTAGATGTGGTTGTAAGTGATTTGCTGAAAAGAATGTCTCATTAAACAAATGTGCTTCATCCAATTTGTTAACAGTGGCGTGTGGAAATAAGACAGTCCCTTGACCCAATCAATGATGCACTTAGAGTCACCGAATACCTAAAAAGTCATTGACATGATGCCCCATAAAGTAACAATTTATGTCATGTTGTTAGTGCCCGTCCCTCCAATGAGAAATGGTAATATGTTCTTGGTTGGGAAATAATAAGAGCACCACAACCACAATTGCTATTGGAGCATGCTCCATAAAAAATCGTCCCACCAGAACGAGGGAAATTTTTCATGCTATCAAAAATCACAAAGGCCAACATTTACACATCTTAGGCAAGATTATTTATTTATATGGATCTCAAAAAACCATTCCAACGAGGATACACTTGAGCTATGAGCATGAAGTATGGGAGAAACCGATCAAATGTGAACAAATACATTTTCAGTGTCATCATTGTTATGTTGATGACCACCTCTTAGAGATTTACAATAAAATCCACCTCCTACAAACTTAGGGAACCTCTCAGCCAACGAGCCCTCCACAGAAGTAGGCTTTACAATAGTGGTAGGAAAAATATGGGTGACACGAAGGCATGGATAAAACTCTGGTTCTCAATGAAATCAAGGCACCGATAGGTTCACAATTCTATAACATGCACAAGGGGGAATCCCCCAGACTATGAGGAAAAAAAAAATGAACTTCCTATGAACCAACCTTCTGAGGGAGATCTGACAACTGCATAACCATATCTGGCCTCACAACTTCAAGAACCACTTCTTCCAAAAAATACCTTGAATGATGAGCTCTCGTCCTCGATGGAAGAAGAAGATTTTCCAGACATTGAGTTGCAAGGTATGGATCTACAAAAAAATTGGAGAAGAATGGGGAAACAAAGAGCGTGTGATCATCCCTGAATATCAAATCCAAATCATAACGCAAGTATACCTTTGCCACCAAGACATTCTTCTTCACTGAGAAAATTCATAACGTACATCCTCTTCTCCCTCCTCTTCCTTTTCCTTGCAAGGGATCCAACAAAATTCTCCCAGGAGTACTCCCTCTATGTGAAAGAGCCTAAGAATAAAGGCAAAAAACCAAATAGCCAAATCCTCCAAGATTGAGGCGAGTTTCTAGTTAATTCGAGCAGAGTTGCGCCCATGAAAACCCTCTTTCCTCTCATTTCTAAATCCCAATGACGCAGATCATCTCTTAGAATGTTATGGGTTTGAATGAAAAATACAAACACGAGATATTGAAAAATAAAATCTTTGAGGAAAAACCAGATATCCTATCGCTCCAAAATACAAAGTGCTCTCATGAGCACCTCACACAAATGACCTGCACCTTCTGGAAGAACTCCAACCTCATCACCCAATGTGCAAGCAGTGTCTCAGGAGGTCAGGAAATATTGTGGAACCCATCCATGGTCACACTTAACGATTTATTTTCCATTTCTAGAATCCTACCTTCCCTTTTTTAATCTATATGTTCCTCACAATCAAGATAAGAGAGAATTTCTCACATATCTCTCCACAATTGCTCGTTTTTTCCACTTTGATCACTGGATTTTGGGGTATATTTTGACTTGATTCAATCCTAGCAATAAAAAAAGGGATGAGTTAGAAGATGGTCAGAGAGGCCTCAATCTTCAATTCTTTCATAGACAACAACAAGTTGATAGATATTCAAACTTCCAACAACATCAATACTTGGAACAACAAAAGAGGAGGATCTCATCAGGAGGGCGCTATGCTAGATCACCTCCTCATCTATAAATCTCTCCTCCTAATAGCAACACGACTAGAAGATTTATAATTCTACCAATTTATGGCTCTGGTCATTGGCCCATAACACTTAAGCTTGGATGGTCCTAATCGCCCCATAATAATCCCTTTAGACTAAAAGCTTTCTCGCTACGATACCCCATATTCCTTTCCAATATGGAAGCTTGGTGGAAGGAATCACCTTTTATTCCTAGGAATATAATGTATCACTTCCAACAACAATTAAAATTCATCAAGTAAAAAATAAAAATATGGAATGCAAAAGACTTCAGTAACATCTTTAAAGAAAAGCTTAAGCTGGAAGAACAAATGAAGATGGTTCAAAAAGCTATAATTGCAGTGGGAGATTAGAATAATTAAAATAAGTGGAAGACACTCTATGATGCCACTTGGAAGAAATATTGGCTCAAGAAGAAATTTTATATAAGCGAAAATACAGGGTTAAATGGCTCAAAGAAGAGCGCAATAGAATTTATTTTTATAATTTCATGCTTGATTACTAGCAATAAAATTGCATCCATTGTATCTACAACTAGAATAATCAATATGTGGAAGATCACAAAAATATAACGCAAGTCCTCTCCCAACATTTTAGCTATTTTCTATCAGAGATGGCCCCAAACGGGGGAGAGGACATTCACCAAATTACTCAACATTTTCAAAAGAAAGTCTCGACAAATAATAACGTGATCCTCCTCAAAGAGATTACTTTCCAAGAGGTATAAGAAGTGGTCATGAATCTGATATATATATATATACCCCATAAAATGTTTCTCTCTTGTACTATTTCTTTCAAAAATTCATAATGAAAATAACTTACGTTCATTGGAAATTCCATAAAATGGAACATCATTGTGTCTTTCTTGAATGAACATAATTCAACTACAACAATAAACCTATCAATAGATAATATGTATATAGTTATATTTCTGATATACCATATCCAATAATAAACAAAAATGCCACCCTCTATCTTCGCTTTTTCATATCACATTGCTAATTGAATAATGTATCCTTGTCAATCTACTATTCCAGGGAATTCCATAATTGCATTTTTGTTCATGTATTTTTCTATGAAGTTTAATGCAAACGAATCATTATGCATGAATGCATTGAAAAAATCTATGCAATTATGTGTCGTAAAGAGGAGAGATCATATTCAATGTATGTCAATTGACGTATTGTTTCAAAACAACTTTCACAATAAATACTCTTGAACCTAGACAAATTCTCCAACATTTTTCTTCTCATGATTTCATCCATTTGCATGCATTTATATTATGTTTCTTCATACCTTGTTATATTCATCATATATTCATGATCAATTCTTATTAAACATTTTTTATTGCATAGAAGTGGTTCAAAATTCCTAGCAATCATATTTTTTTCATGGAACAATATGTCGTAACTTTCATTACATAAATTTGAATTAAAATGTAAATATATTTTCATTCTTGTCTTTTACCAAAGGCTTATCGATAGTTTTAGCCAATTTGATAACTAATGTAAATAAAATATGTCCCCCCATAGTCCTCATTCCTCTGCAATCACAGCAGTTGAAGGTAATTTTTTCATCCTTTCCAATTTAACATTTCAGTTTTTTTATACCATGCATCGGTATCAATGCATTTATGTTCAATTCATATTAAGAAGATAATAGTGCTCTAGCATTTCGTTCATCCAAACAAATTCTGAAATGTTCTATCTTTCCTTTATGTAACTCTACTGACGTGTATCTAAATGCATTAGAGTTTTCATAGCATTAAATAGGAAATCTCCTATAGCATTTGAAAAATTGTTTAATCGAAATAGATTATGCTAGCTCAGAATTGCATGTGTACAATGTCTTTTTATAGGAAACAAATTCTTCTCCATCGATGCTTTAGCAATCACACTTCAAAGACGTTCTAAATTCACTAATTTATTGCTCTATGATATTCAAAACATAAACAACATTAAGGGAAATGAAAAACAAAGTATAGATATACATGATAAAACCATAAATAACAGAAAACATACACATTAATAACATATGCATATATCCACATCGATTCTAGTAAAACTCTCTGTAACAACCAAATTTAGGATTTAATTGTAATAAACTAAGCCATTGGTTTTTTGAACTCCACTTACTCCTTTATATATTGTTGAAACGCTCCAAGGACTCCCATTTGGAATAAAGGGACAACAATGTACTTGATAAATATATCGTAAAATATTTTCGTGTCGGTGAACTAAAAAATTAAGAAGTCATAGAGGAGAGTGGAATATCCACTATATATATGACTTTCATATCGGATAGTGTTACCAACCGGTGAATAAATTATTCTTTTTATTGGGGTTTTTGATACAACCTTAATTTATGTCCATTTTCCATTAATGGGATTCATGCTTCATAATTGGTAAGATTTCATACAAAACCATTGTTGAACACAGTCTCAATCTCATAAGGACCCATCCATCTTGTATACAATTTTCATTTAAAGACCTTGTATCTTCAGTCAAACAAAAGAGCCCAATATTTTTCCTTGAACTTCACTTTCTTTATAAACTTATCATGCCATTTTACGCGTTGTTGTTGCATGACTTTAATTTGGTGAATGACATCATGTCAGATCTCATTGAGCTCATTAAGCTGATGTAATGTATGTTGTTGTGTTTCAAAAAGCTCCATTCCCACTTAGAAACAAATCCTCAATATTTTGATCTCGAATTCAATAGGGAGGACAACTTGCTTTCCATACACAAGCTCATATGGAGTGAAAATCGTAGTGCTCCTCCAAGTGATTCTATAAGCCCACAAGACTTCTAGAAGATTTTTGAACCAATCCTTGTGATGTTGTTGTACAATTTTGGTCAGGATGTTTTCCAATACATTATTTATAGCCTCAACCTGTCCATTTTCCTGCGGGTGGTAAGGGGTAGACATTTGGTGCTTAATCTTGAACTTTTTGATGAGATTTGGAATAAGCTTAGTGGTGAATTGAGTTCCTTGGTTTGTGAAATTTTATCGAGGAATGAAAAATCGAACAAATATTTCCTCATAAAGAAAATCAACCATTACCTTTTAAGTTTCATTTGGTAAGGAATTTTCCTCCACTCACTTTGTTACATAATCTAAGCATACCAAGATGTACATATTTTTTCTTGATGGTGGATTGATTGGTCCTACAAAATCAAGGGCCCACTTCTTGAAGGGTTACAAAATGATCTGAGGTTGAACTGGCATCTCATCATACTATCTTGGTTGGACCATTCTCTGGCACTTGGCATCCTCGAAAATGGCCGACCAATAATACCCATGTCACAGAAATTTTTTTGCGGTCCATTTTTCTACACAGTGTCATCCACACGGCTCATCATGAAAATCCTTTAAAATGTCGTAAATATTATCTTTCCGGACACATTGTCTAACCACATGATCATGCTCGATTTGAAATAAATATCCCTAAATTCAGGAGTATCTAGTACTATATCATATGACTTTATGTCACTCTTTAGGTGACAAATGTTGTGGAAGCCTTATTGCAACTAAATAGTTAGAAATATATGTGAATCAATGTACTTTAGTAGAAAAAGAAAACAAGTTCTCATTAGGAAAAACATATTTTACAGAATCAGACTTATCTCCATTATAGAGCCTTGATAAAGAGTCAACAACAACATTTTATTTTCGAGGTTTATCAATAATTATAATGTCAAATTCTTGCAAAAGAAGTAACCAACTGGTTACTCGACCATGAGTAATAGGTTTTTTCACAAGATATCAGATGGTTGAATGATCAGTGTGCAAAAACATAGGGTATCGATTGATATAATGACAAAATTTATTGATCGCGTGAACTACAACAAGGAATTCGTTTCTGGTGATAGTATAGTTTAATTCTGCTGGGGTTAGATTCTTATTGATGTAGTAAATAACATAAGGTTTTTTATTTTCATTTTTTCCTAGTACAACCCTAATGGTCATGTCTGAAGCATCAATGTGGATATGAAAAGGTAGAGACTAATTAGGACCTCGGAGGATAGGAGTAGTGGCCAATTTTTGTTTAAGTGTATCAAAGGCTTGTTGGCATTGTTGATTCCAGGAGAATTTTGCAACCTTAATCAAGAGATGGAAAAGGGGTGATGTTATCTCAGTGAGATTTTCTATAAATCTACGATAGTATCTCACATAACCCAAAATACTATGAACATCCTTTTGTGTAGTAGGGATAGGAAGATTTAGGACAACTTCTATCTTGGTAGGGTCGACTTTGATTCCCTCGTAAGAAACATGATGTCCAAATATGATTCATGATTAAGAAGCATCTCACACTTTCAATTACTAAGGGAAAGGGTAGTTTCTTGACAATGAATCAATACCTTTTCTAAATTATTTAAGGCTTATTCAAATTTTTCTCCATAGACAATAAATTCATCAATGTAAATTTCGACACAATCATGGATTGTCTAAGAATATACCAAGAACATTCCACTAGAAGGTAGCCACAACATTACACAACCCAAACATAAGTACTTTGTATGCATATGTAACCCATGGGAAAGTTAAGGTAGTATTTTCTTGGTCTTTGGGAACCACTTGAATATAATTGTAGCCATTGAACCCATCTAGAAAAGAGAAAAGAAAAAATTCAGCGAGGGTATCCAAGACTTGGTTGATAAAGGGTAATGGAAAGTAATATTTTAAAGTGGCCTTGTTTAATGTATGATAGTCAAAATTTAGAGAAATTTTGAGCTTTAAAATGGGCCTCCTAAATAATAGTAGAAATAATAAAATAATATTAGATTATATCAAATTTTATAGGGAAAAAAGGAAAAACTATTTTTTTCAAGTCACATTTCAACTTATCTCCGTGTGGTTTTACTCAAATTTCGAGCAGGAGCACTCGTTGGATGCATAATTTAATTCCTCATCCAAGGAGTACCCATGTTGCATAATTTTGATGGACCTTACTACACGAAAAATGAGAAATACAAGAAAATTGTGATTGAAATCACAATTTTCATGTATTTGTCATTTTTCATGTAGTAGGGTCCATCGAAAGTATGCAACATGGGTACTCCTTGAATGGGGATTAAATTTTGCATCCAAAGAGTGCTCCATCTTGAAATTTGAGTAAAAATATAGGGAAATGAGTTGAAAATCAGAGTTGAAAAGATAGTTTTCATATTAATTTATTTTACTTTTTTACTCCAAAAATGGTGAACCATCCCCCATGGTTGACATCATCATCTTTAATTGTATTGGTTCTTATAAAGCTTATTTTGGTTGTACATTTTTGTTTTTAGGCCCATTTTAGACCTCAAAATTTCTCTAATGACATATTCGCCATTTTTCTCTTTTCTTAGGAACAATTACCAAAGGGGAAACCCATTTACTATTATAAATATGATAGATAAAGTTTACATTTAACAGTTTTTGCAACTCTTCTTTCATAATTTCCTTTAGAGTAGGAATCATCCTCCTCTGAGGTTTTCTAATAAGTCAGACATCCTCTCTTAAATAATTATGATGAGTCCACATGTGAGGAGAGATACTCATCATATTAGTATAGTCCTAGGAAAAAACATTGTTTCTTTTCTGAAGTACTTCCAACAATTGATTTTCTTGGGAAGGTTCTAAATGGGCATTAATATTAAGAGTTTTTCTAGGATATATTCCAATGGCATGGGTTTGGTCATTAATATATGATGAGGCCATGGAATCTAATTTTTTTAGTAACTCAGTGGGTGAACAGGTTTCTTGAAAATGTTGTTCCAAGATTTGATCATATGGTGAAAGGAAATCATCATCAGGATTAATTATAATAGTGAATATCAAATCATCCTCAATACGCGTGCAAGATCAAATCATATGAGATTTTTACTCTACTTGTGTTCCTAAATAATGCGTATATATGTGAATCCTCCTCGAAAGAGTTGTGTATACTATCCAAGTAAATGTGGTTTGAATAATATTGTTGTTGCCTGTTGGTTCTAGCTGATTTTTCTCATTGTGATGCATGAGAGTATTTAGTTGTTCTCGTTGATTGTTTTCATTGTGATGCATGAGAGTGTTTAGTTGATAGTTTTTTTTATTGTTAATTAATGAGTATGTTAATGGTAATGATATTTTTTGTCTTAGCATTTGGCACCTTGATGAACTTATTGAAGAAAGGTTTTAATTTTTAGTTATTTAGCATAATGAACTGAGATATGTACGCTTTTGTTATGCAAAAAAACATGTATATACGCTGGTTTCATTAATGAAAGACACATATATATTCTGGTGTCATTACAGTGATTGAGAATGTAGATCATAGATTTATATATTGCATTTTATAACTAGAATTGTTGTAGAAGTAGCCTTTGATATTGATTGAGATCAATGTGTTTAGAGTTGATTTTTTGTAGAGAGAGTTTTGGCATGGTTGAGTGTTGTTTTTTTGTTGATTGTCAAGGATTACTTATTGATTTGTTGCATAGTGTCTTTATTAAGAGTTGAATTTCTTGATGAATATGATGTTGAAATTTGAGTATTGACTTGGCATTGGTCAATGTTGTTGAGATTTAGCTTGGTATATTAGTGATTTGGTTTTAGAGGGGTGATTGGTATATTTTTATTCAGCTATACAATTTTACCATATTTTTTCGATTAGTATTTAGTTTCATAGAGGTTATCGGTATTCAGTGATTGGTAATAATGGTTGGCGTGGGTCCAACTTGAAAATTGGATGAACGTGACCTGTAGGTTTGTGATTAAGACAGGTGTATCTAGTGTGAAAGATTTTGAAATGCGGTCCACAAAGGTGTCGAGGGTTGGAGCCTTCAGTAAGGGAGTAGGAGTTTCCTTGGAATGGTATCAGTTAAATTTGATGAGGGAGTAAGATATTCCTTCTGGTAGGAGTTAGTAAACTTCATCAGGGAGTAATAGTTTCCCTCCATAATGAGCTATAGAATTTGTGGAGGTTGTAGCCTCCTGCAGGTAGGAGCATGCACTCCAGTAAGAGTCTTCACTGGTGCAATATGTAAAAATGTTTTCTTTATAATAAGGAAGAAGTCGTAGACAAAAATAGCTGTAGTTTTCTCCCAAATTGGGTTTCCACCTAAAAATCACAGTGTTCCTATGTGTTGATTATATGTTATGGTTTAACTCATCTTATGTTGAATGTTGCTTATAGTTATTTCATAATGAATGGCTAATGATATAATGATTTAGATAACTATGTAAAATTTTGAAAAATCAAGTAACCTGCATATACGATATTTTAGTTCATTAAAAGTGTGCACACATGCGATTTTCTTGAAAGGAAGTCACATAGGAATTTCTAAATGTGCAATTAAAGATTAATTGAAATGAAATAATGATGGGAGCTTCTCGACGGAAAATTCTTGGGATTAGGTTGGGGTTTTCATATACTGGAGGCGGATTTGGATCAGGATTTGATCTAGTATGCCTTTTTGAAGCCAGTGTATTGATCTATTCAAAAAAAAACAAAGGACACAACCGATTATTTTCAGCCTATCGAATTCTAGACTTAATCATCCAAAAGTCTAGAACGAACAAGTGTACTGGGGTAATTTTCAAATCAAGTGCTGCATTCACAAGCTAAACTGGAGATCGACTGAAGCAGCGTTTATCTACTTCCGCTTATGCATGGAAAAAGCGTTTCGAAAGCTACCTAGCGTGACTTCAGACTCCGTCTATAACTCATGAAATGAACACACCAACAAGCAAACCATTGATATTACTCCCTAGTATGGTCGCCACTATGTTAGCGCTCGAAACTACCTTAGTCTGAAATAAGGTAAATCTCAAGGCAACATCAAACCAAGCTCAGCCTCGTAGCTAGCCCTACGAGGACAGGAGAGGGCTCTCTCTAGGTATATCTCGGAAAAAGGTTTTCAAAAGGGGCTGAGATGAATTATAATGGATACTGATCTTAGGCTAGTAAATAGATAGGAAGGTTTGGTTTTAAATTTTTTGGGTTTTTGTTGGAAAAATGGGAAAAACAATTTTGGGTTCGGGGATGAGGCCAGATCTTTGCAGAATTCGAGTTGGGGCAAGGTAGGCAGTAGTCTTGATGCTTTTTGATTATGTGTATGGATGGATCATAATGACAAGGAGCTGAAGAGGGAAAGGGAGAACAAGGATCCTCTCCAAACTGGCGAAAACATACAAAACTAAACAAATTCAAAGGCAGAGCACTGGAATCAATGGATTCTACCTCATTTACTCATTCATTTAGTTTCAGAAGCAAAAGAAGGGAATGGCATACATTAAACATTAAAGAACTTACAAATAATTGAGAGAAACACACCATCAAAACTGAAAGCCACAAGAATCCCAACAGGTGCTGCAAAACCTCTGATCTTTCCTTAGCCAAAATGTAGAAAATATGTACAATAGTGTGCCAAACTTTTCCCAAGAGTCCAACCCTGAAAGTGTCTCAGAAAATACAATAAATAGACAATTCTAACCCCTTCCCATGTCTCTAGGGGTGGAGCTCATGCTTCTAGGAGTAGTTTGAACCAATTCTAAACAAGGAGCTAAAATCTAGGCAGCCAAACAACTTGCCTCTAAAAGGAAGGAAACTGATTCATTCACTTGATTTTCACTTTTTTGTGAGTGAACCATCTAGAACAAGTAAATACATGCCAAAATTACATCATTTTTATCAAATTACATCAAGCTGGGTCAAAAATTGCATCAAGAGGTGAAACTAGTCCAAACTGGCCGAATTTTTGAGCTGGAAGGTGAAAAATAGGCTAATTTCCTCTATGCGCCGCGCGACTTTGGACCTACTTTTGGAGCACTTCCCGAAGTCAAAATAAAGCTCATGATATCTTGTTGGAAGGCCCTAGATTTCTGCTATCCAATCCAAGTGGAATTTTTCAATTTGGAGCTCATTTTCCCCTCCAAAACTTCATTCTCCCAAAAGTACTTCCTGCTGGTGCAAAAGGTGGCAGAAAGGTGATTTTCATGGTGTTTTTGGCCCTTTTGATCATCCAGAACTTGATGAAATGCTTCAGCCGTTTCTGAGCATGCATAAATTACCATGAAAAATCCAAAAATATAAATTTTTCCTCCAGAAAGTGTCCCAATCATAAGCGCACGTCGTGACGCGCTACGCGTTGGGCGGAAAAACCTGTTTTGAGACCAAAATTTTCAAAAATGACAAACACTTCTCCAAATTTGCTGAAATTTGAAGCGAGGATCCCTCATCATGCCTCATGCTCAGCCAATGAAGCCTCGGCCAAAATCCAGAGTGGATCAGGCCTCTTTCGCTGTTTTAGTGCTCAGCTCAACCTTCTCTTCAGGATCTTCATTTTTTCTTTGCAAACGTGCATGCGGGCCCAATAATGACCTTTCATATGATGGAGCATGTCTTTGTCTCTATTGGCCTTTGCCAACAACTTCTCCATATGAATGTTGACATGCATGAGTTGGGTCTCTCGCTCAATTGGTGTCATGTCACCAGGTCTCTTCCGGGCCAATTGTCGATCTTCACGGATTCGCCGCAGCTCTACAAGTGTGTGTTGATCCTCCAGCTATTTGTTCCGCTGCTCCAAGTACTTTATCACCCACTGTGCTCTCTGCAAATTCTCTATCAAAGTACTAATTTCAGCTTTCTGCTCCTGGATGACCTCCCTCAGTTTTGAGCTAGGAGAGCTCGCATCAACATCGATGAGTGTAAAATCAGTGTCTCGGCCTCCTAAAGGGCCCTCATAGTGCATAGGCCTCTTGCCTCTGTCCTGAACCTTTACCTATGCTGATGTCGAAGGTGAGACCCCTTCCACCCCGGGTGGAGATAGTACTCGCACTACTGATGAAGTCAACGAGACCCCTTCCACCTCGGGTGGAGATAGTACTCGTCGTGTAGCTGCAAATAAGGCTCTGTGGCCTCGCTGATATGTCACATACACTGGAGCGCTGATATGCTCAGTCTCAGGAATATCAAAATGGTGTGAAGGCTCTCCCTCATCATGAACTACCTCGGGAGGCGGCTGTGGCGCTGCAAAGAAGTCACGGGAGATGAACTCATCCCATGCGATGCCCTGCTGTGTGAGATGATGTACCACCATGATTTTGATTAGCGCGTAATGATATATACTGTTATACTGCTGTGCTGGGGTCTTCTTCTATACAATAAATGTCATCCGCTCTATGTTACGGTACATGAAGTATGGAATGCTCATCATACGTACCCTCCTGAAATGCATCAACAAATGGATATGGTACGCATAGAGGCGCGAGAATCTGCCTTCACAACTGAAATATCGAATGATCAATCTCATCAATGGTGCATACTCATCCTTCAGAAATCGGAATGGAAATACCCTTCTCAGCTGCCTCATATATCCAGATTTGATATAGGGCTCATAATAGGATTTCTCTAGCTGCTGTCGTTTGTTCCATTCCTCTCCTATGTTTGGTATCCTGGTGGCCTGAGAAATGGTCTCTGGTGACAAAATGAAGTTTACTCCAGCAAGATTCACACGGCCATCGTGAAAATGTAGAACAAATAGACGAGCTAACTCATGATGATGCTGAAAACAATCCATTGCAAGCGGGAAAGCCTGCAATTGAACCAAAGAAGTAGGTTCCTCCCTGACATGCCTACCACTTTTTCCACTTTTGTGAGACCTCCTTGGCACATTAACCTCTGCTGTGGAGTCACTGTCATACCCCTACTCATAAACTGAATCCGTCTCTGAAATGGCGCTGAGATCAAGATGTTTGAAAAATATATGCTGATATGGTAATGATGAAAACAAGAATTCAGTGTATGCTCTAATCCAAAATGTGTCACATATGTATCAAGGTGCTATAGGAAAACCACAATGATAAAAGTACTTTCAAGTGATTTTGAATGGGAAAACAGCCACTGCTTGACTGCATGGGAATTTGACAAGTGAATAGGAATGAGTGTAGTGATGGGGGGAATAATTATTAGGAAAAAAAGTGAAAATGAAATGGCAACCTATATATGATTCAAAAAAAATCAAGGACAAAGAAATAGTCCTTGCAATGTCTGACAATTAGGCTTTGTCAATGGAGGGATGTGGGAATAAGTACTAGGGTTTGGGAACTCAAAACATGGAATCAAATGGTATTAGGGATATGGGATAGTGAATATGGGACTGTGCTATAACAAAAATAATAAGCAGTGAGACAATGATATGATAATAAAAATGACAGCAATGATGAAATAGGAGGGAGACAATGAGGCTGTGATGTATAATAAGCAGTGACACCAATGACAGTAGATGGCAAGAGCATATATGTCAATAACACAAGATTTGAAACCCCAACAATATCACCAACACTTCGTTCAAAACCCTATGGAGCAGTTTTGGATGTGGACATAGGGCTAAGTTTTGCACCATTCACACACTTTTTTTCTCTACCTTTAACCACCACAGCATATCCAAAAATCATTGAGTGGGCGTGGATAACTTACTTGAAGACGAATGAGGCGATTTGACACGAGTTTGGGTGAAGGAGGGCGTTTATCCGGCCTTAGGGCTCTATGCGCCGCGCGCATGCCCAATGCGCCGCGTGCCTTGGGTGTGTTGCGCGCGTGTAAAATTGCACTGCCAAATGATGCCCAATGCGCCATGCGCACTCTATGCGCCGCGCGCTAACTGTCAGCACAATTCCGGCTTCAAAACAAAAAATTCGTCCTTCAACCTTTCAATTCGACTTCTGCTCTGAAAATTTTTGGATGTAATTTGATTCAAAGGGTTTATATAGCCTTTGAAATATCTTGGGAGAGATGGGTTTAGCTTTTAGTTCTTTAAAAACCCACTTTGTAATGTTTTTCATTTGGCACTTTGTCATTTCTTTGAACTTCTGTCTTTTGACTTTTTGCACTGATTTTCTGAGTTTTGGACTGATGAAATGATTTGATTTTTGCAGGGATTTTGGCGTTTGGACTTCGGCAAAGATCAGAGGTTGCATTTGAAATTTTTATGGTGGGAAAAATACCTGATTATTACAAAAAATGAATTTGACAGTTTCTAGTTCAAAACAGAGTTTTGAACTAGAAATGTCCTCAAATGTGTTTGATGATGAAAATTTGAATTAAGAACCTTTTCGAAACCACCCTCATGGCCTGCGGGCATTTATTAATTATATCAAAATACTGAACCCTAGACTCTAGGACTAAAAGACTCTTGTTGACGAAAATAATCATTTATGACCATGAATGACGTGACCTGAACTTCGATGATTTTTGAGGAGTTTTAATTAGCCCAGCAGGTACAAGCATGAGGGAATACAAGACGACCAGACCCTCTCGTCAGTCAATGGCATGCCCCTAGCGAAATGCAACGAAGTGAAGTGAGCGAGACACCTAAAATGATATGCAAAAAGTGAAATGATCTCTGACAGAGGGCTGGAAGGACCGACTCTAACAAAAAATACTAACTTTTTTCCTATATTAGAGCCTAAGATATGCAATTTTCTAGTGTCATATCTTTTTTAACAATATTATATTTCTAAGTGTCTCCAATATTAATTTAAATATTCTAATTTAATAAATATTTTATCCTAGCTTTAAACTATGATATTTGGATCATCTAACAACATGGAACAAATCATGGAATTTCACTATCGAACACAATGCAAGTTGATATGCTACTGGCCCAATCCTTTCAAGAATCTTAAAATTTCCACAAAACCGAGGTGTTATCTTGGCACATGATCCAATCTGAAAGGAGATATTCTTTGGCTTGACGCGCAATTACACTTGTTCCCCAACCTGAAACTCCTTAAACAACTTGTTATGATCTGCATAAATTTTCTATTTATCCTATGTTTCCTTTAGATTCTTCTTGGTTACCTGCATTTCATGTTCCATTTATGCTAACATGTATGTTCCAATAAATACCATGTTAATCGGATCACTCCAACTGATCGGAGTATTACAAATTCACCCATACAGTGCCTCAAATAGACTCATCCTCAATGATTCCCAATAACCATTGTTGTAAGTGAACTCAACCAAGGAAATGTATTCCTCCCATATGCTATGTTGATGTATCGCATACAACCTCAACATGTACTCCAAGATCTTGCTAGTCCTCTCAGTCTCTCCATCTTTGTGTGGACGATGAAATATATTCAAGGAAAAATCTATACCTAAACCTGCAAACAAATCCTTCCAAAACATGGAAGTGAACTTTGCATCCCCATTTCACACAATATTATTTGGAACACACATGCAATTTGACCACATCTTTGATGAACACCTATGGCACATCACTAGTTGAATATGTAGTCCTCACTTGAATGAAGTGTGCTACCTTAGTCAACCTGTCCGCTAGAATCATGATGGAATCGTGATGTCAAGATGTCCTCGACAATCCTGTATTGCAATACATGGAAAATACCTACCATTTCCACTCTGGAATCGTAATCAGTTGTAGTAGTCCACATGGATGCCTACATTATGCCTTTACCTACCGACAACCTAAGCATCTAGACACAAACTCTACCACATCCTTCTTCATATTCGGCAAATAATAAAACTTCTTTACTGTCGTTAGTGTCTTCTAGTAGCATGGGTGACCTAAATACGGTTTCACATGAAACTCCCTCAAGATAATATTCTTAACTAATACCTGGCACATATATCCTATCTTTAAATCTGATCAAGTCATCTGCTGAGAGATGATAGTCCACATCCTAAGCACCTATACCACTACCTGTACCTGTACCTATACCTTATTGTAACCAGTGCATGAGCCCTCTATACCTGTCATCATGTTAACCTTCCTATAAAATATGATCATGTATGTCCCATAGGAACTCATAGTTGTAATGTGATTTACCTAGGTCCTATATTCACCTGCTAAGAGCATCTACAACCCTTTTCTCTTTTCCCTTGATGTACTTGATCTCAAACTTGAACTCACTGATTGCTGCCAACCATCTAGCTTTTCTGGAATTTAGATTTGGCTAGTCAAACAAGTATCTCAACCCACTGTGATCACTCATCAACAAAAACCTCTTGCCAAAAAATAGTTCCTCTACATCTTCAATGTGTGAATGATCACTGCTAACTCAAGATCACGTGTCAAATATTTTTTCTTGTGCTCATTTAATTTATGCAACTCATAACATACTACCTGGCCTTCCTACATAAGGAATCCATCAAGACCTCTCTTGTAAGAATATTTACATACTACAAACTCTTTGTCTGGATCTGCAATCTTTAACATTGGATAAATTGTCAACAATTGTTTCAATTTTTTAAAACGTATTGCACATTCTTGTGTCCATTCAAATTTATTACCTTTATTCTGCAGTGATGTAATATGATATGCAATGTGAGAGAAGTTCCTGATGAACCTCCTACAGTAGCCTGATAGCCCCATGAATGATCTTACCTTATCGACATTTCTAGGAGCTTCCCACTCCATGAAAAACCTTATATTTTTTGGATCCATTTTTATGCCTTCCTTGGAGACCACATGCCCCAAATAATGTGCCTTTGTCTGACAGAAACTGCATTTATTGAGCTTAGCATACAACTGATGCTCTCTAAACAATCTCAATACTGTTGCTAAATGTTCAACATGATATTCCTCATTCTTAGAATATATCAATATGTAATCAATGAATACAATAAGAAAATGTCCAGATACGGACGCAACACAATATTCATCAAGAACATAAAGGTAGTTGGAGCATTAGTCAAGCCAAATGGAACTACAACACACTCATAATGCCCATACTTGGTCCGAAAAGTTGTGTTGTAAATTTCCTCTTCCTTGATGCGTACTTGATGATATCCATATCTTAAATGAATATTTGAGAACATTGCTTCTCCCTTCAATTGATTAAATAAGTCATCAATATTTGGTAATGAATAGTTGTTCTTGATGGTCACCTTGTTCAACTTCCTATAATCAATGCACAACCTAAGAGTACCATCCTTCTTCTTCACAAAAAATACCCGTGCGTCCTTGATCTAGGTGGATATGGGTGACCACTCGCCTATTACACTTAGCCCCCATCATTTTTTCTTTCATTTTTTGCGGTTTCCTTAATTATAGCACAATTTACTATTTTTGGAAAATTTTCAGGTCCCGAACTTCTGGAGTCGTCATGAGGCCCTAAAGGACGTTTTTTTGGAAAATAGGAAAACATAAGTCTTTGAATAATGTTTGTATTAGAAATTTATATTCATCGGATAGATATTTATAACGAGGTATTGTGCATGTCAAATGAAGATCCTTTGCCAAAGTTACGACCCTGGGAAGTTGATGTACCAATTTAGCCCAATGGGGCCCACAATTTTGGCGATTCATCTCCTAGGGTTAGGTTTTTGGATGTTTAGGGTTGTCCATTGTTTCTCAATTATAAATAGGCCTTTGAGCCTCATTGTAACACATTTCAGAGGCATGTAGCTGCCACATCTCTTCGTAGAGATAAGCTACCATTTCCCGAGATAGTTTATTTCCATTTTGTTTGTAAGCATATTTCAGTTCTTTGATATTAATGAAATGAAGTGTTATTTATGCCGGATCTCTGTATTTATGGTTATATATGTATTCTTTTGTGTTCCTGTCTAATTTTAGATCAGTGGTATCAGAGTGGTTTTCTCTTTCTCTATTTCTCTTTGCATGCCCCCTACGAGGTCAGGGTATAAGGAGTTAGGGCTCCAACTGGTTGAACCTTTGCAAGACCAACCTCACAAACCCCAATGACCTCCCATGGTGGAAGAAAATAAAGACGAGGGAGTAGGAGATCCTTTCAAAATATTTCTCGAAGAATCCCTCGAGCGACAGAGGAACATGATGATGGACAACTTTTCCCAGATATTTCAGTGGATGCCCACAAGCAACACATCTTCGTCCGAAAGTCACTCTACAGGTGCCACTCCCTTCAATGTTCAAGTAAACTTTGACATTCCCATGCTTGAAGGATAGATAGATGCAGATGTCACATAGATAGATGGTTAAATCTATTGGAAGGATATTTTTTAGTTCATCATTTTTCCAATAGGGAAGAGATTACTTTTGCACTCCTCAAAGCCACCCCCATGTCAAGAACTGGTGGGAAACCTACTGCGAACAAAGGGTCAAGAGATAACCCTCACGGTTTTCATTCGAAACCACTTGGAATTCTTTTCAAGGTCCCGTCAAGGAATAATATTACCCTGTGGGGAGCTATGAGTACAAATACATACAATGGAATAAACTGTGACAACAAAGGGATCAATACATACATGAGGTGATGAATTTAATCCATGCCCTACACACAAAGTTATGTATCAAATATTTAGAGAAACATTTGGTGCTTAAGTACCGCAGTTGTTTACATAGATACATTCAAGAGGAAATGGAGTTCTTCAACGTATCCTCACTTGGTGCAACATACTGATATGCTTCCAGGATCCAACATAAATTTAAACAGAAGAAGCGAGACTTTGGATATGTGAATCTGAAGCTAGGGAAAGGTTCCCCCAAATTGCAGAACAAAGGATGAAGCCAAGGCGAGGTGACCAAAGACAACCCATCAAAGCCCCAAGAAAATAACAACACCACGGAGACAAAGAAGGACATGGGAAAGTGGTGTGGGTTCCATAAGAGCCCCACTCACAACACAAGTGATTGTCGGGCCAAGAAGTCATTGTTGGTCGAGACAAAGGATTTTGAATCAGATGCATGATCCAAATCTAAATTTGAACCCGATAAGGGGAATGAAAAGGGGAAGCATATTATTGACATGGAGTCCATTGCTACTGTTTCCACCACCAAGATCCAGAAGGATGAGCCTAAAGATCCAAATGAGGGGGAGCGCCTCTTCCACTCCCAGATGTGGGTTAAGGGTTCTCTATTGCAGTTCATTGTTGACAGCGAAAGCCAAAAGAACATCATTTCAACAGAGGTCATGAAGTGGATGGGCCTACCGACCACAACACACCTGCAGTCATACACCATCAGTTGGATTCACCAAGGATAAGATATCGATGTCAGCCAGCTGTGTTACCTTCCCTACAACATCAAGCCCTTCATAGATGAGGTATTTTGTGATGTTGCTCCTCTTAAAGTTTTTGATGTATTATTAGGCCAATCATACTTGTGGAAGCGACATGTTGTGTATGATTCTAGGCCTCGCATTGTTATTATTACTTTGGGAAATAAGTTGTATAGGATATTAGAGGTATCATGACCTAACACCATCTCATTTTTCACTAGGAATCAATGTAGTAAGCTCATTTCTAGATAGGGATTTTTTTTTCTTTCTGATTCACCCTCAAGGAAAGAAGAAGATTGTGGCCATGGCCTCTAGAAAATGCTCCCCTGCATGACCACAATAGATGGACAAGGACATCATGGAGGAGTACAGGGACATCTTCACCTCATCAATAGGGGTAACTCTACACTGTCAGGTCAAAAAATCCCATGATCTGGCCCCAAGTGCATCACTGCCCAATGGATTGACCTAAGAATGCTATGTTCTGGAGAATGATAAAATCAAGAGGCATATTCAGGAGTTGTTGCAGAAAGGGAACATCAGGCCAAGGTCATCACCCTATGGAAGCCCAATCATGTTGGTACAAAAGAAGGGTGGGACCTGGAGACTCTATATTGACTATCGTGCATTGATAAATATCACTGTCCATAATAGGTATCCAGTCCCACAAATTGATGACCTTCTCAAATAGCTCAAGGGGACCAAATATTTCATCAATATCGACTTGGAGTCCAAGTATAACCAGGTACCAATCGAACCATCTGATATGTGGAAGACTACCTTAAAATCCAATGAGGGTCTTTTCGAATGGTTGGTCATGCCTTTCGGGTTGATGAATTCCCACACAACCTTCATGAGGTTGATGGATAGCATTTTGGGACCCTTCACCAACTCATTCATGGTGGTGTATTTGGATGACATATTGATCTTCAGCCATAGTTTGGAAGAGAAACTCTTCCATATTCGATGTCCTTGAAACTCTGTGACAACACAAGTTGTGTACCAATTTGGAGAAACGAACTTTTGGTATGACATAGGTTCAATACTTGGGGTACATCATTGATGAGCGGGGTATGCAATCTGTGAAATTTGAAAGAAAATGAGGACATATGTAAAATCAGAGAGGTGTGTGGGCCATTTGTTCATATGCCTCAAATCAGGAGGCCAAATAGCGTCATAGTAATAGTCTCCCCAATCCAACTTAGCCTCTGAATTTGGAGAATATCCAATTTTGCTGCCATAGCTGATGGGATTCTGTGCTTCGTTGGCGTATGCTTCCTTCTCTTGAGTGGCAAGTTGAAAGAACGCCTTACTCGCTGCTTGCACTCGAGAAATAATAGAGTCAGGGATGCCATGATTTATTATCTGGAAGAAACCCCAATTCTCTGCAGCCCTTGAAATTTGTGCAGCGATGCTGTCATATTATTCTTGCAGAAAGGATCATTTTGTCAGCGGGTGAACCCTAGCTGTAAATCGATAATGGGAACCTGGTAGCTGTTAGGATCGTGATGGGTTTTCTCCACCGGTCTCACATACACTGGTGGAACCGTTTGGATTCCACTATTTGCCAATGTCTCGCTTAAATGCCCAATTCTGCATCGCTCGCGTAGTATAAAGAGGCAGCGAAATTGTCTAGAATCCAGCAATGATTTTAAAAAAAATTGACAAAGATTTGCCTAGAATCTTGTTTACAACTTTGTTAAAATTTAGTATTTTGAATACCCCAAGAGTTTTTGATAGTACTGAATCTATTTCTACTTATAAAAATGGATTCTAAACACTCCAATTACCTGATTTTTTAAATTTTAGTTTACCAAATTCCAGCAGTTTTCTACCGTCCGAGCTATTTCACTGCCTCGATAGAAAAATCCATTCTGCATAGCCATCGTCAAACAACACACAATTTTATGCTGTATCTACAATTTAGAGCTTCTCCCGCAGCATATACGAAGAGAATATGCTATTCAGTAAAGGATAAGCGTTTTTCTCGGCTATCTATTGCTGTGCTAGGGGAGAAAAATAGTGAGTCTTTCAGCTTTTTTGAGATTGGTTGAAGATTTCCAATAAATATATTTTGAAAAGGTTAAATATCTTTGTCAAAATGAAAATGAAATCCAAGAAAGGGTGTCTTGATTTGGTAAATTTTTTTACATAAATTTTTTTAACAAATGAAAAAATGTGTGGTTTTTAATGTAATATCATTGTCATAAAGAAAAATCGATTTATGTACAGTTTTTCCAATTACTAAAATGTTAAGAAGATGGGGTATAGACGAGGCTATCAAATCACAGGCCACCTCATTTTCCTTTTTGTAAATAAGTTTCGGAGTTAAGAACTGGAATTTGTTTTTTTTTTTCTCATTATTATTAATATTTTTATTGTGATTACATGCCTAAACTCATGTAGCTCGATTAGAATCTGAATTAGTCAATCTCTTTGACTATGAGTCTCGAGACCTCTGATGCATCCAAACTTACACCCTTTAATATTTAATGGTTTTTTTTACACACACCCCCCAAATATGCTTTTTTTTCCTTGGAAATGAGAGAATGGATTTTATATAGAATCTTGTTCCAAGAAAACCTAATATTTGGGCCTAGGTATTCCCTCATTTCTCTTTCTTAATCTTGTTTTTCTGGTGAGAGCAATTCACTCCTACACTGAATTCATACATGACCCATCAGATGATGATACAATACCTCTCAAGAACTACTCTTATGTGATGGACCACCTTTTGGATTATCCCTCACCTTAGCCTAGATGCGGGACCTCTTTGGGATGTATAACGCTTAGGTGGGTTCCTTAGGTGCCTTCTCTCCTCGGTTAGTCAGAGCTCTGTGAGCTCCTTTCGTACCTTTCTTGTCGACCAACTAACCTAAAATGCAACCTAGAACCTGAGGTATGAGTAGCATTTAATTTTGAAATAATGATAATTTAATTAAAATATAATTTTAATCTTCAAATGGGTGGCGGGTTAAGGGGAAAGTAGGTTTGGGGTGCCCATTACACTGTATGTCATTAATACTAGAGTGAGGCGTGTGAAGTAAATTTTATCATTTCATGGATTGTTGTGCTCTTGAGCTTCATTATATTTGGTTTGTGGCGAAGGGAGGGAGCATGTACCCTATCTATGTAATTACTCTAGTGCTGTTAGGATTTTTCATTCCTCTCTAGAGCTGCCATTGTGGAAGGTTGGTGAAGTCATTTTGGGTGCAACTTGGGTTCGACAATAATGAGCTGCTTTATCTTGGCATGCATTCGTGAATTCTAGTGGCTAATTTTCCTTATCTTCCCCACTATTACTATTTTCATTTATTTTGTTTATCTTGGTACAGAGTAGCATTCTTGGAAGTGTTTGTGCAAGGGTCTGTTGCTTGTTTGATTTTACTTATACTAGGAGGCTCTATTGTAGTGGGAGAGGGATTTTATCTTTGGTTCTTATATCCATCCATTGAGGGGATTGTGGAAATTTTCTACTAGTGAAAAGTATGGAAGGTGGGATTGGACTCGAGTTTTTAATTATTGTTTGATGTTTGGTCATTCTGGGGGTACTTATAGTAGGTCAAGCCATTTTTGGTAGGTTTTTGTAGTGAGGAGGGTAGGTCTTCCTAACATTTTGATATTTTCTTAGCCTTGAGGTGTGGTCTATAGAGTGGGAATTCTGGGACTATTGGGGTTTATTTATTTGAACAATATTGGGCTTGTACTCGTGGCGGTGTTTGTGCCTCACCATAATCTGTGTAGGAACTGTGGTGTTGGTGGACATAGCCAACCTACTCGATCACATGCCCAGTCTCAATAACATGAGGCAAATGTTACTTATCAATCAATAACTTCTTACAACACTCACACAGATATTAAGAGACTTGAAACCTACGTTCCACAAGATCGACAAGCTTATTCTAATTCATAACTCTTAGAGGAGGTGTCCCACTAGCTCCCTAACCCTAGTCATAATAGGGGAAGGAGCAGCTAATATAAAAATTTGGTTGCTTTGGATTAGCAGTTAAAGAATCTATTGTTTCATGTCTTAAAGAAAAATCATGAAGATGAGAATGCCATTATCTCCTATCTCAATGATATTTAGTGCAATCACTAGAAACAACAGGATTGTCTCGATAGATTAGAAGCTTGTATAGATAACCTTGAAAACCACATCCAATGTTAATTTCAACCTTCAATGCTACTTGGGTAAAGTATGAAGAATCCTACTCCAATGTCATTATCAAACATCTGATTTGGATGATATGTTTTTTGCTATGTTCCTATAAGCTTTGTTATTTCATTTAGTTTTTTTGGTGTAGTTTCCCCTCGCTCACTATGTAGAATTTTTGTATGCAGAATATTGGCCAACAACTTTGATTTCCTATGTGGCAGAGCAAGGTTGATAATTTTTAAAATTTTCTTAGTAATGATTCAATTCGATTCTCAGAGGCAAAACATTTTTTTTTGGTAAACTAATGGGTGGTTAATTTCATTCATCAAAAGAGAGTTACACCATTCATTCCATATTTTCTATCATTAGAAAGGAAATTCCTGCCTTGTGGGGAACCATGGCTTACCCATTTGTATCCAAAATATCTAGTCCAAATTTTCAACAAAATCAGATTTTTCAGTGTCACTAATGACATGTCAATGTCATACCAAAAAACTAAAAAAATAAGCAGTAAACATACTAAACTGAAGAAAAACAAAAACTAAGATCCAGAAGAGGTGATTGGTGTTTGGTCCTTTGAACTTAAGCCAAGAGGAGTTGAAGAAGTAACAAGGTAAGGTATATGTCACTCTATGTGTGCAAACAATTTTTCCATCTGCACCATGTGGAAACTCATTCCCCTACTCTCCTTTGACATCTTCAAAGTTGGTGAATATACCATATTGGTACGCTTGCCACTCCATTAAGACTCTCCCCATCAAAGATTTCATTTTCCAGTAAAGGAAAAGATCCTGGAAGTACTATTTTGTATGTCCTCTAGTGTGGCCAAGATCTAAGACCAATTGTTCAAATTCATCCACCAACTCTAAATCAAACATAGAGTGTCTATCTCTCGCAGCTAGATTCTCAATATTTCTAAACTCATTGCGGACCTTTGCTAAGGTGGAATTGTGGAAGGAAAAAACTTTCCCTTGCTTGCTCTTGGTCTCGATTGCAACTATGGGGGCCTCTAGTGCCTCCCCTACCCCAATAGCTATGCATACACTGGCACTGTATGGATGCTGGAAAATAAGAAATAGAAAATATCTCCCATGACGCCCACCTATCTCCTATTATTCCCATGCTTGTTAGACAAGTTGAGTATAGTTTACACCATAGTTTACCAACACACTCCCATACATTGGCACCAACTAGGGAAAATTTCAAGGATGGAAATTTATCTTGAAGTTTAGAAAACTTGGCAAATATCATAGTCCATGATATGCAATCTGTAAAATGTTTGACAATGCTTTTATAAAAATATTCAATTTTCTAATAATTTTATACATTATCTATATAAAATTTTGGCAATTTTTAAGGTGAAAAATTTTTATACTATGAAATTTGGGCGAATCACTTTTAGAAAAAATGGAAATTAACAAATAATTTTTGGAAAAAGGATGGAAAATTAGCCCAGCTTCGAATATTATCCCCTAAAATTTTCCCTATCACGAACCTAACATTGAACTGAAGCCACCTCAGTGTTAGAGCTACTATATCACTAGAGACCCTTCTCTCCTTCGAATCAAACTAGCCAGCACTAGCCACCTTCACTCTTTCGAGCTCTCCGACAACCAAAATGCCAAACAGCAACCATAGGCACATATGATCTTTCATGGAAAAAGACTCCAGTACCAACTAATAATTCTAATTTCAAAAGAATGCTGGGAACCCAAAGATATGTTGAGCCCTTGACTACAGACCCTGAGATGTATGAGAACCTCAAATGCCACCAACCAAACTATCTGAGTACATCATAGTGTCAGGTTAGAAATATGTAGAAACGAAAAACAAAACACCACGACACGATTCTTCAAGATTGGAAATAAATTGTTCGCCAATCGAGACAACTTCCAAGCCATGAATCGAAGGAAATAAAGTTATAGATATCATGATAAACATTAAAATACTTATTTCATGATTATGTCGTGCTTTACGACCCACTATGGTAGCGATGTTTTAAAACATTATGTAAGGTGTTATGTAATATAATGTTTTGTTGACTCGATCAATATTAAAATTATACATACATATATATATATATAAGTTTGAGATAGTCATTTGATGGTGGTTCACAAGCCCATATTATTGCATATATTAACTCTCGACTTGATCCCTCTCAACCCTTGGTAGATACAAATTTAAATGGGATCTAGGGTGGTATATTTCACATTGCTGAAATTTAAAAACTCACAAAAATTAACTACATTTTAAATTTATAAATTATAAAAATAATTAATATATGGGTTATGCATATTTAGATTTAAGAAAACATGTAACAATATTCTTATTCATGCAAATTCTCCTTAACCTCTAAAGTAACAAGATTCTTATTCATCCAAATTCACCTTAACCTCTAAATATGTTTTGTTACAATATATGGACCAATACCATGGCTTATCAATACCACATGCTCAAAAAACCATAACTCATTTCATATGAGACCTTTTTTTTTTTTTAATAATCAATTTAATTAAAAGGGAAACATGGGTATAACTACTTTGGAGATACATCTGGACTTTTCACTACTACTAAGAATATTCTATAATATTTTTTGGTAGTTAAACCTCTACCATCTAGCTAATACTTATTGATAATTATATTAGAATTCCAAAAACCTTATTCCAAAATAAACACACCTATAATAACAATAATTTAATCAAAATAATACATTTTAATTAAAATTAATTATTTAATTTAATAAATATTATTTTAATTAAATTAGTAATCCAATTTAATAAATAAAGTTGCAATAATTAAATTAAAATAAAGAAAAAAAATAAAGATCATTATCACGCTAAATATGGAATACTTACTTTTACTTTTGGAAAATATTTGCATCTTCATCCTATGAGGGAAAACATGTATTCCAAAACCCTTTATACATAGAATTGTAAATTTCAAAAAAATGCAAAATTAACAATTATATAAATTTCAACAATTATATATATATATATATATATATATATATATATATATATATATATTACACTAATGCATAAATTTGATATTAATTTTATGCTTAGATGAAGAAAAATGCTCAAGAAGTGTTTAAAATGAATATCAAACATAAAGCTCTTTAAAAAGGAACGAGAAGGCTATTTCAAAGTTCTAATCCAAAAAATTATTACTGAAAAACATCCTACCTACTAGACTACAACTACAACTGTAAGCTCTGGAAAATTGACCAGAGAGAAATACAACTTTACAAAAGGTTATCATAGATCAGGAGAGAGATCATCAACCAGATAAAAAGATAGGGAAATCAATAGCCCATATAGATGAAATGTGATGCATACCATATGAAATGCATGAACCCAACATCTGTAAACCATTTTTCTCGATTGTAATCACCTCGTTAGAATCAAACTCAAACTAAAACCACTCACACAACCAATCTCCCAGATTGCTACACACAAACCGACCCAGATTCAAAACTAAAACATATAGTCATTTTCTAAGTTCATTCAACGTCTATATATTTTTGGCAATCAACACACCTCGTTGGGAACCGTCAACCAGATATATGTATTTCCTGGGCCTGTCTCCTTTGGAACCATCCACCGACTATCGGTTCCACCTACTATGATAGGAATGGATCCTTGTTTTATGCTCTAACATAAACAAATCCCCTTCTAGATCATCATGCTTTATTCCAATGGTTTCCAGGTTACTTCAACGGCTATTGCTTAAGGGCTCCAGTTGTAGAGCTTTGAGGGAGATGCTTTGTTATTTGGGCCTAGTTGTAGAGATTTGTGTGTCGTGGCTTAACCGCTATGAGATTTGTGTGCCATGGGTTAAAATCTCTTGTTGTAGGGATTTTTATGGAGGTGGTATGTTTTTATTTGTAGTTTTAATAATAGTTATGTGAAATTATTATTTTTTATTTTATATAATAATTATCCTAAATTTATTAGAAGTTGATATTATATTTTAAATTTTAAATTGCTAAACATCAATCATGCATGGTAGCATTTGGATAAATTTATTTAAAAAAAAAATTAATAAGCTTCACAAAAATGGAAATGAAATTTTAATGTAACAAATCATTCCAATCAAAATGAAATTCTAACTTAACAAATCATTCCAATAAAGAGAGAGTTTGTTATTTTTATGAGAACTATTGTAGCCTTATAAATTCAGTTTTGTTGGTAAAAACAATTAACACATAAAACATTTATCTCATAATATATTTCACATTATCAAAAGTGAAAAACAAACACAAAAATAAAAAAATCATAGGTTTATTTCAAATTAATATTATAACTAGTTCAACAATATCAATTAAGTTAATAAACACCAAAGCATATACTCATGATACAAGTCAAGTTACTTTAAGAATAAAAAAAAATCATAAATATTAATAAAATTATAACTTTATTATTATTATTATTATTATTATTTTTGAAGTGCCCATTTAAGCTAAGATGTTTCCAAGTGATAACGATTGTTATTGATGTTTACAAATAACCATTTTTGTATTGTTTTGGTACTGAATTGGCATATGTGAGATTTCGAATTGTTTTGGTATTGAATTGGCATATGTGAGACTTCGTAATGGGTTCAAATGAAGATTGAAGGGACGGTGAAAACTTTTTTATATCTTCATGTTTTGGAGAAGGACATCCCAAATGTATATCAAATAGGCATTCAAATTATTTTAATTAATCTATCTAAATTACATGTCGCTCTTTAAATGGTAAGTAGTGTCTTGCGGAGTTGAACTAATCTTAATATCAAAAATATAAAAAATGGCCTAATTATTCAAAGTCACAAGTCACACATTTGTAGAGAAATAGTTCGATAAAAAAGTTTATAAAGAAATTCCACGTCAATAATTATATAGAAAAAGTCTAAAACAGAGATCAAGGAAGAGACTTGGCTCAACCATGATGATAAGATAATTGAAAACGGTTTTGATTCCTTTAATCTGGGAAATGCAGCAGAGTGTCTTAAAAATAATTGAAGAAATCAAACTCCTAAAATGATGGCTAGTTTTCATGTTCTCGTGCAATGAATCGTAGAGGTTGCACTCCTCACGAAGTGATAAAATATCGAGCAGACTCATTCTTCCGGAAAGAATAGCAAAAGAACATAAATATTTGAACCCACCCAGGCAATTTCGTCCTCTTGAAAAAACAACACGAAAACCAAATCGTCAAATTTTAAAAAAGCTACATGTCCAACCATTTTCTTGAAAAGCGGTGCAACATAAAAAAAAAAAAAAAACTAATTTTGTTCAAACGCTGCAAAATAACAATAGCATTTTTATCTTATTTTTATGTGAAAAGCCACGGAATATTTAGACATAGAAAAACAGAGAGACAATAATTCCCATTTTTCTTTCAATAAAATTTTAGTTTTCTTTATATTTGTTATACTAATTATATCTATAATAAATTTATATTAAATTATAGTATTATAATAATTATATTATAGCTTATATGAAGTCATATTTTAAGAGAAGTCGTAATTTATTTAGAAAGAGTCTTCTATTCTACGAAATGGAGGATTTCGCCAGCAGACTCCAGCAAAGATTTGTCATGAATATTTTTGGTGATGGGACAAGCCCAATGCCAACTTTCATCTTTTGTTTCTCTAGTGGACCTCTCTAACAAATGAGAGATGCCTCTGCTAGCCCACTCCCCATTGCTCGTGCGTCTGAACACCACTCCCAATGCCTCCTCCACCCCACTCCCCTCCGCCAACCCACTCCACCTACTGCATTAATGGTAGTCTTTCGACATCTTCCCTCGGAGTTTCACGAAGAATTTGGGTTTGAATTTGAAAACCCTCCCAAATGAAATTTAAATTTCTATAACCTTAATCGCTCAACCTCATGCTGTTGTTTGTATTTTTGTGTTCTTGGTTGTCCTCACATGCGAAAGAAATGGCGGCCTCAGAGTTCGGTGGTGCAGGTTTGTAGAAGGGCGACCATGGGGTGAACACAACCAATTTTTGCATTCCTGGCTTGTCCTCCCACGCGAAAGAAACGGAATGGAGGCCTCATATTTCGTCGATGCAACGTTGCAGAAGGGCGACAATGGGGTGAACACAAAAAAGACATGGGGTAGCTGTATCTGTGAGCTTTATTACGATGCTTGGAGAAGAAGATACTTGATTCTAGTTGTTTGAAAAAGGAAAAGGAGTATTCCTGTGAATAAGTGAGTGAGTAATTATTGCTATAAGGAGGTTTAGAAGTATGGAGCACAGTAACCTAGAGGATCACTTTTAGCACACGAAATCTCAACATAATTTTGGTTTATTTTTCTCTCAATATATCCTCCTCTCACCAACTTCTGCTCTGATTTTTCTCGCAATGGGGTATTACAATGGTTGTTTCTTAGCTCTAATTTTTATTTCCATGACTATGCCTCCTTCTCGTGTCGGCTTCCTGATCTCAGTCTTTCTAATGTCTTTGTTACTGTGTATTTCGGTGTCTTGCATGTAGAGCCCCGCAGTTGCCCTAATCGACTTGACTTGCTCAAAGAAATAGAGCATAGATGGGTAAGATCCGTGATGTCTATATGAATGTAATTTTGTTTTTATGGGTAAAAATCGCCTAATATGGAGACTAAATCAATAAATAAAAAATCACAAGCTTTAATTGCAAATAAGTATTTATCGTCATATCTTTATCTTCATCGTGGTCAACCCCATGTCTTATGACGATATTGATTGATTTATTTATTGATATTTTTGATTGATTAATTGATTGATTGATTTATTTATTTATTTATTTATTGATTTATCGTCATATCTTTATCTTCACTGTGGTCAACCCCATGTCTTATGACGATATTTTTTATTTATTTATTTAGTCTCCATATTAGACAATTTTTACCCATAAAAAAAAAAAAAATTACATTCATATAGACATCACGAATCTTGCCCATCTGTGCTCTATTTCTCTGAGCGAGTCAAGTCGATTAGTGCAACTGTGAGGCTCTACATGTAGGATGCTGAAATACACAATAACAAAGACATTAGAAAGATCGAGATCAGGAAGACGACACGAGAAGGAGGAAGAGTCATGGAAATCAAAATTAGAGCTAAGAAACGGCCATTGCAATACCCCATTGTGGGAAAAATCAGAGCAGAAGCTGGCGAGAGAGAGGAGGATATATTGAGAGAAAAAGAAACCAAAATTATGTTGATATTTCGTGTGCTAAAAGCGAGCCTCTAGGTTACTGTGCTCCATACTTCTGAACCTCCCTATGGCAACAATTACTCACTCACTTATTCACATGAATACTTCTTTTCCATTTTCAAACAACTAGAATCAAGCACCTTCTTCTCCAAGCATCGTAATAAATCTCGCAGACACAACTACCCCATTTCTTTGTTGTGTTCACCCCATTTTCGCCCTTCTGCAATGTTGCACCGCCGAAATCTCAGGCCTCTATTCCGTTTCGTTCATGTGGGAGGTGTCGGTTCACAAAGGTGGCTTGTTATAGGCAACCTATAAGCTTCTCATTCCATTTTCAACCCAGGGTAAGTCTTCTTATTTCAAGAATTTAGGCACAATATATGCAAGTGAGGTTGAATGATAGTTACTCTATATTGCTTATGAAAAGGATTATCTAATTCTCGAATTTAAATCAACTCAAAGAGAAATGAAATGGTATAATGTAGCTAACTACTCTATCTAGTCTCAAAAGGAGAGAAACCTATTATTGAACAACATAATGATGAATTGAACAACAACTTTAATGAATTGAACAAAAATCTGAATGAATTGAATCATCAATTACTTATATAATTTTTCAATGGAATTCTCTTTGCAAACTAACTAATTGACATATTTCCATAATTAATCAACAATTGGATGTCTTATTGTACTGAGGGAACAATCTAATTCTTAGCGATAGATAACATTGAATAACAGTTACTCTAAGATTCATAAAGTGAATTTAAAGGCATTGGGAGAAAACGAAAACATCTGACAGCGATAAAGCATTACTATAAACCAGAAAGCATGAATGCTAAACTATTATGATGAAAGAGAAATTGTAACCTCATGTGTTTCTATTTTATCGAGTGGAAAGGTAATTCACAAACTGCATCAGATAACTAGACATCAATTCTATAACTAACGAACAACACAGAAATTGGTGAGGAAACTCCCAGAGGCTGGGCCCAAACCACCAGAAGTTCTAACGCAACGGAAAACTCAAAAGATGATTTTTCAAAACATCAAAACTCTTTATTAAATTGAAGGATAATACAGGGATACAACTGAACAGTTCTGTCCTGATACGTTTATTATAGAGGAAAATTCCTATTCAACTCCCCTCTCTAGTTCATCCTTGGCTCTTTTAAAGGCGTTTTCACGTAGTGGGACAATAATTTCTAAACAACAGCCCGTTGCTCGTGGCTGTCATTTGGGTTCTCGGGCTTGGATTTGACTATTGAACCCTTAGTTAAACTGAGAGGGGGGGGGGGGTGAATCAGTTTAACACATACATGGACTTTTAAAACTTTTCTCTTAAAACTTATTTACACCTTCACTTCATGATCAACTTAATATGTGAGCAATTTTTATTAGTGAGCAACAAGTATCAAACAGATTTTTTGATGTAACAACAGTCTTAATATGTGAGCAACAAGTATTAACCAGATTAGATAAATCACATCAACACATGCAAAAAGACACCAGATATAAGTGGAAACCCATAAAGGGAGAAAACCACATCTTATTATTGTGATGCAAACGCAAGCTCCAACTCCCTCTCACCACTGTTTTTCTGCAGGCACCAACCTACAGGAGGCTCCCACCTCAATTCTGCAAGCTACAACTTGCAAGGAAGCACCAACTCCCTTCAATTTTCTGCAGGCACCATCCTACAGGAGGCTCCAACCTCAGTCAGCTACAACTGACAGCTATCAAGCTGCAACTTGATAGGGAAGCTCCAACTTCCTCAATTTATCAAAACTGAATTTTTGCTGATTTACCTCAGATATCAGCTCTGTTTTGTAGCTTCTCGTTCTGCTCTTCTTTTAGTCTTCTCTGCCTTACACTTCTATACTCTGCCTTCTCTAGATTTACTCTCTCTCACTCCCTTGCATATCTAGATGATATTATTTATAAGAATTTTCTTGTGACTGTTAGCATTCCTCAAGGAATTTGGAATGGACAACCATACCTCTTCGCTTTCTTCCTTTTCATTTCTTTTCCAGCTCACTCAGAAAAAATGTAAATGTAGATGCTTATTTTAATATTACAGTGGGATATTTGTTTTTCATCCAGAGACTTGCCAATGCATCACAAAAAATAAAAACAATTAAAACATTTACATTCGAATTACAATGTGAACACCAGCTCAATTCATTTAGTCTTTTGAATCGCTACGCATTTGTCTTTTCTTTGGCTGTCTTTTTCTTTTCTGTGACTGTGTTTTATCTCCTTTCGGCTCTGTTTGCTTTTCTGTTCTCTGTGGGGGTGTAACTGTTGCATACGTGTAACTGTGCCTTTTAAATAAATAAAATGCAATTGCTGACTTTTAAATCAGGGCAATTCCAACCCTTTTCATGCCACGAGTGTCTTGTTGATGTGGCGAGTTCCGCAAGCCAGAACATACATATATCACAATTGTATTCTGTTACAAATCACCCTCCACCTTAAGCCGAGGCCCGTGGGTTCACAGACCACACGGAATATTTTAATACAATAGCAGCAACGCGTTATATATATATATATGATAGTGCCTTTTAATATATATAACCCAGTTTCAGCTCTTGGCAGAATTTTAATAAGTTTAAAGTACAAACTGCCCCTTTTGATACGACTTAAATCAATTCTTGGCGTATATAATAAAACCTGTTTAAACATATACAAACTCCTTTCGGGCCCAATTCCCACGCTTTCCGATGCGCTATGCTACTCCTCCAGCGAATTTCGATTGCGATTGATATCATCTATAAAGTTCTGATTCTCTGCTTAAATCTGATGCGATTGGTCATTGTTCAATAAGATTTGCCAATGCGATTAGTACTGGAACTCAAGCTATATATGAAATGTGGTTTATATATCCATCGGGTCCGAACTTTCAATCGTAATCGCAACTCTTATATTCTCCGATGCGATTGACCAGTGCCGATGCGATTAGACCTGGAACTCAAGCTATATATGAGTTGTAGTTTATATACCAATCGGGTCCGGACTTCCAATCGCAATCGCAACTCTTTGTTGCATGTTCCCATGCTCTCATAATCTCCAATGCGATTATGTTGGACTTCAAATATGTATTAACCACTGTTTATACACCCATCGGGTCTGGGCTTCAATCGCAATCGCAAGTTTTTGGTTGGATGTTCTGATTGGCTCATATTGCGATGCTCCGAATGCGATTGGGGAGGGGTCCCACCGTATATTACTTCCTTACCATTGATCATAACGCGCTCCACTTAAATATAGATATTAATGTATATGACTTGACTATTGTTTATATGATGCGCTTCACACATATATATAACAGATAAATATGTATACATTGCCAATGGGTCATGTGATTCCCGGAATAATATTTGTTTTATATAATATGTATAACGTCGTTTGAAGTGTGCGATTCCCGAAATTTTATAACGGCTCTCTGCCTCTGTCTCTGCCTCTGCTGCTTCTGTCACTCTGCCTCTTTCTCTACCTTCCGATAATGGTTCTTCACTGTGCTTCTATGACTGTTACATTTTGACATTCTTCTTGCTGCCTCTAGTGCTTTTGTTGTGCCTCCATTGCCTTCACTGTGCTTCCTTTGCCTTCCTCTTCTTTAGCGCTGCCTTCTTTGCCTGTTTCTACTTCAGCACTACCTCCTTTGCCATCAATGACAATATTTCCAACAGTCTCCCCCTTTGGCATTGATGGCAATCCACTTTCTCTATTTTCTTTCTCTTTTTCCTGTTGCTTGCTCTTCCTGTTTGCCTATTCTTCCTCCTGCTTGTTCTTCCTCCCCCTTTGACATCAATGGCAAAGGGTTGCTTTTTGTATTTCCTTTTTCTGAGTTAATATTAGGCCCTCTTCTGCTGACTTTTTACCATGTTGTTCCAGAGTGATGTATAAGACTTGTTGAGAGAACACTTTGAGGGTTATCGAACTTGAATATACATTTTGTCTTTGTCTGATATAGTGAGCCTGTATATGTTTTATAGCTGTGTTTCATCTGAAGTGCCTGTAATCTGTGCTAGATTGCAGACAGGGATGATTCATTTCACACTCGAAAGGTCCTTGTTGCTTTTTCATGCTGAATGCTGATAATATTGAGAATATTTTCTTATAGCTCTTTGATCCTGTGGACCTGTTTTTATGCTTTCCTTGCTGGCTGTTCTCCTCCTGGAATGATATTTTCGTTTTGTTCTCCCCCTGAAATTGTGCTTTCTCTTTATATTAGAGAGTAGCATCTGCAGATACTACCCCTAGTTTATCTCTCAAGTATTGAAATGGTTCTCTAGCAAGAAGTTTGGTAAATATATCAGCTGTCTGTTCTTTCGTTGGTACATATTCCAGTTTTACTATCTTCTGAGCCACTTGTTCTCGGAGGAAATGATACTTGATTGGAATATGTTTAGTTTTTGAGTGAAGTACAGGATTTTTAGATATACTTATAGCACTTGTATTATCACATTTGATTGAAATAGGTTCATCGGTGCTTACCTTCATGTCTTGAAGAGTTTGCTTCATCCACATGACTTGTGTACAACATGCTGCTACTGCTATATATTCTGCTTCAGCTGTAGACAGAGAGATGGATGTTTGTTTCTTTCTTAGCCATGACACCAGACTTTCTCCTAGATAGAATGCACCTCCACTTGTACTCTTCCTGTCATCCACACAGCTGGCCCAATCTGCATCTGTGTATGCTGATAAAGTGAAGTTTTTTCTTTTAGGATACCAAAGTCCATACTGTGTTGTTCCTTGTAGATATCTGAATATTCTTTTGACTGCCAGAAGATGGTTTTATTTAGGTGCTGCTTGATATCTAGCCACTAGTCCTACTGCTAGCATGACGTCTGGTCTTGATGCAGTCAGATACAATAGACTTCCAATCATGGATCTGTAGAGTTTTTGATCTATATTAGCAGACCCATCATCAGCACACAGCTTGCAACCTGTGGTCATGGGAGTTGACACAGGTTTACAATCCTCCATTTTGAATTTTTTTAGCATTTCTTTTAGGTATTTTTCTTGAGAGATGAAGGTGCCTGTGTTCTTTTGTTGAATTTGCAGTCCCAAGTAGAAACTGAGCTCTCCAATCATAGACATTTCAAACTCTGTTTTCATCTCATCAGCAAACCCTTTTGCTAGTTCATCTTTGTTGCTTCCGAACATAATGTCATCGACATACACTACAACAATCAAGAGTTTATTCTCATGGGATTTTATGTATAGATTTTTGTCTACTCCACCTCTCTAACCCTATTTTTGCGAATGTTTATCCAATCTTGAGTACCAAGCACGAGGAGCCTGTTTCAGTCCATATAGAGCCTTCTTCAGTCTGCATACATAGTCTTCTTTGTTTGTCAATGAGAAGCCTTCTGGTTGTTCCATGTATACTTCTTCTTCTAGATCTCCATTAAGAAAAGCAGACTTTACATCCATTTGATATACCTTGAAGTCTTGGTAGCATGAAAATGCCAGGAATATTCTGATAGCTTCCATTCTAGCTACTGGGGCAAATGTTTCTTCATAATCAAGTCCTTCAATTTGTGAGTATCCTTTGCAGACCAGCCTGGCTTTATTCCTGATTACTTGTCCTTGCTCATTCTTTTTGTTTTTGAATACCCATTTTAAACCAATTATATTCTTTTCAATTGGTCTAGGAACTAGTTCCCAGGTATTGTTCTTCTCAATTTGGTCCAATTCTTCATTCATTTCTTTTACCCAATACTTGTCCTTGCTGGCTTCTTCAAACTTCTTTGGCTCTATTTGTGACAGCATGGCTATGTATACCTCTTCAGTTTGTTCTGTTAGCTGCCTTCTTGTTTGGACCCCTACTCTCTTGTCTCCAATGATCTGATCTTTAGGATGGTTCTTCTGAGTATATCTTGAGGGAGCTTTAGAACTCAGCTTTGTATCTTCTGTTGTCTTGCTTGTTTCCTCATCATTTTGGATTTCTTCTTCATGGTTGTCTGATGGACTGCAGCAGTTTGTATTTCGTGTATTGTTTGGAAGTTCTTCATCAAATCTCACATCAATACTTTCTACTATTTTCCGAAGAGTCTTATTGTAGCACCTGTACCCTTTACTTTTGGAAGAATATCCTAGAAAGATCCCTTCATCTGCTCTTGCATCAAATTTTCCAAGATTTTCATCATTATTCTTTATGTAACATTTGCTTCCAAAGATTCTGAAATGTTTGATTGACGCTGGATTTCCATGCCACAGTTCATAGGGAGTCTTGTCACTGCTTGGCCTTAAGTGAGCTTTATTAAGGATATGTACTGCTGTGTGTATAGCTTCTGCCCAGAAGGTTTGAGCAATATTATTCTCTTGCATCATGGCTCTGGAAATTTGTTGAACAGATATGTTTTGTCTCTCTGCTACTCCATTCTGCTGAGGTGTCCCTGCAATAGTAAATTGTTGTTTTATGCCATGTTTATTGCATAGGTCTGCAAAGTCATAATCAGTGAATTCACCTCCTCTGTCTGATCTGATGCATTTCAGCTTGCATCCTGTCTGATTTTCTGCTAATGCCTTAAATATTTTGAATTTTTCCAGAGCTTCCGATTTATTCTTGAGAAAAGCAACCCATGTCATTCTGGAGAAATCATCTATTATCAACATGAAGTAGGATTCTCCACTTGGTGTTCTAGTTCTTGCAGGTCCACACAGATCCATGTGCACAAGATGGAGTGGTCTTCTTGTTGATAGCTCATCTTTAGATTTAAAGGATGTGCGAGTCTGTTTCCCCAATTGACAAGATTTGCATATGGTATTTGAAGGCCTTTTTATTTCAGGCATATCTCTGACAGCTTTCTTCTTACTCAGTCTGATGATATGGTCGAAGCTGAGATGTCCCAATCTCCTATGCCATAACCATGACTCCTCAAGTTTGCTAAGATAGCAGGCTTCATCCTCCTCTTTCACTATGTACACATTACTCTCTATTCGGACACCTTTGAGCAGAGTCTTTCCGGTTGTACTTGATCTGACTTCACAGTATTGTGCTCTGAAGAGAACTTCACAGCCTTTATCACACATCTGACTGACACTCAGCAAATTTTCTTTCAGCCCATCTACATATAGTACATCTTGGGCCTTTCCTCTACCATTGTATATGCTGACTGAGCCTTTTCCCTTTATCTTACCTGATTTATCATTGCCAAAAGTAACATTTCCAGATTTCTTTTCATCAAGAGTCATAAACTTGCTTCTATCTCCAGTCATGTGTTTTGAGCAGCCACTATCCAGGTACCACTGGCTTTTCAGGTCTTGATCAGTTAGAGACAAGTCACACTTATTCTCCTTCTTTATCCACTGGAGGCATCCTTTTGTTTGGTGTCTTTTGTGAGTTGATGAATCACATCCTTTCAGAGGAAATTTGGAGGGCATATGTCCAACTTGATTGCATATACAACATTTGATTATAGTTTTTGTAGAATTATGAGTATGAGCATAATTTCTTTGATTCATAAACCTCCTTGAGGTGTTAAACATCAATCTTTGTTCATACTTTATACATTCAATGATTTTATGACCAAATTCCTTACAATAAAAGAAGTAACCATAGAAGCTATTTGCACACCTGATGTAAGGTTGTCTCTTCAATGTTTGCATCTTTTGCTGGTTTGAATTTCTCCTTCTTGCATGACAATATGCAGCAATGTATCCCAACTTGTGGCAGACATAACAGGTGGCATTCTTCATTGGAGGGAAGAATCTTCTTTGATGGTTTCCAACTTTTACATATTCAGGGGTCTTAGTATTTATTACATTCTTTGCTACTAGTGGTTTCTTCTGATCTATGTCTTCCTTATTGCTGATTTCTTCTTTTATAGGAATTGTTTGAGCTACTTCATCATTCTTCTTTGCTTTTACAAAAATAGTATTTTTGTTTTCCTTTTCTTTTCCTTTACTCGATTCTCCTTCATAGCCTATTCCTTTTTTTATCATTGGGGATATTTGAGCAACCAGAATTTCATTCAACTTACTAGAGCTTGTTTGAGAAGAGTTTATAAGCACTATCCTTTGAGAATTTTCTAGTTTCTTCCTGAGACATACTACTTCTTCTTCCAGTTTCTCTTGTTCTCAGGTTTTATCCTTGATTTGCTAAAGTAACATGTATTCTATCTTCTTGGCTTCTTCAAGCTCTACCTTTAGCTGTATGAGGACTTCTGAGTTTTGTTCTTCTCTTACATACTTAAGAAGAATGTCCTTTTGTTTTCTGCACTTCAATTTGAGTCTGTCAATCTCTTCCAGAGCACTTCTTATCTCCCCTTCAAGGTCGACTTCCCCTTTTTCTTTTTCATCTTCTAGCAGGAGTCCTTCAAGATCTTCTATGGCCATCAATAAGAATTCAGAGGTTCCTTCTTCACTTGAGGATTCATCTGAATCTTCAGATGTACTGCTGTCTTTTTGAGCAGAGAAGGATTTTCTGCTGAACTTCTTTCTTTTCTGCCAGTTCTTTGATTTATTTTTCTCTGACTCTTGAGCCTGATTCCTTAATTTCTTGTGAGGACACTTAGCAGCATAGTGTCCCGCTCTTCCACAGTTAAATCATTTGAAGGGGAGTTTACCTTTGTATTTACCTGATCCTCTATCCAATTTCTTGACAAACTTTGCCTCTTCTTCATCCGAGCAAGAGCATATGTCTCCCTCTTCTCCTTTCTTCTTTTCTGTTTTAAAGGCTGCTTCCCTCGTACTTGGATTTTTCTGTGGGAGCCTCATTTCATAGGCTGTTAGATTTCCAAGTAGCTGGTTCATGGTCAAGGTCTCCCAGTCAGTTGTTTCTTCTATTGCAGACACTTTTGGATTAAACCTGGATGGAAGAGATCTTAGAATCTTTTGCACAATTATACTTTCTGGCAATTTTTCTCCAAGAGCTTTCATATTTTTAATAATTTATGCAGCTTTTAGGAAGAAACTGGAAATTTCTTCATCATCATTCATTTTTAAGTTTTCAAACTGGGCTCTATATACTTGAAGTTTGGCAGTTTTTACTTTCTGGTCTCCCTCATGTATGTCTTCAAGAGTATCCCATATTTTCTTGGCAGTGTCTTTGTGCATTACTTTAATAAACTATGCTTCACATAATCCATTCAGGATGGCATTCATGGCTTTTGCATTAGCCACAAAATCTTGTTTTGCGTCCTTTTCTGGTCATTTGCCTTCGGGGCATATCCTAATTCCACAGCAGCCCAGACTTCTATTCTTAGAGACATTATGTATGTCCTCATTCTGATTTTCCAGAAAGCATAATTTTCACCAGTGAAGAAAGGGGATTTATTGGTTGAGCATCCTTCTTTACTAGCCATCTTGGGAACTTAGGATCTCCTTTTAGTTGTTAGACTTGTACAAAGGAACCCGCTCTGATACCAATTGTTGAACCCTTAGTTAAACTGAGAGGGGGGGGGGTTGAATCAGTTTAACACGTACATGGACTTTTAAAACTTTTCTCTTAAAACTTATTTACACCTTCACTTCATGATTAACTTAATATGTGAGCAATATTTATTAGTGAGCAACAAGTATTAAACATATTTGTTAATGTAACAACAGTCTTAATATGTGAGCAACAAGTATTAAGAAGATTAGATAAATCACATCAACACATGCACCAAGACACCAGATATAAGTGGAAACCCATAAAGGGAGAAAACCACATCTTATTATTTTTGTGATGCAAAGGCAAGCTCCAACTCCCT
>CM076573.1:782859329-782905300 GCA_034641835.2 Pinus albicaulis | reverse complement strand
ATGGAATAGCAAAGCAAATAAAGGATTGAACAACAATTCTGAAATAGAACAGCAAGTCTAAAATGGAACAGCAATTGAATAACTAAGTCCCGCAGGTTGTAACCAAACTTAATCTATTAACTCAAATGCATTCTTTGCAATCAAATAACATTCTTTCACTCTAAAAGCAATTCACACAAATCACACTAATGGAACAGCAATAACTATTAATGAATTATGGAACAGTACTGATAAATCAGAAACGCGCACAACACGAACGTTTAGTATAACAGCTCTGTAACAAAACAGTAAGAACATGCAATTAACTCTTGAAAGGATTAATAACTTGATGCGGAGTCAACACACGATTCTATCTGTAAAAAACCTCAATGATTCAATCTTTAACAAAGCATGTAATATGAACTTATAAAGCATATCAAATTACCAAATAACAATGATAAACAAACCACACAAAAGTCAAGTCGTAATGGTACAGAAGCAAGTGTCCTTCGGGGCCGGGCCCTTAGCCTCCAAGGATACACCGCTTTAAGTTAATCCAGACGCAGAGATGAAATAATCACCAAGCTTTTATTAATGCATCGGTCAAAAATACATTGAACCAGTTCTCAACGAGACTCAATAATCAAAGTTGATGTTTTACAGAAAATTACATAAAAGCGTATCCTATCTATCAAGCTAACAGTGTTGTCCCTTTATATAAAGGTGATGGCGGAGATGTCCAAGTAACATGATAAATAAAGCAGCGATCCCTCAGGATCGAAGATCCTGAGGGATTCGCCAAACTGTTAATTCTTCATCCTTTCCTTTCTTTGGCGCCGAGCTGGTGTCTTCTCCTTCTTTTCCGAGCCGATTTGCTGTAATCTATTTAGCCTTGTTTGCATTCGGTTCTCGTTCAGAGGGACAGCAGTTATCTCGACTTTGTCCTTTCCTTTGGAACGGAAATTCCTCGTTTTCTCCTTTTCCTGTACAGAAAATAACCATTATCAGTGGCTAAGTCTTGCATATCAATTCTCACATGTTTTGTTATGGTTCCTTATTACTTTCCAAATTCATGATACAAAAAGGTTCACAAATTCTATTAAAAAGCCACTGAAATAGTCATCAAAAGCATACCAAACAAAGGAGAAACATCATCAAGAACAGAACACCACAAGGATCCCAACAAGTGCCGCAAAACCCCTGATCTTTCCTTAGCCAAAATATGAAAAGTATGTACAATAGTATCAAAAGTATCCCCTGAGTCCAACCTGTAGAATGCCTCAGAAATTACAATATATAGATCACTCTAACCCCTTTCCCCACCTCTAGGGGTCGAATTCCCTCTTCAGGGATCAGTTTCAACCAATTATAATCATGGAACTACAATCTAGGCAGCTAACAACTTGCCTCTAAAAGAGTGGAAACTGATCCATTACATGATTTTTTACTCTTTTGAGAGTGAATCTTCTAGAAGAGATAAAAACAAGCCAAAGTTACATGCCAAACATGAATTTACATCATAAAAGCCCAAGAATTCTATCCATAGGCAAAACTGGTCCAAAATAGGCGAAATACTGAGCTGGCAGCTGAAAACTCAAAAAAATCTCTAGGTGGGTCGCTCCTGAACTGCGTGGGTCGCTCATGTTCCAGGCTGATTTTGAGGTAGCTCCCGACATCCAAATTGAGCTCATGATAGCTCGTTGGAAAGCCCTGGATGTCTAATTTCCAACCCAAGTGGAAGTTCTGAATTTGGAGTTGATTTGACCCTCCAAAACCTCATTCTCCCAGAGGTACTTCCTGCTGGTGCAAAAGGTGGCAGCAAGGTGATTTTCATGGTGTTTTTAAGCTGTTTGACCATCCAGATTTTGTTGAAATGCTAAGTTGACTTCAGAGGATGCATAATTAACCATGAAAAATCCAAAAATGTAAAAATATCCTCCAGCAAGTGTCTCAAAAAAAATCGAGCGCATGAGTGCGCGACCCACGTAACTGCAAAACCTGTTTTTTAGACCAAAAATTTGAAAATGACAAAATTTTCTCCGAATTTGCCCAAATTCGGAGCGGAGGTCCTCCATCATGTTTCCTGCCCATTCAATGAAGCCTTGGCCAAAATCCGAAGTGGATTAGGCCTTTTCCACCGTCGAAGTGCTTTGCGCAACCTCCTCTTCATGATCTTCATCCTCGCTTTGCAAACATGCATGCGAGCCCAGTAATGGCCTTTCATGTGGCGAAGCATGTCTTTGTCTCGATTGGCCTTCGCCAACAGCTTCTCCAGATGTATATTTACCCACGTGAGTACAGTATCTCTGTCAGCTGGTGTCATGTCACCGGGCCTCTTTCGATTCCACTGTCTGTCCTCACGGATTTGGCGCACCTCATAAAATGTGAGCTCATCCTCGAACTGTTTGTTGCGCTGCTCCAAATAGTTAATCACCCACTGAGACTTCTGCAATTGGTCTTTTAGCTAGTCATTCTCGGCCCTTTGCTCCTGGATGACTTCCCTCAACTTCGAGCTAGGAGAGCCCGTATCAACATCAATGACTGTCATATCGGTGTCCCGGCCTCCTGATGGGCCCTCATCATGCATGGGCCTCTTGCCCCTGTCTTGTACCTGTACCTGCACTGAAGTAGAAGGCGAGACCCTTTCCACATCATGTGGAGATAATACTCGTCGTGTCGATGAAGTCGGCAAGACCCTTTCCACCTCACGTGGAGATAGTACTCGCCGTGTCGCTGCAAATAAGGCCCTGTGGCCTCGCTGATATGTCTGAACCAAAGGAGTGCTGATATGCTCAACCTCAAGCATGTCTGGCTTGTGTGAAGGCTCTCCTGCATCATGAACTGTCTCGGGAGGCTGCTGTGGCACTCTGAAAAAGTCTCTAGAAATGAAATCCTCCCAAGTGATGCCTTGCTCTGCCAACTGATGTGACACCAAGATTTTGATCAAAGTGAAATGATATATACTCCTGTACTGCTGCACTGGGCTCATCTTCTTCTGCACAAATGTCACCATCCTCTCTATGTTGCGATGTATGAAATACGGAATATTCATCATACGCACCCTTGTGAAGTGCATCAGCAAACGAACATGGTATGAGAAAAGACGAGCATACCTGCCCTCACAACTGAAATACTGAATGATGAGCCTCATGAGCGGTGCATACTCATCTCTCAAGAATCTGAATGGAAAAACTCTACTTAAGTAAGCTTTATATCCAGTTTTAATGTATGGCTCATAGTGAAATTTCTCTAACTGCTGACCCTTGTTCCATTCCTCGCCCATGTTCGGTATACCAGTGGCTTGAGCAATAGTCAAAGGTGACACAATGAAATCAACCCCAGCAAGGCTTACCCGATCACCCCGTAAATGAAGAACAAACAGACGTGCTAATTCACGATGAGGCCGGGTTTGTGCAACCATCTCACAAAATCTGAAACATGACAAGAATCGAAAACAGTCCATAGCTAATGGACATGCCTGCAATCGAGCCAAAGAAGTAGGCTCCTCTCTGCGATGATCACCGCTTCTATTTTCTCTGCGGGACCCCCGTGGCACATTACCTTCAGTCACCGAATCACTGCCTGACCTTGGCTCATATTCTGACTCTGTCTCCGACATGGCTATGACCAAGCTTTTGGCAATGTGTATACTAATATGAAAGCAGTGCAAACAAAGTTAGGATGTATGTTTCAACACCCAACCAATATTCCCACCGTCAAAGCACCATCAAGGAATCAAATCATGGATAAAATCTCAGCTTTAAATGAATTGGAAAAGGCACAATCTCTGTTTTGAATGCAAGTGAAATTTTGACCAAAAGGGAGCAGGCAACCTTCCAAATATTGAAAAAGTCTAGTCAAAATGTGTTTGTCTATGAGTAATAACCACAAAGGTCTCAATGGGCAGTTTGAAACAAAGTCATGAAAATGTTTTTGCATTGGGCAGTGAGACTCATTACAACCATAGTCACCATGAAACAAAGGGTTTTAACATGGTATAATAATAGCAATGGTCAAAATGGAAAAATGGGCATAAGAGCAATATGGTTTTGATATTATATGCAAAACTGGATGTATCACTGCCATGAGATAACAAACAAACTCATTCAACCATTCATTTTCATTTTAAAACCCTGAAAACAAGAAGGCTATGTCTGTGGGGTTTTAAATCCTCCTTTTGAACATTGGAAACATCAACGATGCCACCGGTGCATTTAAAAAAACATCAAGCAATGATAGAAACCTGTTTGAAAGCCAGTTGCATCGATTCCAAGCAAGGCTGGGCGCTCAGAATGAATTTCGAAACCCTGTGTCTGCGTGGGTCGCGCAGCCTCTGCGTGGGTCGCTCGGCTGAGGTGGGTCGCGCCCCTTGCAAACTTACACTGCTGAACTGACCTGCGTGGGTCGCTCTGCCCAGGTGGGTCGCTCGGCCTCTGCGTGGGTCGCTCGGCCCAACAACACTGCCCACGCAACTTAAAACTCTGAAATCGACCCTCCAATTTGCAAAACACGATTTGGGTGCTATGGATTTGTGAAAATGAAACTTGTTTGGCTTTTATACTTGATACAAATATCTTCACAATTAGATTTTGTTCCAAATCTAATTGCAAACCCATATTACAAATGTTTTTGTAATTTCACTTTTGGCTTTTCAAATACAAACTTCTTTTGGCTTTTTGAGGTCGATACTAATGATTTTGCTGTCTTCTTGCAGGGATATGGCTATCTTGGCTAAGAAAGAGACCAGGGGTCTGCTTTTAACAATGTCTTCATGGCGGAACAATTACAATTTATTTCAAAATGATAATGACAAATTTCTAGTTCCAAAACAGAGTTTTGGACTAGAAATATATTTTTTTTTAAAATACTGATGATAATAAAATAAAAATCACAAATGCAGAACTTTCCTCACCTTGCAGGCTTTATGACTAGTATATAAATGACTCAAAAACCCTAGACACCAAGACCTAGGACACTTATTGACATTTTTAATGACCATATATGTAATGACAATGACTATGAATGATTTCTTTGAGAAAATTTTTAAAATAGCACTGCAGGTGTAAATATGAGGAAACATAAGACGACAGACCCCTTCGTCAGTGCATGACATGCTCCTAGTGAAATGCAACGAAGTGGAACAAGCGAGACACCTAATAATGAATTTGCAAAAGACGAAATGATCACTGACGGAGGGCTGCAAGGGCCGACTCTAACAAAAACATCCATTTCATTTTTTTTTGCTCTTTGCGAGAGCGAAATTTGGTGCACTTGGTCTTCTAATTTTGATATGTCATGTTGCTTTTCTTCATCTTCATGAGCCATAGTAAATCCTTATGAAGGCTTAACCGGTGTTGAATTATTTTTATGAGGCATTTTAGAACCCAATACTGATATCTATTCTACAATATTCCCTTGGAATCAATTCAAATTGATTCTTCAAACAAGACTTATGCAATTCAGAAAAAAAAATACACACCTTTTTCTTGCTTTTGAGGAGCTAAATATTGAAATTAAATTATCTTTGTGATTTCAGATCATAAATATCTAAAATTCGACCCTGTAGTAGCACTCTGAATCGTCTTTTGAATTCCACAGGTCTGACTTGATTTGGATTCTTCAAGGAAAATTTATGCCAAATCTCCCATAATGACCTAATTATGGACTAGTTCAGTAGAGTGAAGTTGTACGACATGCCACGTGTCACTGTTTCCTCCTTTGACTCTAAAATTGATACAAAGAAAACTACATTCTATGTACTTGCAGACATTTTTTACATAATTCCAATCCGATGCTCAGAGAGAGAGTTATGACGTGTTTCCCACGATCACCTCTTTGAGATGAAATTCGGGAGCTTGAAAAATCCCTAACTTACACAGATCATATATCCGAAACTATTGTGAACCAATATATGAAATTTGTACAGGAGGTTCCACAGGATTGCGGGTTCACCCTTACAAAATTTGAGCTTCTAATCCTTGTAAAAAAAAAATTATAGTGAAAATTCCATGATGACCTGTTTTAGGTGAAATTCAGGAGCCTAAACAAATCCTAACTTCCACAGATCATATCTCCAAAAATATTGCGGACCAAGATCTAAAAATTTTACATGATGTTCCTCGGGATTTTGGCTTTGCTCTGTAAACATTTCAGCTTCTAAACCTTCGTAGAAAAAAGGTTATAGAAAAAATTCCACGATGACCTGTTTGGATTAGTGAAACCATAGAATCCAAAGCTCTGATACCAAATGCTATGAAACCAACTCCAAAAATAGAAGAAAAGAGAGATAAATGCCTTATAAATAAGCCACTTTGAGGGGGAAACCTCCAATACATTACATAAATGAATAATTCTTCGATGATACAAATGACAAATCCTATTTCTATATATAGGAGTCCATGGGATCACAATATAATCCTAGCCGACCTAACAATAATAATGTAAGGGCACAATAATAATAATATGGGGGTTACAGGGGTACAAAAATAGCAATAAGGGGGTTACACTAACAAAATTAAGGTACTATACTACTAATATAGGGACCTAACATTTTTGATATTTCAGGAATATGACTTTGAAGTAATTGTGAAACTTGGGAGTTTGAATGCTGGGACAGACCATCTATCGCGCATCGAAAGTGGAGAAGAGCCAACCAACATGGAAGACAGTTTACAAGACATGTAACTATTTTCCATAAAAGTAGTCGATGATCACTTTGCAGATATCATTCATTTTGTGACCACTGGAAGTTCGCCCATGGAATATACGCTGAAAGAGAAGAAATAGTTGGTCACACACATAGCTGACTTTACCTTGATTGCTGGTCAGTTGTAAAAAATGGGTGTTGATGAAGTCCTGAGAAGGGATGTGTTGGAATTCAAAAGATGAGATATATTAGCTAAGGCTCATGGAGAGGTTTTAGGAGGTGACTATGCAGGGAAAGCAACTGCATAGAATATTTTATGAGTTGGTTTATGGTGGCCCACAGGGCATAGTGACACACATGAGTACTTCCCCACTTGTGATTTATACCGAAGGACGTGTTATCACCAAAATAGGACCTGATAGGCTATTGATCAGACTACCTCAGTGTAACTATTTCAAACCAGACTTTTAGCTGAGGCTTAGCCTCCTCAACCTGAGAGGGCTCTCTCACTAGGTTTAAGATTTTGAATTAAGGATTAGATGGCTAAATCTTGGAATAAATTGGATAAAATTGTATGACTGGTTGAATCACTGATCAAAAAAAATCTATTGGGCTATGGAGTCAATGTATGTTTCCAAAAAACATCAAGATAATCTTATCATGGAATTCAGGGCATTTTAGAGTTTTTAGATATTCAAACAAAACAATAATAAAGTGAGAAAAACACAATTTACAAACATATGCAGGAATTTAGAGATTTTTCCAATGAATTCTAAGTAGCATATGTTCATACCACTTCCAATAAGTAGATAAAGAAATCCATAGGAAGATCAAGCATCAAAAACTCTTTCTGAATCCTGAGTAGTAAGCCAATATCTGTATTATGATAAAAATACACAATTTGCTACAATGACATAGTTTTATTGTTCATAAAAATTTTCCAACCTTGAGGAATTCGACTTCATGTCTCTTATAGATTCATTACAACCTTGGATTCTATGATCCATATTCAGATAAATTCGAATTCTATCTTAAATTGACACCTATTTACTCTAAAACTGACTATTAATTACATGTGACAGTTAACTGTCTGTTCTAGAGTCCTAATATAATTAGGAGTAAAACTCCTTATTATGACTAAAACAACCTTATATAGGAATTAAATATTATGTTTGAGAGCTACTCTTCCTAATATTCGACCTTGATGGTGTCCATAACCTTGTTGTTATATTCTGTTATCTTATCCCTTATCTGTCCTAAAAACTAGGAACATGTTTCCTGCAATATAGCTTTATCCTTCATTTATGCTCCTAGAATCCTTTTGTTGACAAAAATTGACCTTTTAGACAAGCGACATGTGTTATCACTTCCATAAAACCATGCCCTTCCACCTGTACAAAATCAAGTCGTTGAAAGAGTGTAAAGAGATTTGATGTGTCTGAGCTACGAAAATATCAGTTGTTTTCGGAGCGCAGTAACCATGTCTTTGTAAACATCTCTTAACATCAAATTTCTTCTACTTTAACACCTAGAACTTCATTTTTTAACCCTTTCCATAATCTAGCAGCATCAACACTTCAAAAACCAGATGTTTTGTCTCTTGAAACCTCAACAAAATGCTTAAAACTGCACCTACAGCAGTTTCATAGCGCGCTACAAAACTGTTGTGTATGTCATCTACAGCAGTTTCGTAGCGTGCTACAAAACTGTTGTGTATGTCATCTACAGCAGTTTCGTAGCGCGCTACGAAACCGCTGTGTATCTCCTTATTACACAGTTTTTTCATAATCTTCAGATCTTAAGAATATTTACAGCCTTTTAATAATTTCCTTGATGCTAATAGACCTTAATAAACAACATAAGTCAACTTTGTAATGTTTTCAAAAAGTGGTGTTCTTCCCAAAACAAAACTATTTTAGGGATTTGTCACTTACTTTCTTACTTCTGTTGTAGCTAACCTTCAGATTTTGTCAATTGAATTTCAAGATCTTCAATCTGCCTCTTCAACCTTCTGTTAGTAGCCCTTAAATTGACATTTATCCTTCTCACAAATTTAGCCTCTTTGATTGCAGGAAGAGTCCAGGTAAAATACTGAGCTTCACTGCTGACTGTTTCAAGTTTTGAGACTCTTTCAAGCTCCCACAGAGCCTTAATTCTGCCAAATTTTATCTTCTCAACAACATTTTTTCTTGATTTATTCTTAAGCTTAGCAATTTCAAGATTATCTAGTCTTAATTTTTCTTTAATTCCTTCATAAATGCTCTTTTCTCTTTGAGTATTGAAAACTCTATTTCTGTCATCTTCAGGCATAGGTGATGAAAATTCTATAGGTTCCTCATAAAAATTTGAAACTTATCCAGCTTTATATAACTCCACATCCAACCCTTGCAACCTTTTTGAATTCCTAGTTAGAGGCCTTCTGAGCTTGAACACAAACTCTGAAATTTCATCATTAAAATCCATCTTTTTGGAAGACTTGATCTTCTTATATTTCCCTGCATCCAAACTTATAAACTCTGCCTGAAATAAAGGAGATTCTTCAAAATCAATTTCTTGTAAAATATCATTCAAACTACCCTTTAAACCTGGATCTTCTTCTAAAACCACTGTTTTGCACTTTTCCCTTGCTATTTGACTTCTAGTCAATATTTTCCGGGCTGATTTGCTGGTTGACTATTCCTGTAGTGTTTCCTTACCTTTGGTTGTCTTCTTTTGTGCAGGTTGAGGAGTTTCTTGAATAATAACCGGTGTTTTAATATTTGGCTCTTTCACTTGTTTTCTAGGCTTTAACTTGACAAATCTCTTTGATCTTGATTTTGCAGGGTCACTGGTTTCTGATGATGTTTTTTCTTTGGCCCTAGGGCTAACACCTGTTCCATGTGTTTCCACCCCAAATCCACAAAAAAATAGAAATGCAGACCATTCTCTATTCACCCTCTGAAGTTCATGCAAAACTATTAATTTAACTAGACCATGATGGAATAATGAAGTTTCACATGCCTGAGTTTTTATCTGCACCTTATCTGCCATCTTGGCCAAAATTCGAAACAGGAAGAAAGCTAAATCTAGAGAAATTATTCCAGTGAAATGCAATAAGAGTTTGAAATGATAAGAATACACCTTATGGTATCTTCCTTCACAGGCGAAGTACCTTTGAATGTTGGAGAGCAGGTTAGCATATGTATTCTTGACATAACCTCTTGGCACTGCTTTGGGTAAATTTGTATCTACAAACTCTGGCTTCAAAAATATTTTACAAGGTTCCATTTCAAACCTGAAGTTCTTGAACCACCTTTCTTCTCCCCTTGGAATCTCTGTCACTAACGATATAATTTCAGGAGAAATTGGCAAGTTTAAAAATCCAACCTTTGTATTTGAACCTGTGAAATTAATGGCAAATTATTTTGTGACTTGATTATGACCTCCCTATAGCTTTTCATAGAATCTCCAACATCCTGCCTTCTTGAAGGCTTCTTCAACTAATTTATCCTTGGTGAGAGCCTCTATGCCTTCAAGTTCCATTCTCAAATAGTGGCTATCCTGTGGTTTATTTTTTCCTCTGTCATCTTTCCCTCGAAATCCCTGTGGCTTTAGAAAACCTGTAATAAACTGCCTCGCTTTATTTCATAGAAACTGGCTCGCTTGATTAAGGGTTCAGCCACACTTGATAACTAATTCAGCCTCTCTTGAAAATTGAGAGAAGCTCTGGTTTCTGCTTACCATAAGCTTATCATTTGAAGAAATACATGCACCAAGTGTTTTTTGCATGAGAGAATACAACCAAGAACAACCATCTTCTTTCAAATTAAAATTACTAATGATAAATGACCCCTAACGAATCTCATGATGGTTATGAATGGTTGTATGTGTGGGAAAGGATTTGTGGACTGACACCTAATCATGAAAATTTAACAAAATTTGATAGATTTGACAGCTTGACAAGATTGGTTACGAATCCCCAATTTCGTAGCGCATGTAAAGTAATTTTAGGGTTTGCGCTATGAAAAGACCAACGTTTTCATAGTGCAAAATAATTTTTAAACACTGTCTGCACTATGAAAATGTGGTTTCGTGGCCTATTCGAATTTTTTTTCAAAATGACTAAAAACATGACTTTCAAAACATAATATGGGACCCCTAAAGTGTGAAACAAGGTTGTTAGACTTTATTTGATGATGGAAATGAGACTCTAACCCTATGAATTAGACTCTAAAAACATAAAAATGACTTAACCCCTATTTAAGACCATGACTTAGGAACAAATGCAAATTGTCCAAGTTTGGAAAAAATTTATAGTGATAACAGGACGGGGAGACTGTAGCACAGATAGGAGATGCCCTTGCACCCACAACTAACTTTCCAAGATTTTGAAAAATGGGCCATTGATTTTGTCAAACACATCAACCCTCTAGGAAAAAACACAGGTGCACACTACATAATCACTACAACAAACTATGTTACTAGATGGGTTGAGGATAAGCCTGTGAAGGATTGTAGTGAAAATATAGCTGCACACTTCATTTTTGAGAACATATTGACTCAGTTTGGGTGCCCTAATATTTTCATGAGTGATTGGGGTACACACCTTTTGAATGAAACTATTCAAGATATGACTTGAAGAATTCCAGATTCATCACTAGAAGAGTACTTTGTATCACCCACAGGAGAATAGTGTGGTGGAATCTTTTAATAAGATATTGGAGATCGCACTTACTAAGATTTTCAATGCTAATAAAAATTATTGGGGTGTGCGCATACCTGCGGTTCTTTGGGCATATAGAACCACATGCAAGAAGTTGACAGGAAAGACACCGTTCATAATGGTGTATGGGTAGGAAGTTGTTATGCCGATGGAGTATATTGTCATGAGTTTGTGCATTGAAAAGTTCACTAATATGGTTGAGCAGGATAGTATGGAAGAACGACTGTCATAGTTGGTCGCAGTGGAAGAAGACCGATTCATTGTAGGTTGCCATCAACAGGTGAAAAAGATGCATGAAAAGGCTTGGCATGACATGAATAATAGAAATAAGGTATTAAAAGAAGAGGATATGGCTTTTTATATGAAAGAAAGTTTCTGCGCCACCCAGGGAAGTTAAAAATGCATTGGCTCAGACCATATATTGTCAAGGAAATCAAAGAAGGTGGTGCGGAATGGCTGGCCACATTAAGTGGAAAATAACTTCCTGGGTATATCAATGGAAGTAGATTGAAACCATATAAGGATGAGTCTCTCCCTGCGCGCACCAAATGACTATATGACGGGAAGTATGGGTCTGTGCAACAAGGATGGCAGATGCGCAGACGGGTGTGACAATCGCGCAGAAACTATACGAGAAAATTAACTTTGTCAAGGAGGTGCCATAATATAGCTATTGTAACAATAAATCTAGACACGAAAACGTTTTTTCCATTTGGAGGAGCAGCTAAAATGCATTTAATGCAGATATTATGCTAGATTTTGTGTTGTTTTAAAATTTATGGGGTTACATTAATGAGCACAAAACCGTTTAAGATGTGCCTACGCTATATATATGACTAGAATGGTCGCATTAGTTCCCTTTGATTTATATGATTTCTATGCAATTTGTGCTCTCTTATCTCTGACTATTGTCTGAACCTTATGTCTGGCCTTGATCTGATCTTTGAGGAAGAGTTGCGCTGCTGAGGTTTGGGTCATCTCATTCCACTGAGTATGACTGTCACTAAGCCTACACCTCCTGCGACCCCTACGCATGCTTATGAGGCCCCTACATAGGCTGTTAAGACCCCTACACTGGTCCAATCTAAGAAAGGGCAGTCCTCGGGGTCCTGAAAGTATCTGCACCAGAAGACCCTAAAGCCTATATCAACCGTGGCAGAGCGCCATAAGAAACTTATGGCTGAATTACCTGAAACAATCATGGAAGAATATGTTGTGTAGATACTCGACCCCATTTCGCGGCTTCCTTCGTATTTTGCGCCACGCAAATCCTCTATAAATGCTTTAAAGAATGTAGACAAGGTGTTTTCATACATCAACATGTCATTGCTCCCAGAAAACATGCCTATCAAAGGTGACATGTTCGGAAAGATCCCGCTACTGAAGATGGAAGACTGGGACCTAACAGACTAGGAGAAATTCTTGCATCTTGTGCCCGCCATGTACTTGGAGAATATCCCATATGATGGTGGGGTAGTAAGAGTTGAACCGAAGTCCTGGTCGTTGGGCATGAAAAAATCGCAGTTGCTAAACCTCCTGCACATTTTTCACTTCAGGCGCAACCCAATCAATGACATATATGTGCGCCAACTACTCGTCCTCGTACATGATGACTACCTATTGTTATAAGGGTCAATTCACATTGAAACTGCGTTGCTCCATCATATCACCAACTTACCTAACCAGGGGGAGGACCTTGCGACAACTTTTGGAGGAAAAAGCCAAGAGTACAGAGTTTTCAAGGGGGTCAAGGAGAATTTCAAGGTCTCGCACAATACCCAGGGTTTCCTGGTGCAGGAAATTAATCATCCTACCATCCAGATTTGCACACTGATCCTCGCGTGCAAGATAATGTGGAACTGCCAGACAAAGGATTTTTTAGCCAATTTCATTACGCTAACAGGGCATTTTGAGAAGGGTGTTCGTTTAATTGGTCCCAATACCTTTGTAACGAATTTTTAGCCAATGTGCGTGAATTACAGGAAATAGGGAAGCATTTATATTATGCTTGTTTTTTGCTCTTCATTGCACTAATCATGTGGAAGACATCGCAAGATACCCTATTTCCCGACATTAAGCCAAATTTGTGCGAAGCCGTGCTCTACACCACCTTATGGAATTCAAAGATCCCCTCCAGAATCACATAGAACAAGTTCTTTTAGGTGTTTTTCAACTCTGCATTATTCCAGACGATTCAATAAAAGCCGCAGTTTTTGTCGACCCTCTACGAGAAATACAAGCAGATTGCAGGTTTTAATGCCACGTTTCATAACATGCATATCCATGCGAAATGTGTTGTAGAAGGAATATGGTATGACTTGCCATACCTAGTCATAGAGGACAACCTAGTGCGTATCATAGCAGAATGGGCGCCTTCATGGTTAGATCCACGCATCACTGTGGGTGCCTCCTCGTTAATGTTGAAGACTGTGACCAGGCTGCGCACAACCAAGGACACTCAACAGAAACCTAATGACACAGAGACAGAGCCTGAGCCTATCATAATGGGAGAAAAAATTGATCTAGAGAAGGAAGTAGATGGGAAATACGGTGACGGTACTGAGGCCTCTACAATGAGGACAACCATATGAACTAAACGAGGTTCCCAGGCCACCTCGAGCTCGCGCAAAAAGAGGAAGGGGTCCAACTAGTTGGGAACAGAGGACCTCACACTCATAGAAGATGATCTCAATGAGATTGAGAAGATGATCAAGACTACCACTGAGGAAATCTGGACTGAAATGGAGGCGCAATATAAATCAGTGCTCGAGGGTGTGTAGTCATGCCTTCAGGAGTTAAAGATGCAAGTGAGCGTGATTCAAGAGACCGTGAAGCAAGAGAACTTGTAGGAAGTGAGTGTGTCTACATCCAACATCGGTCAAACGAGTGCATAGCCCATCAGGATGATGCAACCATCCCCCTTGGACAACCGAATGATCCAGGTTCCAGGACCTGCCATTACAGTTGAGTCATCTGCCTTGTGCGCTCATGTGCAAGCTTGTGGAGAGGTTAGCACCGACCTAGCGATGCTACGTGGAGGAAAACTCCACACTATCCATACCATGATCGTGGATGAGTTGCAGTACTGCGAGGCATATTCCTTTAAAGCTATTGCCAAGTCTCATCAGCAAGCAACAAGTTTGCAGAAGGATCACCAGAATGTAGAGGAGGCGCATCGCGTAGCTAAGGATCAACACACTGTGTTAGAAGCCACGATTTATCATTTGTGCAGTGACCTGGTAGAGGTCACTATCCCTGCCTCAATCATGCCAACATCAAAGCTTGAAAGCCTAGTGGTTGTGCTAAAAGCATCGGGCATAGATATCCATATCATCTATGCAAAGTTTGAACATCAAATAGTTGAGCTACAAATGAAGCTCCAACTAGATACGTCATTGGAGTTCTGACCACAATGCACAACAGAAGTAGAGGAAGCGACTGACCATGTAGCAACAACAGTGGCATAATGTGGTACACTTATAGATGAGGCCATGGATCTTTGGACCTCTATTCAAAGTGACGTAATGGTCCAGAAGGAATGAAATTAGAATCAAAGAGCAATATTTTACGAGATCAAAATAGCGACGCCAAACTTGGTCACAACGCAGAGGCTTTCTAGACTTCATGAGGGCAAGGAAATTTAAATAGATATTGAGGACCTGCACCACCACGGGTAGCTACTAGAGACACATATGCAACCTTGGGCTGAGGAAGCCTTGTAGCTATCATAGAACCTTGACAACACACTCAAAACCCTACAACAGACCCAGCGTAGCATCAACCTAGAAACTTTTTAGGTCCCCGTAATTTGTTAGATTGGCAAAACAAATGCACACTTTTAACCTCATACCAATATTTAGAGTTCTAGGACCTAGCCTTCCTAGACTCAGAGAGGGCTCTCTCTATACTTGTGTGAAAGATGTGAACTTTATTGATTATAGGGTTTTGATTTTAGGCTAGCTTTAAAGATTAGGGCTTTTTTGTTTGTTTTGATTGGTTGGGTGGGTTGTTAAGAAAAACAGATAGAGTAGGAGAGGTTTAGACAATTGGGCTATGGAGTCTGCAAAAGGTATAGAAAGGTAAAAAAATAGATCAAGGATGCTTCAGAGGGCAAGTATAACAAAGTTAAATGGATCTTCAAGGCTTAGGTTAGTGGACTGAACAATAAATTGTGAACAAAGTAGCTGCAAAGGGAAATCAAGAGTCCATTGTTAAATAATATGACAAGAAAGGCCTCCAAGAATACTATGCATGAAGACAAAACCAAAGACATGGAATACCATACTTCTTTGACCAAACCCTAGCAAGCAAACATCAAGACAACAATCCAGTAAACCCTAGAGAGTAGGGAACTCCTAACCTCTCTAGCTACCTACCTTAAGAGAAATAAAACATGCAAGCTGACATATATAAATGATCAATAAGCAGGGAACTCCTAAATTTCCTTAATCATACTACAAATAACTTCAAAGTAACCATTTAAGATGAGCAAAAGGGCAGGGCAAACCATAGACCTCTTCAGCTAAGCCCTAATTATCAATACTTCAAAGTAAAGACCTCAAAAACAATGTTTAAAGTGATTCCAAAGGGCAGGGCTAACCATAAACCTCTTTGGAATTGAATCCATTAAATCATCCTTGAGATAAACAATAAGAGTGGGTTTAGATAGCAACTAAGAATTCTCTAAAATGACCTAGTAGAGGAAGACATGAGAGCAAGAGAAGCAGACATACTTAATGAGATTTTGACAACATACCTTAAGCTAAAATTTATGTTCTATTGCAGGAGAAAGATGAAAAAATGTGTAAAACATAAGAAAATGATAACAAAATGATAAATACATCACCATTAGCCATGCTCATTAATCTTGCAAAGTGCTCGTCTCATTGATATTCATTTTAGAACCTTCACAATGCTCCAAAACCAAAAACTCCTTACAACTCAGAGCCTATGCTCAGTTCAAAAAAAACCAACCAATAGCCAACATGAACAATGAGGCCCTCATGCAGTATTTATCATAAAAAGGAATATCAAAAACCTAACTAGGGTTTGGGAGGCCATTAATTTCTCATAAATATCATTTTTGTCCATTAAGACCATGCAAGGCTGAAGGCAAAAAATATCTAATGTAATAAATGAAAAATAAATTCTAACACCTAAATTTGGAGTGATTTTCCAAAAAAAACCACAAAATATCTATTTTCCATAAATTTGTGTCTTTAGTTGAGTTTGCAGGCAAGGGCATAGTAGTGAGGTCTAAGGGCGAAGTGCCTGCACTGGAAAAATGGGTCATCTTGAACCTAATTTTTGAAGGCCTTCTCGGTGTCGGAATGAACTCTGTGATATCTCGTTGGAAATTTTATCGGCTATAATTTCCAAAACGGTGCGTGGTTTTCTGATTGGACTTAAGTTACCTGTTCAAAAACCAAATCTCCCAAGGCTGCTAAGGGAACAACGCCAACCCTGAAAATTAGGCAGAAAGGTGAATTTATGGATGTTTTTGACCATTTTGGAGGACCAAACCTGCTCCAAATGATCTAAATTTTTTTGTGCATAATTCACTTGGCATAAGGAATCCAAAAATATAAACCACTTCTCAAGGAAGTGCCCCAAAAAAGAGCGCAGCACAAGCGCTTGGAAACATTTACTGTTTTGTAGCTAAGATTTGGAGGTTGTCATGGTGTCCAAATGAGCTCCATGATATCTCATTGGAAATCTTGTCTAGTCTGGCTTCCAAAAATACCTTTAGTTTTCATAATGGACTTCATTTACCTACCCAAAAACACATTCTCGCAAGACGGGTCAAGAAATGTTGAATGATGGTGCAGAAATGCAAAGTGCTGGTGAAGGAAACTTTTGGAGGCCTTCCCCAACTCCAAATTCAGCTCATGATAGCTCATTTGAAATATCTTCCAGTATATTCATCATTTGAATCATCAAGCAAGTCATTTGGATACTCCAGCTATGAGAAAACGTGATTTTCCGAAGGTCACTCCAGAAGTGCAGCGATTCTCCCGTGACACCTGTATTTTAGACATTTCTCCCAAACCATGATACTTGTGTAAAATATGAATGATTTTTTTCTTCTTGGACCTATTATGGACAACAACCTCTCTCACTTTTGTCAAATTCATCTCTGTTTGGGAAAAAACACAATTTGAAGCGAAACTGACCTTGTGTGCTTCCTCCATGTCATTTTCTGCAAGTTATCACTGTTTGGAACTCTACTTGGGCCATCAAGCTCAAAAACCCTAGTTTCCTCAAGACCAAGTGGTTCTCTTTCTTCTTCTGTAAGTTTTCTTCATTTACGACCAGACCATCAACCTTATCAATTCCTTTAGCTGATGGACCTCTTAACACTCCTATAGAAGTGTTAAAATCCAAACATTTTCCTCATGTGCAAACTCTGAAACTGAATGTATAGTCTTTCTTTGGAACTCTTTAGGTTTTTCTTGAGTAACTATGTGATGAAGTTCTATTACATCTATGCCAACTTCTTATCAAAGGAGAAGAGTGTTTGAAACACCAATGATGACCTTAAGACATGTGAAACACTAATTGACCTAGTGGGGGGGATTCTTTGACCATGATCTTGACTGAAAATAGGCTTGGAGGCTTCAAGTGTAAAAATAGAGTATTGAAAAAGTGGTGTACTGAAGATCCAAAATCCAATGTACTTGATTTATCTAAAGAGCCTACAAAGATATTTTTGAGACCATCAATTCTTGAGGAACCTGGTTAATCATGGGAATGAGTTAGGCTATAGGTAACCCCAGATGCAAAGTAGATTTATGGGCAAGGGAAAAATAGAGTAACGAGGTCATAAGTGGGAAAAAAGGATGGAGATGAGTGGCACAAGACTAGAAGGAGTCCTCTAGGAGTGGCAAGGTGACCATGGATTGGAAAAATGGTAGCATATTGAAAAAAATTCCATAAGGGTAAGTGAAGGTAGTGAGATTTCTAAAACTCACAATGTTCAGGGAATTTTGTTTTTAGAAATATAGAACCAATACTTAGTCATCTACAGATAGTAAAAATTATTGATGAATAATAGTGGCTCCACTTGGGGATGGAAGCGCCTTTTCAGGAGGTGTCCAGGACCTCGGAGTTCAAATCTGTGAGTTTTCAAGATCAGTACCTTACTTGTACTTGACATATATTTTCTTCTTAATTTCCTGATGTTCTCTTAAAGCTATGATCTCAAAATCAGAAACACATGTTTTCTTCAACCTCATTTCTACCTAACCATCATACTTTGCCTAAATTTTTTTCTTCTTTTACGTGCACTTGGACTAGCAAACCCTTGACATTATTTTCTTTTGAAAGCATAAAACCTATTTACTTGTACCCTTATCACTTCCAAGGGTTCATATTAGGCTAAAGAACCCCTTTATTCTCTACCTAGTCTACTCATTTGTCAAGATTAAGCTGTTTGACAAACTTTATTCTCTAACCTACTGACATGAAATTCAAAACATGATCAAACCAGGATTAAGCAATCTAATTTTCCATGGGCTGTTTCATTTGGACAAGCTACACACTGACATTATTTTTGTACAATAAAAACTAGAAAGCATGAGGGTTGTGATCTAGAATTTTTTATGTATCCCTCTCTTTCTCTTAGGTTCAGATTTATGCTTTGGAAGCCAACATCTTTTCTTAATCTATCCTACTGACAAGCCAAGTTTAAATGATTTGACAAGTCTTCTTTCACTAATATATCAGTAGAAAATTAAAACATGTTCAGTCATGATTACGCTAGACTACTGAACAAGACTCTCTTTTCTCAAAGGTAGTGGAATTTAGGCATGCACACTTTCAGCAATACTCTTTTTTGGGCATGGGGTTGTACCTCTTCTTTAAAACTGCCCTCTTTTTCTTCTTTTATCTATTTTTTATGTTTTCATTTTTTGAAGAAATATAAAACTAAAAATATGCTCAGAGGCTAAGCTTATTTGCGCCTATCTATCCTAATATAAATTTACATATGATGTACATTCATTTGGTGAACTCACTTTTCCAATATAACCACTCAAGCAAATGATTCCATGAGTGATATTTGTTCAACTCATTGAGTATGCTAAAAAAATCAAAAGGCCATTCACACCTCACTTGTCTTTGAACATTAGTGCCTAAAATTTTCTTTAAACTTTGCATCAAATTGCTTATGACGTACTTTACTCCTTCTCCAAATGTCTCTAAGAAAGCAGCAAAAGGATCTTGGAATAATACCTTACTTGGAGGATTTGAGAAATAGACTTCATTCAGGGCTACTCCTTCTTTCACTTGGCTATGCTTGGGATTATTTTGAACAAGAAACTCTGCCTCTTCCTCATGATCATCTGTACTGGCAGCCTCATCATATATTGCAATATTGTCCTCTAGAAAACCTGATGTATTATGATTGAGTGGGCTGAAATATTTGTGAAGGCCATCATGTTGATGGGCAGGAATAATATTTGGCAGTAAATCCTCTTGAGAAGGCAACATTATGACTCTCCTATGTTTATCAATTTCCAAGCCTTCATTTGCAATTTTAAATTCAATGGGATTTGGTGGCTGCAAATCTGGAGCTGAGGATATTTATATGTCATAAATGATTTCCTCATAAATTTTAGGAAAAGGTTTCTCATTGACAACTTGTTCAAGAAGTTCATCATCTTTCCCAACATCAACATCAAAACTAAAAGACTGCTGATTTCCAATCACATGAAATTTATTTCTAATGGACTAAAATGAAGTAGAACAAAGAGTTAGAGATCCTTCACTTACCTTCAAATTTTCTAGACTTTCCTCATTAGTGTCATAGCTGATATGCATTGGCTGATTAGTGTTTTGATGAAACTGAACTTCCTCCCACAACCAACTGTTGATTTCTCTACAAGATTAGCTTATGTTTGGAAAACATCACCATCATCATACTGATCAAAATTTGGAAAATCATCAATATAAGTAATGTAACCAATCAAACATATTGAATTATCAGATTGTTTTTCCTTGAATTGATCTACAAATCCCTTTTATGATCTGTGATAGCTAGGATTAGCATGAGAATGAATAGAAGTGTTATGTTCACATGAAGGTCTAGAGGTTGGTTGCATGTTTAGAATCTGATTTATTTCCTCTTTAGTTAAAAGAGGAGGCACTTTTCTCTTTCTTTGGATAGCACTACAGTAGTTATATCTCTCTTGTAAAGAGTGATTTTGAGGCTGAATGGCTTCTTGAACCTCATCTAGAAGAGATGGTGAATCATTACTTGTGCTTTCAGAGAGATCATGTGAATATTCCTTTATTTCCTAATTGATTTCATCCTCAACCAACTCCTCTTGGCTGTCATGATAGTTATCTTGAGTATGAAATGCATGGATTTCCTCTAATAGGCTTTCAGGATGCAAATTTCCCAAATATTCATCAATTTTTACAAGTTATTGTATGAGATGTTCAGATTTATCACAACAATTTTCAGCTAATGATAAAGAAGAAAAATTTTCTTTATAATGTTCATAAAACACCTTGTGGAAATTTTTTAAGGAAAACAAACTACCAGGGTCTAGGCCTTCATACCATTCTCTTGCCTTTCCTTCTAATGTCCCCATGAACATTTTCATGAGGCAGTCCTCATGCCATTCAACTTTTAACCTCCATACATGTATATGAAATTTGATGAGATGTAACAAGGGGTCATCAAATTTTTCATCTTGAAACATAGGCAGGTTTGAAACCTAGTCTATCTGAGGCATTTTGTGTGGGAATCCAGGGATGTGATCTCTGTTCATCGGAGCATATCTCCATTGTATCCTTGGATCCATATTTGTCAATAAAAAAGGTTCACTACATCTTTTCAACTGGTCTAGATTTTTCTACTAGTGGAGTCTTTAGGTCTATTGAGAGTTGTGGAGTCACTAGGTGGAAATTTTCAACTTTGCTTTCCACCATCAATATGATTAATGCATTCCTAAGGGTCTCTATGAGAGCTAGTGAAGTTAGTAGGCCTACTGGAGGCCAGTGGAGTTGCTAGGTGGATGATGTTTACTGTTTAAGGATGTACTTGTTATCCACCATCAACAACTAAATACCAATCTAAGGATGTTTGTTGGGTTTTCTGAGATCCTAAGGAATACTTAGATTTTCACTGACTCATAAGGTCCCACCGTGATCACCATTATGTTAGGACCTGTAATTTGTTAGATTGGCAGAACAAATGAACAGGGTTAACATTAGACCAATCTTTGGAGTCCTAGGACCTAGCCTTCCTAGACCCAAAGAGGGCTCTCTCTATACTTGTGTGAAAGATGTGAACTTGATTTATTATAGGGTTTTTATTTTAGGCTAGTTATAAAGATTAGGGTTTGTTTGTTTGTTTTGATTGGTTGGGTGGGTTGTCAAGCAAAACATATAGAGTAGGAGAAGTTTAGACCATTGGGCTATGGAGTCTGCAAAAGGTCTAGCAAGGTACAACAATAGGTCAAGGATGTGTCGAAGGGAAAGTATAACAAAGTTAAATGGATCTTCAAGGCTTAGGTGAGTGGAGTGAACAATAAATTGTGAAAAAAGTAAGTGCAAAGGGCAGTTAAGAATCCATTTTTAAATACTACAACAAGAAAGGCCTCTAATAATACTATGCATGAAGACAAAACCAAAGATAGGGCATACCATACTTCTTTGACCAAACCCTAGTAAGCAAACATCAAGACAACAATCCAGTAAACCCTAGAGAACGGGGAACTCATAACCTCTCTAGCTATCTACCTTCAAAGAAAGAAAACATGAAAGATGACATATAGAAATGATCAAGAAGTAGGGAACTCATAAATTTCCTTAATCATACTACAAAGAACTTCAAAGAAACCATTTAAGATGAGAAAAAGTGTAGGGCAAACCATAGACCTCTTCAACTAAACCATAATTAGAAATACTTCAAAGTAAAGACCTAAAAAATAATGTTTAAAGTGATTCCAAAGGGAAGGGCTAACCATAAATATCTTTGGCACTGACTCCATTAAATCATCCTTGAGATAAATAAGAAGAGTGGTTTTAGAGAGCAACTAAGACTTCTCCAAACTGACCTAGTAGAGGAAAACATGAGAGAAAGAGAAGCAGATAGACTTAATGAGCTTTTTACAACATACCTTAAGCTAAAATTTATGTTCTAATGCAAGAGAAAGATGAAACAATGTGTAAAACATAAGAAAATGAGAAAGACTATAATATCCCAAAATGGGACTGTTCTACAATGCATGCAAGAAAAACGCATTTTCAGAAATATATGCTACAGAAAATGAAATCAACACTTGGATCCCTCATATATGACAAGATAACATCTAAATCCAAGAGGATATTAGAAACAAATCAAACTAGATGAGGTAAAAAGACCTCCCAAACCTAGTCTAGCTGAAAAATACCCAAGAATGGGACTATAGCAATATGCAAACAATATTGTAGTAAAATAACGCAGTTTAACTGAACAGCAGTAGGAGGCCAATATGGAGGCTCAATAATTTCATGTACATTAGCAAATCAGATTTACAATGTGGCCCATACAATGTAGAAGAGGTAAATGGAAGACTTTTATGAAGTAAACCCTCAAAAAGAGGTGTTGCAACACATGTATTGATTACAAAAAGGATTGACAGCATTATTTTATAGAGCATGCAGAAGTTGTAGATTAAAACTTAGATCTAGAGCAAAATAATGTATGAACTTTCAGATCTATGACAAATCCATACACTATAGAGTCTCTACTTTACATAGCCCTTGGGGTTTTCAGCAATACATGAAGCACATGGAGTAGATCTGAGATTTTATGCAGTAGATCTATTCAGAATTTTTGAAGCAGATACAAGAGTATTCAGATCAGATCTGAATATGACATGGAACATATCAGAAATCCATGGATCACCACGGTGAAGGGAAAATCCCCAATGCTAGAGATCACTCCTCAATTTTTTCCAAAACACCCTACAACTTTCCTCTTGCAGATAACACAGTCCTGGAAGATAAATTGTGATGTAGACTTGATGGAAAGTTTGGCCTGATGCCAAGATGTATATATAAAGCTCCAATGATCCAATAAACTCTTTCCAATGAGATAGAATACTTTCCCACTGAAAAGAGGCACTAGATTGGCCTAGATCTGAGTAGATCTAGCCTCCACTTGTTGTTGCTTACAAGGAAAACCAAACCCTCAACAGGATTTTCTTTGTAGTTGGAAGATGAAGCTTGGCCAAATTCCTGATAGTGGACAAGATAAGGAAGGCTCCTCCAAGAGCTACTCAATGGAAGAGGTGGGATTCCCGATCAGGAACACCTAGTGCTAAACAACACTATTCTCAGCTATACAACAAGAGAATGATATATGTCTAAACAAACAATATATTCAGTAATGTGATACAATTAACAACCCCTCTCTTGTTTTCCTCCTCTTCCTTTTATAAGCTTTAGATCTTGCAAAACCCTAAACCATCTCAATTATTTAGCTCCTTTCACATGTGCCACCTCCAACTAAAACTGTGTTGTGCATCAAGGAGGTTCACTGCACCTATACAACGTTGTTGATTTGGTCCTGTTGACCGAGTCAAATGTCTCAATCCCTTTCACACATAAGGGTGTTTTATTAAGGTAGCCCAGATTTAGCCTTTTTCACATGGGCATTGATTTATTTTGTTTTTTTAGGAGTTTTATTGATCCCTCTTTACAATTTTATTCATGAAACAGAAAACAAAACAAAATTGAACATTCCCATTAGCTTAGGACTAATTGGGAATATTACATTCCTCCCATCCAAAATGTTGCTTGTCCTCAAGAAGCTGATAAGGTGAGTGTTGCAACACATCTCCTCCTCCATTGGTGACACCAACATGAGTTAAGCTTCCTCCATAAGCCAAGTGTTCACGAAACCATCAGCCATGACTTGTTCCTCCAAAGTTCTCATGAGATGCAAATAGCTCACCCCATAATGAGACAATAAATCACATGAAACAAATATGGTTTGCCCAATTCTCTCCCTGAAATATGATACATAAATTACATGGAGAGTGGCCATCCCATAGGGCACATGCATGCCTTCCCTCCTTCCTCCATACATCCCCATAAAAATTACAAGTACATCATCAATATAGGGGATCAAAGTATTGTACATACAAACAAAAATTTGTGCACATGGAGGTGGGTCATAGTCCCACATGTGGAACCAACATAGTGCATCTCCTACCTGCATCAGATATAGATATGGTGAGTGGTTTTTACACCACTTACTTGCTATCCATACCATCTCACCATAGCTGAAAGTGTGAGATATATTTGGTGCCTTAGGGAAGCACCCATCATGGTGCAAAATATCCCTTTTTCTTCCAGGGGAGTAGCCAAATTCAGAAATTTTTGTGGCCCAATATTGGCCATGATGGCTACAAGATACAATACTCCTCCTTGGAGTCATGTCTTGCAAAAACATGGTGGAAGAATGCATGAAAGAAGATATAAAACATGTGTAACAAGAGCATGCTCTTCACCAACAATCCTCCTCCTATCAAGGGAGTGGTGGATAAATCTATCTTCTTCCTCAAGGAGAGAAAGAGAGGGTTGATTTAACTCTTCCTTGGAGTCATGTTGCTGCTCCAGCTCCACAAGGTTCATGCATATTTGAAAATGGTGATATAGTTCTCTTTCAAATCCCTCCCAATAGTAGCTCCTCAAGATGATTTTGTTGAGCTTCATAGAATATGTGTGGCTGAAATAGAACTCTTCATAAGCCCGTTGTAGTAACTTATCCTTGAGCTTGGAGGCTCTAGAAAAGAAGGTCCTACCATGATTATAGATGACTCCATCTAGGATTATATAGCTCCCATCATGTAGCAAGTCATCAAGAATCGTGAAAGTGTGAAGATCCTTGGAATATTCCACCAACAGTTGGGATTTCCAATAGGGATCTAATGTGCCCAACAATGATAGCGCTGATAATGTGTCATATGAAATGTCTGCCTTGTTGTTGCACCCCTCCTTGACATTTCTCATGTCAAAGGTGTATGTTGGAAGGTCATGCCTCCCATTTTTCTCTTCCTTGACATCTCCCATGCCAAAGGTATAAGGTGGAAGGTTTCCATTCCCTCCTTGTTGCTCTTCTTGCATATGCACATGCTCAAAAGGAAGTGGAATTTATTGAAATTTAACCTCCCATGGAAGGCTATCATCTATCCAAAACCTCTTTTGTTTTGCCAAAGTATGCATGTGTGACCACTATCTCTCATCATGTATGGAAGAGTGTTCTCCAAACAAGTTTGTATTCTCATTCAAGGATTTCCTTCCTTGCTCCATGATGGTTTCATTCTTCCTCCTTGTAGCATATTTTCTTAGCGTAGTATGAGATGAAATAATAGATAATTTTGACAAAGGAAAAATACTTTCCCTTTCCTTGGGTCATCCCCATTCTCTCAGCGTTGTGGTATTGTCTTCAAGTGCTCCCCCCTTCCTTGGATCTATGAAAGGAGCATCAATGCATGAAACATATTCTACCAGATCTAAATCAGGTGGCCTCCCAGGTGGTATACCACAAGATAATGATGTCTCATGGCTCATTCCCATGTGAAAAATAGATGGGAACATCTTATGACTGCTTCCACTGTGCAAATCCATCTCTGATTTTTGTGTGGAAATTTCATGAGAATGGGGCATCACCCTTTCAAATGTAAGAGTGCTCTTGAGTGGAGCAACTTCCCCATATTCTTCTCCATGTAATAGAGGATCACCTCCCATCATATCAGTGTTGTGATCCCTCATTTTTTCTCCTTCACCCACCTTCTGCAAGATCTTACGGTAAAAGGTGCTCCCTTTAGATGTATTTAACTCATGAAAACCCATCTTCTCCTTGGTGTCAAGAGTCTTGATCACAAAGGGATGATTTTTCATAGTGTGTGCTCCAAAAACTGAATGCAATGTTGGAATAGATTCCCTCCCTTGTTTTGTCTCATTGTCTACCATCATAGACACATTTGGCTCATCCTCTTCATGTGGAAGATCCTTGGGGCCTTCCTGCAAAGATACAAGAGCCCTATTAGTGTAAGCAATGGCTTCATCTTCATCTCCTAATAAAATTAGATCTCCTCCTGCTGTAAGGTTTTGATCTTCTCCATGTCACTTTCAAGCCAAAAATCCATAAGGACATGAATTGGAGAAAGGAAAATCACTTCATGCCATTTCTACTAATATATATATCTATATATATATACTAGGAGTTCAATTCTAACAATATTATTTTGGACTCTTATGCCAAAAAAATATGTGTGGAAACACTTTTTTCTCTCAGTAGGGAAATAGTTCACTAGCCTTAAACTCATTTCCCAAGGTCTATGAAATTTCTTAGAGATATACAGATGATAGAAATAGGTCACAATATAGTCAAAATTATTTCACAACTGCTAGTCAGATAGAAATCAAGAGAGATCCTAATCAGAGTGCAAAAACTGGAAGTGATTACAGTGGTAAAACTCCTCAAAGGGAAGATGATTTACAATCTTTAAGTAATATGAATCACTGGGGATATATCTAGTTGAGTAAAATGAGTACTGGTTCAGGTGAAATTTTTGGAAATTATGTCTTGAGAATTTTCCCTAGGCACATGCTCCAACATGTATTAGGAATAAATTCAATGAAACAATGTCATGCAAAAAGTGTTAGACATGACTCATTTCTGAGACGAATAGTGCACATGAATTATCAAGGGAAAAACGTTCTTGAACAAGCATAATTTGCACAATCAAAGGTGGTTTTGACAGGCTCACAAAATAACACTAGGAACACAAGAGAGGTATTAAATTTATTCGATGTATTTGGACTTGAATGAAATATCTAATCTATGAACATTGTGGATCCTTATAAGAAGTTCAATTTGTTAGTTTTGTGCATCCTTTTATCCCAATTCAAAATACTTCATGATTAGATTGATATCATATGCTTGATTTGTTTTTAGTCCTTTTGCCGTAAGTAGTTTCTTCTTTTACATGATGTTATACATTCAAATTTACAAACCAATTTAAGATAATTATTAGGAGGATGACATCCTAAATATTTTCTTATAGATTATTCTTTTGCAAACTCATATTTGTTTGACAACCACACAAAAATATCCAGTTCAAACATTTGGTTCATGTTTTGTTATTAAGTAATTTTTCTATTTGTTGTTCCACCATCTTTTACAAGTTTTTTATAATATAATACACTAAGATGTTCAATTTCTTCTTATAAATTCTTAATGTCTAGCCAAAATTTTCTTGACCTTCTAAGAATGTCATATAATCCAAATTAAAGTGACACATTAAAGCACACTATATTTAGTGAGAAGAATGCATATGTTTATCCCAGCAAATCATCTACACTTGATGTTCCAGTTACTTGTTTTGTTCATAACTAGTCATCAAGCGCTCTCTCTTCTCAGGGATTTGGATTTAGACTAGGTTCAGCAACCCAACTATTGCAAAGGATGAAAAATTGATCTTTACAAACAATTTCATCTATGAAAACTACAAGTGTATTATTGGATAACCAGCTCCATCCATCAAAAGGATAAAGTTCCCATAAGAGTGTAGCTTTGGCAACTCGTCAAGAATATTTATCAAAGGTAGGTGATGCTGCCACAACTGAAGTAAGAAGATTGAAAGTGACCACCTCAACAATGTCATTAAGTGTTCCCTCTATATCATCACTAACATGTGTAAAAGAGAATTGTTGTAAATATGGACAAACCTCCATACTTTGCAGCCTCTGAAATTCATCCTTCAACTCAGCTAAAATATATTCAACACCCAAATTTTGCTGGACAACTTATATCAATTCCTCAATCAATAGTTCCACATGTAGTCACCCAAAGATAGGCCAACATGCAGGGTAACATGATCACCACTCGTCAATGTCAAGGCTCACGGGATGTAGTTGTTGCAGGGAAAATAATACTAAGGTGCCATTCAATGACACCGTATACAATTTCTTCCTTAAGTTTTGCTATAGAAAGGGAAACTAAGATGTAGGGCTCTCTCACCCACTCAACTTGACCTTTTAGTAAAATCAATTATCAAAATTCTTCAGTTGTCTTCAGGAGTGGGTGATAGAAATCATTTCAATCAACAAAATTTGAATTCCAAATTAATGTATTTTTTTCCTCATACTAGTGAGGGACTCTTAACCTTGCAATTTTCTACCATGTATAAGGGTTTGGGTGAGTATAGAAGGTCTGGAACTATAAACTCTCAACAGATTCCTCCGGGGAGAAATCTTGGGAATTTTTTTCGTAGCTCAGGATTAGCACCAATAATTACCAACCACACTAGTCACTCACCCATGAAACACGTTGAATCTACAGTAACCGTTCGAACCCCAACAATTGTGGCATTGCTAATGATGGAGGGCCATAATGCATATCAACACCAATAGTATTTATCTAAAGTAAATATTGGAGCTCTAGTTTCAATTCTTCCTAGTAAGAAACAAGTTTCACAACTCATTCCTTGACATGTAGATATTACTCATAATTGAGGGCATCTTCCCACTACAAGGTTTTGCGCTACTACCTAGAAAATTCACTTATTTTCTGTTGTCGTTATTCTATGAATTTATATATATGGTAATATTTTTGTTTATTCCTTATAGTTTGAAATGATTAATGTCTCTTTATGAAGACTAATCCAATGCTAATGCTAGGGGAAAAAGCCTTAATTATTGTTGACCATTTATTTTCAATGATGTTGTGCTAGCATGGACATCTGCAACAAACCTCTTCACAAAAAAGGTTTGGTTATATTTAAGGTCTTCCTATCACTTTTTTACTAGTAGTTAAATAATAAAAATGCATCCTGTAAAATTTGAAGACCTCATATGAATATATTTATTCTTCCTGAACCCAAATTATTCCTATGTTGGCTACAAGGAAAAGATGATATTGATAACCAAGAAGGAGGGGAAGGATCAATACCTCGATTAAAGAGAAGGTTAAGGCTAACAAATCAATTGATGTAGCAACTAATTCCTCCAATACATGCTGCGATGTTTCATGGAAAAGCAAGTGTGGAATATGAGAATGTAACTTATTCTCTTGCTAAAACAACCTTGAGAGATGCATAATAGCTGCCACCTCCAATAAAGATGTGGGAAAGAAAGATGAAAATGAAAACTTGTATGTATCTAGTTGGCTTCACTTAGAATAATCAATCAATTGTATTAGAATTAGGACTTTGTTAATTCTAACTCCAGTTTTATATCCAATATATTGTTTTATAATATTGACCATCTCTATTAAGCTTCCTTTTTTAATCTGAAAGATGGAAGTTTTCCTTTTAACATGAAGTATTCTAAGAAATATTGTACACAATTTTTTACTTGCTTTATTTAGCTATCACATGGTCAAACTATATTTTCTTAGTACCAAAAGCATGTTATGAAAATCAATGAAATTCACTACTTCATTTAGCAAGGCCTTTGGGCAGTTTCAGAAAACAAAAATATTGAATGCAAATTATGTTTTAGGGATAGCAGAAAGACTCATAAATAGAACAAATAATTTGGAAGATGAGTTCTCCAGGTAGTATTCCTCTTTGAACAAGACCACTAGTTGTAGTGGATTGTCATTAGTTATATTTGTTTATCAAGCTTCAACAAAAAGCTTATCATTTTTTGATTGATTATTAATTGATGGATTTTTTATTTCTACTTGTTTCTCTTTCTTGAAGTTTTTGAGCTAACTAGTTCGAACTAATTGAGGATCAAACATTGGTGGTATTAATATAATATTTAAATCCTTGTTTGTATTGAATCAATTATTTGTTGTAAAATATAAATAGATGTGTTATATATTGGAAATTACAAGTATGATAAATATGGGAAAACTATTGGCACTTTTCATGTAAATCTGCAAAACATATTAAAACTACTCTTATTTTATCTTTTCATTATAATGATCACTAATGTTTTGAGTTTGAGTGTTTGAGGATGACCACAGGTGTTCCCTCAAATTGGAATTTTGGTGTTGGAATACAGTGTGGATTTTCCATTCAAGAAACATATAACAATTTTAATTTTAAAGTTACATTCCATAATAATCCTATTTGGGGGATTACTAGTGGTGATTGCTACATATTTTGATGTTGGAAATTTGATCCAAATCACAGCTAATATATTATACCACAAGTCAGGAACACAATGGGAAGGGAATTTTCTTTGCAATTTATCCACTTAATATACTATAGTGATCTATAAATATAGGCAAAGCAATAATAATTTTATATAGACAAGTTGGCTTAGTCATATGTGAAAATGGACCCAAAAAGTAGTTCTTATCTGAAGAAATTCTCATCAGACTTGGGCATTCTTGACATCATCGACATCCAAAACTAGACTTATTCACTTAGCCTTCTACATTATCTCGTTATATACATGTATACGAGGTTGTCCTATTATTGTGTTCTTTTTACTTCATTTCATTTTATTCTATACTTAGCTTTGACATTTTCTAGGAGTTTTGTTTGCACTCCCATGTATAACTAATATACAACTTGAGATTTTTAGCATGTAACTTAGTTGGTATGATTGTGCCTAAGCTTTCCTTAGAGGTTGAATACTAATTTTACTAAGGTGTTATTTTCTATGGTGATGTTTTATATTCTTTGTTTATACAGGTCCTTTGGCCACATAGTGGCCACTATTTCCCAACTGAAGAAAATTTGTTCGATTTTCTTTCTTTTATGTGGAAAAATGACATTGAAAATATTGCTAATGTTGAGGTATATATCGTATAACTCCTTTATAGTTTATTTTATTTTATATTCTAGTGTTCATCGTCTTTCATATCTTATAATTTGCATTGTGTCTTCTCTCTTTTTCAAAAAATTAACTCAATATTGATGGTAAGCAGGAATTGAAGAAAGAGGAGAACAAATATAACACTGGAGTGAAAAAATGAAAATTAAAGAGAGAGAGAGAAGATAATTGGTTTAGTGGTACTCGTACAGTCAATATCCCACATAAGACACACACATAGAGATTGATGGTCAAATCTTTAGAGTTTGTGAATTCACCTGCAATCCCTTGGCAACACAATGATAATCTTTTGAAGTGATGAAAGAATATTTCATATCTAAATTTTACTCCAAGCAATATTAAGTTGGAAACTCTTATTGTAATACTTGACATTTTATATAATATAATTTGTGTTTGAAATTAGTTATAGTTGCACTTAATATTATTTGGTGTTGTAATTAACATATTTAACTTTGTGTTTTCGTATTAGATGAACATATACATTGTATGACATTTTTTTTAAAATTTAGTTGTGAAATCATACTAATTAATTTATGTTGATTAATAATGAAAACATAAAATCAATCTAAAACTACTAAATTAGTAGTTTATGTTGATTAATGATGAACACAAATAAAATAAATACACGACTAAATTAGTTGCTTATAATGATTGTTAATGAAAGTAAATGAAATGAATATAAACTACTACACTATTCACTTATATAATGAATATGAACCTATTAAAAAAAGATAAATGCCTACTGCAAATAATAAATTTTTGATTACAAATGACAACTAAATTTTGCATATATACGACTATTAGTAGCTAATTTACAGTATCTTATAACACAACCAAAATTTAGTCATATTTCTTTGTTCATTAATTGGTTTCAAACGATGACTAAAATTTGCATATATATGACTATTAGTAGCTAATTTATAGTATCTTATAACATGACCAAAATTTTGGTCATATTTCTTTGTTCATTAATTGGTTTCCATGAGTGATCATTTAGTAATATATTTTGTTGTACATTTGGTCATTAATTATGACAATTAATAACTAAATTAATGACCAAATTTATGACATAATATACTTCTAGAAAATAAACTTGAGACAACCAATTAATGACTAAGCTAAAAATGACTAAAATTTTGTTGCGTTATAAGATACTATAAATTAGCTACTATTGGTCATCGATCGAAAAATAGTCGTTTATATGCAAATTTTAGTCATTTTTTTAGTAACTAATTATCCATTTTGTTCTAGTGTCCTTTTCAAAGCCTTTTCCTTTTCCTTTTCCAATTTACTTAGCCATATTAAACAAAATTAATGCCCCCTAGGATGTTTTTCCCAACATTCAGCTTGGCATAAATGTCCCATCAACCGTGCTTATTATTTTTAACTTTATTACATGGAATTTTCACCAAGGTTGTTAGTGAACCCTCCCCCTTGGGGGACATCATCCTCAGTGTCCAACCACACATATATCTCAACAAAACTACTAAAAAATAAACATACTACCCATGGAGCTTTATAACATAGCTCGACGGAGTATTTACAATGGTCACCCTACTGAAAAGCAAACCAACATGACATAATAACAACATGAAAATTATAATGACATGAAACCATACTGCTTATTGGAGCTTTATAACATTGATCATGGTGGTATTTACATCCATATACATATTTACATACATCCAACATTACATAAAACATATACCAAAACATATGCTAAAAAAAACCCAACATCACACCAAAATTGCTTTGCCTCAACTAGAAAAGAAGGAAGGATACATGGCCCGCATCTAATTCAACATCTCCCATGTAGTTTCATTGGGCCCAAAGTGCTTCCATTTCCCTTTAAATTGCTTGATTGCCGGATTCTGGACCATGAGCAAATTTTTCTACAATATACAGCAAGGGTCTAGTTAGAATTCTCCATTAGGTTCCACCTACAATACAAACTAGTCAATCACATGATCATCATCTTTAACATAATTCTTAAGAAAATATATATGAAAAACATCATGTGATTTCACTATGGAAGGAAGTGAAATTAAATAGGACACTTGTCCTATCCTCTTAATGATCTTGAAGGGTCCAAAAAATTGTGGTTCCAACTTGGCACATGATCCAATCCGTACAGAGCTCTTCTTGGGCCTAATGTGCAATTACACCTGATCCCCAACCTTAAACTCCTTGAAAAAAACGTTCCTATTTGCATAATTATTTTTCCTGTCCTGTTTTTCTTTCAAGTTATTCTTATTCACCTGAATTTCCTGTTCCATTTCTTCCAACATCTCTGGTCTAATCAATACCTTGTTAACCAGATCACTCAACTTGATAGGATTTTTTCAACTCCGCCCACACATAGCCTCAAATGGAATCATCTTCAATGACTCCATATACTCGTTGTTGTAGGAGAATGCTATGAGTGGAAGATATTCTTCCCACTTGCGTTCTTGATGCATCAAAATCTTCCTTAACCATCTGAAAATCCAAAAATCTGGCTGCAAACTCTGCCACATCCCTCTTTATATTTGACCAATAGTAGAAAATATTAATTGCAGTCAATGTATTTTGGTAGCCTAGGTGACCCAAATATGGTTTCACATGAAAATCTCTCAAGATCACCTTCTTGAGCTCATTGTTTTCTGGTACATATATCCCGTCTCTAAATCTAACCAATCCATATGTAGTGAGGCAATAGTCCAAATCCTCTATAGGTGTACGTGTACCTATACCAATACATGTACCACATGTACTTATCCCAGTGCCAGCACCTGTACCTGTACCAACACATGTACCTATACTTATACTCTGATGCAACCTATGCACAAACTCCACATACCTGTGATCATGTTGACCTTCCTGAAATATCCTATCCTATAATTCCATCCCATAGTAGCTCATCATTGCCAATTCATTTACCTGTACTCACCTGCTAAGAGCATCCATAACCTTGTTCTCCTTTCCCTTGATGTACCTGATCTCAAAGTCAAACTCATTGGTCGTGCCCAACCATCTAGCCTTCCTGGCATTTGAATTCAGTTGGTCAAATAAGTACCTCAAACCAATGTGGTCACCCATCAATACAAATCTCCTGCCAAGAAGATAGTGCACCCACATGTTCAATGTATGAATGATTGTTGCTAGCTCAAGATCGTGTGTTGGGTATTTATGCTCGTTATCGTTTAGATTTCTAGACTCATAGCATACTACCTGTCCATCCTGTTTAAGAACACCACCAAGTCCTCCCTTGCAAGCATCTGTACACACTACACACTCCTTGTCTAGATCTACAATCTTTAGAACTGGAGCATGTGTTAGCAAGTGCTTAAGCTGCTCAAAACTAGCCTCACACTCCTGTATCCAATCAAAATTATTACCTTTCCTCTACAATGATCTAAAAGGGTAAGAAATCCATGAGAAGTTCCCAGTGAACCTCCTATAATAACCTTACAATCTACTGAATGATCTCACCTCATCTTCATTCTTACGAGCTACCCACTCCATCATGTCCCTCATCTTCTCTAGATCTACTCCAATGCCTTCCCTGGAGATAACATGCCCCAACCAGTGTACTTTAGTCTAGAAGAAACTGCATTTGTTGAGCTTAGCATACAACTAATTCTCTCTCAACAACCTCAAAACCATTGCCAAATGCTCAGCATGCTCTTACTCGTTTTTAGAATACAGCAATATGTCATCAATAAGCACAATCAAAAACTTGTCCAAATAAGGACGCAAAACATTGTTCATAAAATACATAAATGTAGTTGGGGCATTTTTCAAACCGAATGGAACTACAACAAAGTCATAATTCCTGTACCTCGTCCTGAATGTGATCTTGTAGATGTATTTCTTTTTGATGCGTACCTGATGATATCCCAATCTCAATTCGATCTTAGAGAACACTGCTGCTCCCTTTAGCTGATTGAACAAATCATCAATCCTCGATAATGGGTATCTGTTCTTTATGGTCACTTTGTTCAACTGCATGTAGTAAATGCATAGTCTAAGAGTGACATCCTTCTTCTTTACGAACAATACTGACGCACCCCATGGTGATACACTTGGTTTAATGTACCCCTTGTCAATAATTTCCTTCAACTACAACTTTGACTCTACCAACTGAGGTGCGTTAATCCTGTAAGGTGATTTTGATGCGGGAGATGCCCCTGGAATCAACTCAATAGAAAATTCTACTTCCCTATGAGGTGGAAACTCAAAAATATCTGCTGGAAACACATCCTCAAACTATTACAAAACTAGATACCTGCTGAAAACATATACATCTTAAACCTCTTTACCTTTGTCACTAGAGATGTGAACTGCAAATAGTACGTGCCATTTCCTACGACTACACTTGGCCTGCATGGCTGTCACTATCCTAACTGAAGTGACTTTCTTCTTTCCCTGTAATATTCTTGGTTCCCCATTGTTGTCGAAGCACTCAATAGCTTTGTCATAGAAATCGACCTTGTTCCTATTAAGGTATAAACCTGGTTCCTGTTAAGGTATAACCAATCCATACCCAATATCATATTTTATGATCCCAATGGAAATACATTCAAGTGCACTACTGTAGGCATACTGTTTAACTCAAATGCACATGATCTTAACCACTAGTGAACTATTTTATTTGTACCTATAGCCAACTACACTAACCAGGATTTTGCATGCATTTCCTTACTCAAACCACACTTATCCATAAATTTAGGACTTACATATCTATAATTAGATCCAATATCAATTAAAATAGAAATAAATTGACCACAAAGCTTACGAGCTATCTCAATGATAGAAACTTGGTGATCTTCCTACTTGTTTTCCACTGCTACATAAATGTGAGGAATTCTCTGCCCAACATCCCCAATATCCTTTGCCTCCGGTGCAATGTATATCTTTGGCCTACCTTCCTAATTATGTGGACAAGCTCTCTTAAGATTATCCTCACCGCATGTCCAAAACTCAAACTTTCCCATACCATTACCTCCATACTATTGTTGTGATCTATGATTTTTTGTGGCCTATGTTGTTGTCGACCTTCATTAAAATTCTTTTGTGGTGCCACATTTTATTTATCTTTTGAATTATAAGGCCTTTCTTTTTTTCATTTCAATTTACCTTTAACTTTTTCCTTCCATTTCCATCCTTGCTGAGACTCATTCTTGTGCTTTGATTGTTCATATAAATGCTTCGGCTTCCCAATGACATCCTCAACTATATGAGGATCATCGTACTCAAACCAATCTATGAATGTTAATGTCAAACCATTGAGAAAACACTAAAATCTAGCCTTCTCATCCTCAATATATGGTACATACCTCAATAGTTCCAAGAAATTTGTCATGTATTCCTCATCTGTCATTGATCCCATCTTAAGATCATGCAATTCTTTGGCCTTGCTATTGCAGTACCTCTCTGAAAATTATTTCTTCCTAAAAAATTATTTTGAACTCATCCAAACTCAAGTCATATGTCCTGATGTGTCTAACCTAGTTCACATATTCCCACCATATGTTTTATTTACCTCTAAGGCTGAATATAACAATCATGGCCTTCATGTAATCGAGTAATCATGCAACTCAAAGAACATCTTCATCCAAACTATCCAAGCTTCTTCCTCTTCCAGTTTCTTCAAGTCCCCATCGAAAGTAGGTGGCTTTGATTGCTTAAAATCATCCGTCATGTATCGCTTGTCACTCATCCTGTAAGGGTGATACTGATGATGATCATGATGTTTATCTGAACTATAACTAGAATGGTACCAATATTCATCATTCCTCCTTTTCGGAGTTTCCAACAACCACTCATTTCTCATTGTATCAACTCTATCTGACCTATGTCTACTAAGAGAACTGGTACCATATGCCCCATTACTTGTGTCCTCCTCTCCATATTTGATCCTAAGTGGTCTTTGTTTCTGCAAATATCAAGAAGTATTTCATTCAACTCTTCTTGTTTCTCTTGTGCCTATATGAGTCTTTCATTTTCTACCTTACAACTCCTTATTTCTTCCTTTAGGCTTCTCAATGTGTCTGCCAAATTAGAAGAGAACCCACCATGCCACTCATATGACTCATAGGGAGAGTCCTTGTAGTCTACAATATTTATATCCATGTTTATCTTCCTTTTGTAAGGCACAATATGTCAGCTAAATCAAATAACAATAAACCAATGTACCTTAGTATAATTTGTGGAGGATACTTCTTTAAAGATCAACCAATCAGCGTAATACATGTATATAAAAAATCATAACAACATATAAATTCATAACACATGCTACACTAGTGCATAATCATCATTCTAGTTGCAGGCCAGTCATGGATGCATAACCATACCAATGCCACTTGACAACACCATCACAAGCACAGAACATACACCAACATAAGCAACATGTAACCCAACATGAATGACCAATACATGTTCACCATATGTCATCACTCAAGAAAGCATACATGGACAACACACAAGCATGACCAATATGTTACCTAGCATAAAAAAAACAATTCATATACAACATGTAACAATATGTAAGAAAGTGTGCATGAACAATACATAAACATAAACAACATGCAATCAGCCATACACACATGACAACATGTTGAAAAAAATACCATCAGTCCTCCCATGGTGACACCACTGCCACCATGGACAACACAACACAAATGAAACAAAAACATACACATAGGTATAATAAACACATAATAAATCAACATAACATATGATGAACACACTGCCCATCCAATCCAAGGGTTGATCCATGCTCTGATACCACTCTATAACACCCCCTTCCAAAATCTACCCAAGTAACCGTCCATTCGGGGTAAACTTGAGATGAGAGGCTAATAATATGAGATTCAGCCTCTTAGATGACCTTAAGGAAGTGGAACTGATGGAAACAAGACAAACACACCTTACACAACACTAAAAACGTCTTCACGAGGTAAGCCAACCTTATAGGCCCTTTAACCTTGAGGGAGATTGACGTTTGACCATTTTGAGCCTTATCCGTGGGCATTCCAAGGAAAGTAAGCAGCCAAAAACTTATAGTCGTGGGCATGCCAAGGAAAGGTAATGGCTAGGGCTAGGATTGGTCAGTTAAGTACCTACAACTCTGAGATTTGTTCCACCTTTTTAGACCCACAACTTAGGTCACCATATAAAACTTCATGAAACTGTAGGAGATGATAAATAAAATTTTAAAAAAGTTACGAAAGCAATAACATCATCAGGAAATCATCCAGACCCCTCCTAGCCATGACAAGAATTTCTTCAAACATGTCACAAACATTACATCTACAAGTATAAACAACATATTGAAACATAGGGGTCTCATACTTATCTCATAATCGCTAAGAAGCATTTCTCCCTAACATCATAAGCTGTGATACGATCTATTTGACCATAGATACATTGTGCATTCATTTACATGTAAAAACATGGCCAGATCCATACATCATCACTGATAAAATACATCATTATAACTAGTATAATAACAAAAGAATTACCATGTATACAATAGAAATAAAATCCACATAATAACCAATACATTTTCATACCAAATACCAACGGAATGAACTTCTCATGAATGAGTGTAAAAATGAACCAGAGATGAGACTTCCATGTTCTGCCTTACCATATATTGGTTGAGCCAAATATCTATTCATCCAATCACCCTCGTTTTGTATTCCAAACATGAATGTGGGACTCAAACCGAAAGAACCAATCAGGGGATACCACGGCTAAACCATCTCACCCTCATCAATCATAAGCCAATATTTACCATGATCTACACCCAATCACTAGGCCAACACAAGCATGGATATCATGGATTATTTTTTCCTAACCATGAGGAATTTTCCTATCTTGTAGTCTCTCGGGCTTTATCACAACCCATAATCTAAATCAGGGATCGCTAGGCCCTAAACCGATACATACTCTCCAGGCTTTACTGCAATACCAAACACGGGATTTCTAGGCCTAAATGGAGATCAAACCACCACCTCTCAGGCTTTACCACAATCCAAACTCGAATTACCAGGCCCTATATCGAGGCAATGAGCGAGCTGGTTCTATACCCATTCAAAGATCCACCTCACTGAACTTTGAATCCATTCGGTAATCCAACTAAACCAAAACATGGGAACTCCAAAACACCATGGCTATCCGAAATGGAAAGGCTAGGTTGAATACACTGTCACACCTAGCAAAATCCCATGCCAAGAGAGCAAAGAACCACATGCAATACCATGCATTCCAAATCTAGTAATAAAATCATACATGCAATTCAATACGTGCAAAGAATCTTGTTGTAGTTGCTTGATTCCTACTCCTCATTTCTTTTTTCCTCCTTCTGCATGCTTTCCTTCCTTTCTTGCTTCAATTCCAAAGTGCTCCAAAAAATATAAGTTTCCAATAGTGTGAGAGAGAGAGAGAATAATGAGAGAGCTCCAAAAATAAACAGAAAAATGGTACCAACTGATTCTCATAAGCCTTTTTATATAATAGGCCTCTATGTTCTTAATTTTCCATTATTTTCCTTCACTTTCCTCCTCACATGCAACCTATGACCTTTCGTCTCCCTTTTCTCCTAATTTCCATTATTTTCATAAATAAATGTGCCAAAACTGTTGTTTTTCCTTTCCAAAATATTTGTTTTTTTTCCTTTTCCAATTTCCTTAGCCATATTAAACCAAATGAACACCCCCTAGGATGTTTTTCCCAACATTTAGCTTGGAATAAGTGTCTCATCAACCGTGGTTATTATTTTTAGCTTTATTACATGGAATTTTCACTAGGGCTATTATAGTATGGGTCATTTGGTGATTTCTCTGGTGGTAGCAGACCAAAGACAATTATAGTAATAGCCCTCCTAGTGTGATTTATCCTCTCTATCTCAGTATCCGAGTTTACTGCCATAATCGATGGGATTTTTTGGTTCGTTAGCTTATACTTCATTTTTTTCAATTAGAAGTTGGATGAAATCATTTTCGGCTAATTGTACTCAAGCAATACGAGAGCCTGAGACACCATGATTTATAACGAGGAAGATGCCCCACTTATCTACGGCCTCTGAAATTTGTGTCATCAGAGAACTTTTGAGGTCTAAAGCGGGCCTCCTAAGAAAAATGTGCAACCAAAATAAATTTTATAAGAACCAATGGGATTCAAGATGATGATGTCAACCATGGGGAATGATCCACCATTTTTGGAGTAAAAAAGTAAAAGGATTAAAAAATAATAAAATAATAAAACTATTGTTTCAACTTGTATTTTCAACTTATCTCCCTAAGTTTTTACTCAAATTTTGAGCAGGAGTACTCGTTGGATGAAAAAAGTAATTCTTCATCCAAGGAGTACCCATGTTGCATACTTTTGATGGACCCTGCTACATGAAAAATGAGAAATACGTGAAAAAACGTGATTGCAATCACGTTTTCCATGTATTACTCATTTTTCTTATAGGAGAGTCCATCAAAATTATGTAAAATGGGTACTCCTTGGATGAGGAATCAATTTATACATCTAACGAGTGTTCCTATTCGAAATTTTAGTAAACCCATAGAGAGATGATGATGTAATCTAAAAATTGATTTTGATCATGATGTTGCGAGAGGAGGCTCAAACCCTGCAATTCGATCATGGGAACATGAAATTCCTCTTGTAGGAGTTACTTATCCACTTGCCTCACGAACCCTAGGGGAAACATGTGGATTCAAAAATCCGTCGAATTTTGGGCATATAGAAGTTAATTGCAGGCTTAAAGAAAAGAAGACAAGACTAGTTATTGGTCAAATTGTACAACAACCCAAAGTCTGGAAAGAGAAAGAGAAATGAAAGCAATATGATATTTCATTATGTGATTATAATAGTGGGAGCCATTGGTATGTGGAAAGTGGTTGTTCCAATCACATTACATGAGATAGAAGAAATTTTCTCACTTGCAAACCTGGATACAAAGGTAATGTGACTTTTTCAAATAATTATCCAAGAAAAATAATTGCAAAAGAAATTGTCAGCCTATTAAATGGCAGAGGTAAATATAATAATGTTTAATATGTTGATGGGTTGAAACAAAATCTGTTAAATGTGTATCAGATGTGTGATCAAGGATATGATGTGGCCATTAAAGCCAAAAAAATTCAAATCAAGTTCACAAGAACATGTGAAATAGTTGTTGAGGTTGTTAGAACAGAAGTCTATATGTTGAAGGAGAAAACATAAAAATATTGTTTAACCAATATTGATGAGAATTGGATATGGAAAAAAAGGCTTATACATCTTAGATTTGGAAATATTGTCAATATTAGCAAAAAAAATGAATTCTAGGACCTACCCAGACTTTCTAAACGAGAAAACATTACTTGCAAATCTTTTCAACTAGGAAATAAAGCTTGAGTTCCTTTAAAGGAAAAGGAAAAATATATAGAAAATCCATTACAGCTAGTACACATGGTTTTTGTAGACCATCTAGAATTTAGTCAACCACCTGTAAGATATATTTCATTCTAATAATTCATTATTTTAGTAGGATAATATTTTCATTCCTAATAGAGAAATCTTAATCTTTTGATAAGCTCAAAGAGTTGAAAACCATGGCTGAGAATGAAATCAATTGCAAAATCAAAATCATCAAGTCATACATTGGAGGTGAGTTCACCTCAAAGGACTTTGATGAATCTTGTAAGAAAAATGTAATAAAGAGACATCTTACCATAGTGGAGACTCCCCAACAAAATGGTTTTGCAGAGAGAGAAAACATGTCAATGTAGCAGTTTTCCATAGCATGTTGCAGCATAGATTGTGAAGTTGGAGTATGTACCTACGAAAGAGAAATTTGTTGATATCTTTACCAAGCCATGTCCTAGAGAAAAAAAAATTAATATTTTAGGAAAATATTGGGAGTTGTGCCTCTTTCCTTCGTCCACTACCTCTTCCTTCAAGATGAAGAAAGGCACTACTTCCATAATGAGTGAATAAAGGTAAATTTTCCAAGTCCACAAGGATCAATATGACAAATAAAGCATGTTGAAAGATGGAGTATGGTGACAAGGGGAGCATAATGGTGTCTTTTACATTGATGTAAAAGGGGGAGATATCTAAAGAAAACAAATAAGAAAGGGGGAGTGATCTACTAATCATGCACAACAAAAATACCAGCAACAGATACCATAACATCATAAACTAGTAAAGAGGTGTGCATTTTAGAGGGAGCGGGACTTAAAAGACTTGCAGGAGAAATACGTGTTTTTATTTTATTTTAGTGTTTCCATCAATGCTAAATGGCGGGAATGTTTAAATATTTTGTAATTGATGTCAACCAGTTGATGGAAACAAAGTTTTTATTGTAGTCAAAAGGTAGCACATGTGTCAAAGAAGGTCTCAAAGTTCAAACTGATGGAGCAACATGGAAACATGAAAACAAAAGTTTCATAGTATTTAAATCCATTCCTAGCCTAGTAGATCATTTTTTAAGACACCAAAATGGAAAGAGATCAGAAATATCTTTCCAATGGTATATGGAAGTCCAAAAATGTCATCTTGGTTTATTAAATAGAGCAGGTCAAATCTCTATGACCTCAAGTCCAATATTGCAAAGTTTAGAGATTTTTTTTTTTTGGGCAGGGGGGAAGACTTGTTGTATATCCAAGTTTGGCATACTGAAAAATTTCAATGGCAAGATAGGAGGAGCCTCTAAGGAAGATTTATAGGCTGACGCGGTAGCCATAACAACAGCAGGGAAGCAGCTCATTGGACCAAGCAGAGCCTACAACATACACCTGTCCCGGTGGAATTTGATCCCAAAAATTTATTTGTATGCCAAAGTCTAAGTGATAGTTAAGAAAACTTTGAAAGTGTTTCCCATTGGGAGACCGAGCGGGTGGAACCCACCCGATAGTATCACCCCGATAGGAGAAACCTGAACTTTTCAATTGGGCATATTATGTGAAAGTGCTAGGTGGAATGGAGTGAGTGGAGACAACCCGACTCTCTATAACCCGAAGAGCCCAAGCTAAGTGATGATATTTCAACGTTGAGACATGACATCAGCAACACTATCCGAGGACAATACAATGCAGGGAAGTGTCAATAGAAGAGTAAGGTTGAGGCCCACGCTGCTAGCTCAACCCGCTTAGGGTGAGCTCAAAGGACTGATACATTGTGAAAAAGGGAAGGACCTGGCTATGGTGTTGGGACACGTTGGTGTTACGACACCAAATCAGAGTAGGCGAGAGGACCCTGCAGGAAACCTAGTCCCACAAAATAAGAGATTAAAAGAGAAATTGATGGTGATGCCTAGATGTAGGCTCTAGTCCAGAGAGGAAAGGAGACAACCAATGAATTTGGAGTCAGGTGGTCCCCACGGACACGAAAACCCTGAATCCAAAAAACTTATAACTTATAAAGATTTTAATTGTTGGAAAGTTTCAGGGAGTCAGAGCTATGGGTTACACACATGCATAGGGTCCCATGCAGCTTTTGGAGGACCAGGGGCATGACATAGCTAAGGGATAGCCTTTGGAAATTTTGTTGGTCGTTTCACATAGAAACAAGAAAGGAAGTCCGAGAGGTGGCTAAGTTCCAACCTTTGGATTTTTTTGCGTAGAAAAAAAAAAGGAGCATAAAATATAAAGAGCTTGGGAGCTCCAACCTTTGGGAAATGTGATAAACTTGTGTAGAGGAAGAACCAACAACACAAATTACTTAACACAAGAAAAAGGCATGCGAAGGGAACGAAAGGGCTAAGCACACAAGGAACTTGTCCAGTGGTCAAGGAGACTGATTGCATTGGGAAAAAGGCAAGGGAGCTAAGAATAAAAATGGATTAAGCCGAAATTAAAAAGTTAAAATTTTTTTTGCTAAAAATGAAAGGGGTCACAAATGCCTTTCCATCCTATAGCAAGGTGATTTGTTGGAAGCTTAAGTGTTGTATTAACAGAAAATTTGAAGAGCCACAATATTAGAGAGTGTATGGATGAGTTGCAAGCTCGAAGTACCAAGAGAATAAAACACAAATGGCTAATTTAGAAATAGTTAAGACATTGTAAAGAACATTTACAATTACTAGGAAGACTGCTAAATTATGCAATGAACCATAATACATAAAATTAGTAGATAGAGGTAGTCAAGGAGAATTTCAAACTAGAGATGAAACCCAACACAAAAAATGTAGTCCTATAAAATCGATATGAGTAGGAAAAAGGAAAAAAATTAAGATTTCATGCACCAAATTCGAAGCTCAAATTTAAAGAAAGAGAAATATATAAAAGAAGGATTGATCCAAAAGAATTGATGCTATTGTTTCTGAGACGGAGCATTTGTTGCAGTGAAGTGTTCATTTGGTATTTTTAGTGATATGGGAGTGCTAAAGGTGTTGGTGGTTGACAGATTCACTTGTTTTGAAAAGCAAAGAGGGCATTCATGTTTCTGATTATGAAAATGGATGAAAGATTGAAACAATGAGTGTCTAGCAAGTTGTATCTTGTTGATTAGGGGTTGGTTCTCCTTCTAGTAGGTGCTAGAGATTAGATTGGGTTGTTTCTCCATTCAATTGTAGTTGATAAATCAAGGATTTTTAGCTTTCTGCTAGTTGTAGCCAGAACATTGTAATTGCAAGCTATAACTTTCCCTACAAATGAATTAAAGAGAAATTTTGAAAGTTACGTAGCTTTCCATTGTTATTGTTGACATTAATCATTCTTATGGTTATGTAAATTTATTGTTTAATTATTTAATGGTGTGCACAAAATAAAAGAAATTTAAATTGGTAAAATTGCTACAATATTGATTCACCTCCCTCTCAGTATTGTCTTGGTTTCCAACATATCCAAGAGACTTCCACTCTTCATTATATCATCCTTGTGAAACTTGTGTCTCTTATGAGAGATGATACCATATTCCTCATTAGTCTTCTCCTCATTCTTATCTCCATTATTGATCCCTATTTGTCCCTAATTTTGTAAGTCTGAAAGTATTTGAAGAATAGATGCATTCACTTCCACTTCCCTTTCATAATCCCTTGCAAGTATTTCTTGCACCTCAATAAATTTTTTATTATCTACATCACAAATCATAATATTTTTCCTCAAAATCCTTTTTCTATCTTCTATATCTAGACAATACACTTCTCCTTGCTGCTCAGTTGACTTCTCCCAATCCATTGAATTCACATAAGGGCATGTATGGGGAGTCATGTAAACTATAGTCCACCATTATTATCTTCATTTTTTTTCCTTCTACATTCTACAAACATACCATTTTAGATAAACCAAATAGAGGACATAACAAAAATCATACATCAATGTATCTCAGGGGAGGATATCACATGTACACAAGTTAGTCCATATATATATATATATATATATATATATATATATATATATAATAAAAACATATCAACATCATGATGCCTTCATGATAATAATACATAATTTAACAATAGTTGCATGCATGATAACCATAACCATCTCCATGTATCTTAAGGTCCAACACTGTAAACCTCACATTAATACCACTCGATGACACTGGTAACATCGCTTGTAACACCCCACCCCACATTTACCCACTTTTACTAAGCTCTCCAAGGTAAACAAGACCTGAGAGTTACTATGAAATGACCCAAAATAAAAGTTCTAGTTATGGAAGTGGGGTCTATTAACTAGAAACTTAATGAAACCTCCCAGGGAATGATATCACCTAGGTGTCAGATAAAAAACACTGGTGATCATAATATGAGATGGAAATTTCTTTTTAATTGAGCTCATAGCCCAACCAAATTCATGCTAAGTTGTTCATATGACCATAAGGCTCTAACTGCACACGTAGCCCTTGATCCATGTTATTGCAACC